>CM060091.1:11742030-11988115 GCA_030522485.1 Stenchaetothrips biformis
ATGCCTGAGTGAGCGCCGCTGCCGTGTCGGGAGCGGGACGGAGGGCCCCGCACAAGCTCACTTGCGCGTAATAACGACCAGCGCAACGGAACACCCACACTCTCCCTACCATGATCGCGTCCCCTCTACACCCTCGGGCATCGTTGCGGGCTCCCCCCCTCCACCCACGGCTACTGCAAAAAAATAACTAGCCAGACCATAAATCGCGAACAGAAATCACAGAAACGGAAGAAGTGCCTGTAAAAACCACACACAACCACACCACACACACGACACACACACACACAGTACACACACACACACACACACACTCACACACACAACACACACAGTGTCACACAAGTGGTCGCCTCTTGGCAGCACGTCCAGCTGATTGGCCTGATTGCCACACTTCTGTACGGATTAGATTCCGACGTGCCGGAGATGCGCTGGCTGCCGATCCTGGGCTGGGCGGCCCTAGGGGCAATTTGGCCAGGGCGGCCACGGAGCCCCCGAGCCTCAGGCTGAGCGACCGAATTACCTTCTTTGAACCACGATATTTACTGCAAAGCTAACCTCCTCCACTGTACACCATCAGACCACGTTGGCGTGCGTTGTGCGTGACTCGGCGCCGAGGCACGGGCCCGAGTGCCGGGGCGAACGGAGCAGGCAAAGCGAGGTACCGAGGCCACTGAGACATCATAAAATATTAACTTAGTACACCGAACACTGTGCATCGGCGCAGGTGGCCGAGGCGGACACACACAATCCTTATCGCAGTGCAGCCACCGCGGGCGCCGCTTCGCTACCAAAAACGTACAAGTGCATACTGGACAGGCTATTTCACCTGGCCGCCTTGTCATCGTGGAAACATCGACGTACTCGTATACATATGTAATGCCCGGTTAAAGGTAGAGAAAAGAGCTGCGAGGGCAGTGAGCGGAGCAGGGAACATGCAGCCCAGCGTCACGCACACACGCCGCGGTGGGTGGCGTTGATTGCAGGTGGCGCTGCATTTGTTTTGTCCATAACTTTTCCGGGGGGCGGTGCCGCCTCCGCACCGCGTGAGACTTTAATTTCCGCGGCGCTGCGTTTTCCGCGTGCGTTGCTCCTGGTTTCGGCGGGGAGTGTACGCCGGGCGCGCGCTGGCTGCTGGGACTGTACGAGGCGCCTGGCGGGTAGGCTGCCCGCCGGCCAGGCGTGCGGGCGGGCCAGTCCGCCAGCACGGCGCGCTCCGCGAGCTGGCTAGCGCGGCGGCTGGCATGGCGGCGGCTGGCGGCGGCTCGGCCGGTGGCGGCCAGGCAGAGCGGCCAGGCAGGCGGCCAGGCAGGCGGCCAGGCCGAGCAGGCATGCAGGCGGCCTGCCAAGGCGGCGGCGTGAGGGAGCGCGCTGCCTTGCGCTGCCTTGCGTTGCCCGAGGCGACGGGCCGGCCGCAGTGGCCGGCAGACCACGCAAGGCCTGCGGCGGTCCCCCTCCCCTTCCCCCTCCGATCCCCCAGTTCTTCTTTTCCAAGATACTATCGCCGCCCATCTCTTCGTACGACCCGCTTCCTCTGCATCTCTGCTTCTCCCGGCCCTAGAGCATCGACAAAAAAAAAAGACAAAAAAAAGTTTCTCCGCATTTTTAAAAGTGATTCCATTTTTTTTGGATTTGGTGGCCGTAGGTTGGCTTCCCGCTTACACTTGTTCCTCTGTTTCCCCCCCGACTTGCCGCGGGGACCAAGACAAGGATCAGCATTAACGAAAGTGACGTCTAATTTATTCATGCATTCGTTTTGATCCAAAGCCCCCACAACTAATTAAAACAATGACGAGGCGAAAACGCGTACGGCCCCACGGCGAGTCACCTCCCTCTGCCCTCCACCCTAATTAGTGATGTTGTAATAATGCTCGGTCCGTGCGCGTTGTCTGTGTCTCTATTGACGACCCGACGTCGAATCACCGCCAGCTAATTGGCTTTTCGGGTGACTCGCCGTCTAACGGGTCCTGGACGTCCTGCCGTCCCGGCCCTGGACCTGCTGGAGGGCCTCGGACAGAAGCAGTGCCCGAATGAACCACCGCATTCAAACAGCCGTGACGGCTTGCAGTGCACAGTGGGTCAGAAGATCGTTGAGGCGGCCAAAATTCTAGACGATTTTTGAGCTCCAGAGTCGCTAAATGGGACTGGAATCGAACGTCTGACCCCACCAATGAATTCTTCGTATGGAGAGCAATCCATTTGTGGGGTCACACGTTCGATTCAAGTCCCATTTCGCGACTCTGGAGCTCAAAATGCGTCTAGAATTTTTGGCCGCCTCAACGGTCTTCTGACCCACTGTGCCGCGCGCCGTGGAGTCGAGAGAGGGACAGGTTGCGCCACGCGCAGTAAAGCGGGGCTGCGCCGAGGCTAGAAGAATGATTTGTGCCTCCACGTACTGTATTCCCGGGGCAGAGCAGAGCAGCGCAGACATTAATTCCGGACCACGTTCGATTTCAGGCGCCCGGAAATGTGACGAAGTGTGGGGCTTCCGTTCCACCAGGGAGGAGGTGCCGCGATGCGTGGGCCGGTCGCTGAGCAAACCAAGCAAGGCTGCACCGCCGCCAGCAGCGACCGCCGTCCCCCGTCCCTGATCTCGATGTCAGCAAGTATAGAGACGGCGGGACGGTTTCGTTTGTTTCAGCGTCGTTTCGGCGCTGTGCTGTGATTCCATTATTCCCCAGAGAGTCCGCCGCGCCGCCCCGGGGCAGAAGAAGTCATAAGAACGAACAACGAGGCAGCCCGCCGCCGCCGCTGATTTCGGATAAATTAGAGGCGGTGCACAGTCGATTCAAATTAGCCGTCCGATACAGCCCAGGCGCAGCCCAGGCAAAGGGGGATCACTCCATGCTATGAAACACGGCCTCCAAATCGTGCCGTCAGAGCTCCCAAGGCAGTGGTACCAACTTAGAAAACCGAAACTATAAAAGTGGTCGCCCCGTACGGGTGTTGAACCCTTATCTCCGGGCCCACTGACAGCTGCGCTTTCGATTGCGCTATCAGCCTCATGAGAGATGCGAGGTACAGCACAGCATCTTGCCGGACCACGCAGGGTCGGCTTCCATTTTTTGGTTCCGATGTTGGCACCTCTGCTGTCGGTGCGCTGCGCAGACGCGCCACGCGCACCCATAGGAGGTACGTATCCCCCTTTGAGCCCAGGCCGGCAGCGGCGCGCGCTCCATCGACGGTAGACCCCACCCCACCCCACCCCACCCCACCCCAGCCGTCGTGCAGCACCCGCGGGCGCACTTTACAATTAGGCTGCACTGCCTGTCCTTGTTCCAGAGAGGTCACTTACTTTGCTTCCTGAACACGCCTTCTCCCCCCCCCTACCCCCGATCGCGGCGGCCATCAGCGTCCCCATCCCCCCGATATGACTTTTTAGGCACCTCGTGATGTCGTTAGTGGCAGCGGGGCCGCCCGACCCAGTGTAGAAAAATGTGGCGAGAAAGGGGATGTTTGAAAACGCCGTGTTACATCCAAGGCGACGGGGCGATGGGCGTTGGTAGGGTACCCGCCCGTTGCAGTCGACGCGTATGTGTGAGTGCGGCCGTGCAGTCAGGTGCGTAAACATTTCGCCAAGGCGTCCGGCATGAATGTGCATGAGGACCCTTTCTCATTCGTGTCCGTCTGTTCGTCCGTCCGTTGGCCCGGCCGGCCGCCGCGAGGCACCGCACTGCCCGGTAGCCGGACTACTCGTACCTGTACTCGCCTCGTCCTAATGACGCCATGCCGTGCCCATGCATACGGAATGCGCTATTATCCTGAATCATATGTTGGCCGGCCGCGCCGCCGCGTAACTGCCGCGCCCCGCGCGCGAGTTGCGTGCCTGCAGCGCGCGTCGATTAAGGCTGGGCCGACACGGGCCGCCCTGGGCTGGCTGGCTGTCTGGCTGTCTGGCTGGCTGGCTGGCTGGCTGGCTGGCCGGCCGAGCTCATGACAAAGATGATGTTGGGGCAGATACACCTAATGAGAGTCCGGTCGGCAGGCGCCGCTGCGGGCCGCAAGTACGCGCCATTCAAACGCACCCCGATGAATCGGTCGGCCGGTCCGCCCGCGCGTCCGACGCGTGGACAGTCCCGGCGTGGGCCGGGCGCGCGCGCTCCCAGAAGGAAGAGCGACACGTTGTTAATTTATTTCTCTCCTACGGAAGGCAGGAGTGCTTCGAAGGGGCCGTGATGGAGAGGCCTTCTCGGCGTCCAGCGGGGCAGCGGCGACGCGAGCGCCGTTCTCGCTGCTGCCACTTCGCAGCGCCGCCGAGCTGCAGTCTGATTACCGAACCAAACTCTTTCGTAATGTCTCAACACCTGCTCTAACTTTTCATTCGCTATCGCCTTTCTTCTGCCCTCTAAATGTCTTGCGATGAAATTCCTTCAAATCATGGAAACATTGTAAGACATCGTAAGGCCGGCTGTTGACGGTGGCACAGTACCTCCTCTAGGAGTACGCTGCAGCCGGTGTGGTGGACCCTCGTTAATTCCATTTGCCACTGTGAAATTCATCTTCCCGGAGATAATTGTGTAGGCTCTTTATCAACAAGGGTAAATACTGGAGTCCAAGGCCGTCGCGACGTCTCCGGGACAATAGGGGTGGGTGGAGCGGGCGGTGGAGTCACCTCTTGACACGCCCCCTCCCACCCGTGCCCCGACCTCCCCTTTCTTTCTCTCGTTACCACCTTTCCTAATTTCCTCCCGTTTTTATCAGGCCCTATTATCCCCGTGTGGTGTTCGTAATCTGCTGCCGGGAGATAAGTAAAGCCAAGTGCGGCACGGCGCGGCCCGCACCGTGCCTCGGCCGGACTAAATTGAAGCTTCAATATTTGATGGCGAGATTTGTCGAAATAAGGCGTGGGGCCTTCAAGGCGCGAACCATCGGCCCAGCCTGTCGGGGTGCACTGCAAAAAAAAAAAAAAAAAAAAAAAAGGCTGCAGTGCAGGAATAAGACTCATTTTTTTTATTTTTTTTTTTTTTGTGGACAAAATGGAACATACCTGGGCGTGGCGTATTATTATAAACGCATTTCGGGGCCACGGGGAGAGCATTATTGAAAGGTAGCAAACAGTGGCAATGCAAATGGGGCGTGGCGTCAACAGGTTGGCCGTGTGGCGTGCTGCCAGCCAGCACTAATTCATCAATCGCAGCGATGATGACGGAACTACTGACATGGCCGCTAATCAAAACCCGGGCCCTCTAATGGATTTCAGTAGTTGAGGGACTGCTAGACCGTTCGTCTCGGTTTTTCTCCTTGTCTTTTTTCTGCCAGGTCCATGCAAAACTAAATGGAACGGTTATGCATGAATTTATTGGCCACTCAATAACGTCATCCCAGAATACCATGCCCAGTGGATCCTTTTTTGCAGCAACCTTGCCAGATCATCCCGTTGACGGCGTCTAGGTGAAGATCTGGGACTTTTTTGCTTCCTTTTCGGTGGAGTAGTCTATTAGTTGAGTGTGATCCAGACCCTCATCAAAGTGCGAGCAACTGGGACGGTGTCACTAAACTCCACAGCTAGTAGTGCCACGCTTCAAGATGACAACAAAATTCAAATTCAGCGCTTTTTTTCACTGCGCTCTGGACCGCGAAGGCTGCCTTGCGAACACGCGTGCGTGTGTGTGTGTGTGTGTGTGTGTGTGTGTGTGTGTGTGTGTGTGTGTGTGTGTGTGTGTGTGTGTGTGTGTGTGTGTGCGCGCACGCGCTTCAATACCAAAAAAAAAAAAAAAACAACACGCCTTCATTATATGCCTCTTGTGTCAACTTTGAATTCCTTCCCTCTTCTCTCGCACTCCCAACCTCTATCATTTTCGGACTAGTTCCTTTTTTTCTGCATCTTTTTCCAAACAATTATTTACACAAGGCCTAACGGTGAGCCGAAAATTGGGTCCGTCCAAAATCACAGCCTGCGAGTGACACGCGGGGCCACTCGTCTCCGCCAATCAAAGGTGTGTGTGTATATATATATATTTGATTGTGCGTTTGTGTGTTCGCGTTTGTATGTGTGTGTGTGTGATGACAGTCCATGCAGCCTTGCTCAAACAATGGGCACACAATGTTGCCTTTTGTAAAAAGAAGTCACGGGGATTGGTCGAACCGTCGGCGCAGATGTGAGTTCTCGTCGCATAATTTGCTCGCCACACACACGCACGAGGGCTCCCCTTACACATACTCAAACACACACACACACACACACACACACACACACACACACAGACAGAGTGGGCAAAATATAGGTTGCATGGCCTTGGTGGCCCGTGCTGGTCCAAGAGGTGATGGAGACTGCGGCGGACAGACGATGAATCGAACTGGTGCCGCGCGCCACACGGAGAGAAGACTAGGCTCATCTCTCTGTGACGCGCTGGAATTCACTTTCTCCCATCAAGCAGATAACGCTTACTTTTCGGGGGGACGTCACTTGGAAATGGAGTTATATCGGAGTAGAGGGGCAAGGTGGGGGCGAGGTGGTTCGGTCTGCCGGCCGCCGGGAGTGGAGTTTCTTCTCAAAGTATGCAAGCAACACTACCGCGCGTCGGTCCGGCACCAATGCGTTCCGCTCCTGCTTTCGGGACGAGCGAGCGGCGCGGGGCCTTCCTCGCAACGCGATTGCAAAGCCATCCCCTTCGTTAGGTAAGACGCGGCTGCGCGCGTTGTGCCTCTCTCGTTCGCCAGTGTCCAGCCCGTCGCGGCGGCCGGCGGGGCTCGGCGCGGCTCGGCGCGGCGCCCGAGGCCGGGACGAGAGCCTCCTTGAAGGCGAGTGCAGCCGAGGGTCAGGGGTCCTCGAGGGCCCTCGCTTGCGGCGCGTCGCTTTTCATTTCTCACTTTCGCTTTATCGCTGACCCCGCTGGCCGCGGGCCGCGGGCTGTCTCGCCGCGGCGTGGGCGGCGGGGCGGCGGGGCGGCATCTCAAGCAGCTGCAGCCCTGCCTGTCCTGGCGCGCGTCATAAGCCAGGAAAAGGCAGTCTCCCTCTTTTCTCGAAACAACAGCCTTGATTTGCTGTAGCGGCTGGGCAACACTCAGGTGCACCTCCATGCAGTGCCACGCGGCATAACGGCACCGCGTCGCGCTTTACCGGTTGCAGCAGGTGGAAGGGCGCGAGGGGGTAAACAGTTTCGTAATGCCCTGTACAAAAAAAGCCGTGTATTACGCGTAATACACGTATTTGTTATACCATTTTAGGGTCAAATGTGGCAAAATTTAGCATCTTAATGCCGTGATACACGTGTAATGCCACCGTCATACAGCGTAATACCGAGTAGTCTGTACACGATTTCTTGAAGTGTCTCCCCCCTCGGAAGGGCCCCTGCAGATGATTCCGAAACAGCAGCGTTTCGTCGCTCCATTTCTCTCACCCTACACAAAACGCCCCATGAGTGCGAGAGAGACAGATGCGAAAGCGATGTCCAGAATCGTCCCGTTGGGGACTGGGCGCGTCGCACGCGCCGCCCGCCGCGCCCGCGCCGTCCGGGATGTATCCGGTGTCACCGCTGCAGACCGATTCCGAGAGTCGTTTTCGCCGCTCTGTCTTTCTCTGACCCGCAAGGCGTCCCCAGATGCGAGAGAGGCAGAGCGACGAAGACGACTCTTGTAGTCAATCTGCAGGATTTATCAGTGCGGCGATTGCCATCTGTCACGCCCCCGTCTGGCCACGTCCCGTCTCATCAGCTGGGGTTACGCCCGCCCCATTGTGGGGTTCGGCGGCCGGGCGCCGTGGCGGCGGCCCAGTCACCGCGAGGAGTGTCGATTTGCATGGAGATGTCGCGACAGTCCGAAGAAGGGGGCTGCCTATGACCCCCCACCGTTGCGGTCCTCCTTGGTCTGGGGTCGCCGAGTTACGACTTGGAGGCCCGCGGCCGTCGGCGCGTCTCGACGGCGACCACCTCCAGCCCCGCCGCGAAGCACTGTCTTCAGGCGCGGTGGGCGCCGCCCGGCCTGTTTGGGCTTCCCCGAACGTCGCCGTATTTCTTTCACATGCTGGCGAGGAGGAAATTGAATTCGTATTGTGTCCCCCAGCGAGAACGACTTGGAGACATTATGTGACGCCCCTCCTTCTATCTCTCTCACTCTATCTTTCGCGTCCCGTATTGGTCTCTGGAAGTGGTTCCGCATACAATATGACAGGCGCACTTTTCGAAACTCCGGCGGCGCCGGCGCACGCACCGCACAGTAAACAAAACGCACTACTGCAATGACGGGCATTACTCCACTTTCCAGCGTCCCACAAAATCGGCCGAGCTGTAATTGCCTCGTCGTTTTTCTTTCTTCCTGGAGCCCCAATGAAGAATACCGCGGCCGTGCGCGGGTCCGGCCCGTCCGCAGAGTGCAACATATAGTTACCCGCAGAGAAAGTGTTCCCAGAGGTCGGCGCTGGCGCGGGACGCAGCACAAAGCTGCGTCGATTGTTGACGTGGGAACGGAACGGCAGCGGGGTGATTCCGAAGAGTCGTGTTCCGCCGCTCTGTCGCGCTCGTGGCGCGCTCCGTCGGGGCGCGAGAGGGACGGAGCGTCACGTCTTCGGGATCGCTCGGCGGTGGGACGGACGGACGGCCATCGCGAGATAAAAGTATCAAATTACCGGGCGGGCGGCCGCGGACGACGGCTGGCAGGGAACGGTAGCGCCCCGACAAAGCGAGTCCACTGTGCGCCGCTCCGGTGACCCTCCGCAATCAAATGAGATGAGCCGTTATTGAAATAGTAAAGTTTAGTGTAAATTGTTTCTGTTTGCTTTTTTTTTTTTTTTTTCTTTTTGGTCGGTCGCTGTGGGCTTTGTGCTCTGTTCGCCGTGTAATTCGTGTCGATTCGACTGAAGCTGCTGGCGGAAACAACAAGCGACCTAACCTGCACCGCATCACGCCTTGAATAAAGGCCGTCCTGTGCGCTGCTCCGGGCGTCGATGAGCAGCCTCCGCACTTTGTGTTCAACCACCTTGAACCAGTGTGACGATAGTTAAACACACTCAACCTACTCGACCCTGTCGCTTCCTTTAATCGGTCGGTAAAATAGCCGGGTTCTGGGCGAGGACAGCAGCCGCCTCGCTCATCAGCTTGATACACTTCAACACGGGCAGCGGCCCGCACCCGCATTTTGCTCCCTTCATGGAGTCCGTATTTTGCATGGCGACTCGCGCAGCTTGTTTGAAGAACGTAATTGCAGGTGCCCAGTTTCCCGACCGGTACTTTGTATGAATTGTGCGAACGCGCGCTGCTCAGCCATTATTATACATACGCAATCGCACATATCAAGAACGAAACACGGTTTGTCGAGCTCGCTGATGAAGCGCCAGATTAAGTAACAACAGAAAAAGAAGATTGCCCGATCCGCGCATAGTGAATTTATTAGAAGCATAAGTCAGGGCCGATCTTGTCACTGTGCGCTGCTAATGGCCCGCCTATCGCAGAGATATCTAATATTACGTCTAATTGGATCATACTTTGTGGTCAGCTCAAAGCCCCGCCCAATTTCTCATAGGGCTTGCGGCTGCCGGGTGAAAAAATGGACCGGGTGCATGAAGTGGTGCATGTCGGCATGAAGAAGGTGGCATGAGCGCACAGCTCATACCGATGTGCACGTTTTTCCCATCGCCTAAACGCATCCATCAGCCTGTGGGTGGCCGTGCTGCTCTGGTTTAACGCGTCAGGGCAGCCACCTGTAACAAACAACAAACACTGATGACCGGCTGGAATGTGCAGGGGTTGGCCACCCTGACCCGGTTCAGGTTGCAGGCCCCTGGCCGGGTGTCAAATGGGCCGTGTAAGGGCTGCAGCAACAGCGCGCTGGCGGAGCGCGGCGCTTTAGGGGCTTCGGCTGTGGGCGGTGTGTGCAGCACGCACACACAGACGCGAACAGAGACTACAGCACACACCTATCAGCGTTTCCTTTCCCTCAAATCTGGATTATTTTACGTGCCGGCACAAAGGGATTTCTTCTTGGCGCAACCCCACCCCCGTCCACCAATCCCTCGTCCCCTGCCCACAAGTTCGGAGCTGCGAGGTCGAGGACCCCGCCGAAACAGCACGACATTTTTTGGCGCGCAAAACCACGCGGGCCCATTGACATGCTGGATACATGATACGGCGTCCCCCGCGGGGCCGTGACGCCGTCCTGCCTGTGGGGCCCCCAGTGTGGGGCCCTGCCTGCACTGATACGCTGTGGGGGCGGTGGCGCTGCCGCGCCCGGTCAGCATGACAAGGAGTTACTTCCCGCGGGGACGTCGGACGACAATCCCGCCTCGCCTGCTCGACACGTCCCCGGATTGACGGCAACGCCATTTCGGGAGACTCTCTGCGATGCGTATTTGGAGCGGAGCGGCCGAGCAGAAAGCCAGCAGCCAGCAGCCAGCCAGCCAACCAGCAGCCAGCCAGCAGCCAGCCAGCAGCCAGCCAGCAGCCAGCCCGGCCGTCTAGATAGAGACGGCCTGTCTTATAGGACTCAGCCAAGCGGATTTGACGTCCACCTCTTTTTCACCGTCGTGCACCGGCCGTCCAGCCGTCCGTCTGTATCGCGGCGGGCGCGCTTGGCGCTGCAGGAAACCAACACAAACATCGTCTAGTCACCTCGTGACACCCCACCGTTTTACAACAGATTAAAGGAGGCTAGCTCTTAAACTTTCAGCTGTTGCAGAACGAGCTGGACGTACCACAACGCGAAAGCGTTTTCACTGCGTGCACGAGCAAAGTGTGTTGCTCACTATGCACAGTTGTCACCTTTTGACCGAAGGGATCACAAAGGTTTTAGCCGTTTTGCCTGATCCTCTCCGTAACAACGATATCGGTTGGTCAAAACGCGGCGAGCAGTGACGGGAATTAGAGGGAGGGCGTGCGGTGACTTGCGCCTAGAGACCCCCTGGGAGACCATGCCCTGCCACGCCGCGCCGTGCCCTGCCTTTGTCCGAGACAATGGGTGCTGCTACCCGCCAGGGCCCACCAAGCCCCACCAGGGCAGGGCGCACAGAAATGTAACAAATTGATGCGACGAAGTGAAGCTGAAGGATCATTATTCATGGAGATAAGTATTCTCCGTCTCCCTCCCTCTCTCTCTCTCTTGCTCTCTTTCTCTCTCTCGCACTGTCCCTTCTCCTGCTATCACAGTGCCGTTGCGCAGGCCACGCAGGTAATGAGTAGATAATACAGGTGCGAAAAGATTAAAAACAGGAACAAACCGGCAACAATTTTAGGGCAGGAGCGCGAAACACCTGTATTAGTTCACGACAAGCAGTGCAGCGCCTGCTTATTATGCATAAGTAACGCTGCAAGGAGCAAGGGGCGCGGCCGAAAAGGGGGGGGGGGGGCGCGCCACCGGGGTGGTATAACAAGGTTCCACGCCGAAATTGGCGCTCTCGATTCTTCTGTTTCCCTCCAGCGGACTTACAGCGTAATTGGAACGGATGAGTCATCGCGGTCTGCGTGACGAAGGTGCAGCCCGTGGCACAAAGCCTCTCGCATTCGTGGGTGTCTTGAGGCACTGACCTGTCGCATTTGTCAAATAATATTTCACCTCGTCAGTAAAAACTGTTGCTTTGCTTTGTTGACTCTCTGCTGAGATACCTCGCTTTCCAATCAGGAAGGAAATCAAAGCGGCTAATCTTGCATCGCTCGAGTCTGTACCCACCGATCTCTTCCCGGCTGACCCAGTCGGTGAGGTTGGGCGTGGCACTGCTAAACCGCAGCGGTGTGTCTCCAGCGTCGCGTATGAGAAATTGATCAGCACCACGGGCCAGCCAGGGATGTAATTAATACTGCACGAACTGTGTGGCCCTGCCGTTCCTTGCAGCCAGCTGACGCTCAGACTCCGGCCCAGCCCTGCGCGCAAAGGTCAACGCTGTCATTCACTGCGCTGCAACATTTCTCATAATACTATCAGAAGACACCGAAAACAAACATCGGGTGGGTGGTGGGAAAGAATCGACCGAGCCCGGCGGTAGTGGCACAGTGGAACCTGCAGCGGAGTGCACGGTGCCGGTGCCGCAGCCTGGAATTGGTTTTGAGTTTTCCCCAAAGTGGCGAGCTCTCTGAAAGGCCAGTCTCATTACATTAATTAACAAGAGAATAAGCAGGCTCCCCGCATTAAGCCGACCGGAAAGGAAGGAGAGCCCTGGCGAGTTCCCGCCGGGCTGGGAAGGAAGCAGCGGGAATCCGTCTCGTCGGGCCTCGTCACCGAGCTGCGCCTTTTTAAGAGACACAGTACAGTAGCTGCTTGACACACATCATTTGGCGGCGTCATTGTTGTACAGCAGCACAAGGCCGCTTAGCGCGGGCATTGTCTGAATCCAGAGCCGGGAGCTCATCTGTGATTACTGCCCCACCCTTCGGCAAGTGGCCGGAGAGGCACCGCCCTACGTCCAGCACGCTGGCAGCGCGCTTGGAACGGCGCTTGGCGCTGCCGGCCGCGCCAAGCTATCCCAGTCTTCCAGCTGTCCCATGAAGCGCTACTAGAAAATGCATCGACAGCGGGCGACCCACGTGGCGACACTCATCAACGGCCGTCCCGCTGGGCCTACGCTCAAGGTGTAAACTGTCTGCCGGACCGCGTGGGCCCTAGACCGTGACTCGGGGCCAGCTTCGTAAAAACTCGGAACGCAGCGTCGGCCACGGCGCGACCGTTGGACGCTGGACGTGCCGATACTCCCGATAGCCTGCCGGGCCGCGCTCCTGGAGTTACGCGCGCCGCGCTTCGTGACGAGACGTGAGACTATAGAGACGACCCGCGGGGACCGGCCCGAGTCCGCCGCTAGACCTGGCCCTGGGCCCGGCCGGACAATGGCCTGCCTGGGGCCTGCCTGGGGCCTGCCTGGGCCCAACCGACCGGTTCCTCGATATGGCAGCGCTCCAGCTCCGGCAGCTCCGCAGCCGACCGGGCCGGGGCAGTGGCTGGGCGGTGCTGTGGCGACCACGCAGGGGAGGGGTCACCGGGGCGTTCACAAATCTTGCGCAGCGCCGCCAAAGCGGATGAACGGCGTGACAGAGCCTTCCTGCACAGCTGCTCGCGCTGCACGCGCGCCGCCGAGTGATAGTGGCCGTTAACTGAACCACCCCCTGGCGATCGCCGGCGTGCAGTCGGCCTGCCGCGGTAGTGCGCCATAAAACACGCGCAAATGGAGAGCGCCACCTTCGAGCCACCCACGCATCACCTGTAGCCAACACACCGACTCCCTCCACCGATTCCCCCTCCATTCCCGTCCGATTCCACTTCCCCGACTGAAATTTACGGCTTCGATTTCTGCGGCGCCTTGGTGCCCTGGCTGCACCGCCGCGACCACCGCCTTCACGGCCCACCGCGTGCCGGACAGCTCACGGATGTGACATTGTAGCAAGGCGGTGGCCGAGCCGTGGTGGGTAGAGACACGCGCCGGCGGCAATTTCAAACGCGGCGCACTCGAGTTTCACCTCGCGTTCACGTCAAGCTGCGGTGAGGCCAGCAAGGCTGCGGGGGCGGAGAGCGCGGATGGTGAAGGGCTGTAGAGGGCAAGGCGCACTTGTGGTCATCCTCGTGGCTAGAGCCGGAATGTGCTAACGCCTGCCCGGCAACGAATATTTTATCCCCTTGCCATGCTTCTCGGTACTAAATATGATATTTCATGCCTCGCAGGGAGATAAAGTGGCCTGATGTGAGGAGGGCAGCGAGTGGCCTGGCAAGGCGCGGTCGACAGTGGGGCTTCAAAATGATGCCCGCGATATGAAGTGTGAGTGTGTGTGTCTGCGCGCGCGCGCGCGCTGAGCACCCGGAGCCTTGCCCAGTGCTGCCGCAGCCTCCGGGCAGCAGCCTACGGTGATGCAAAAGGACACGTAACCGGAGACGCGACGCCACCGGGCCGCGGACCGCTGTGTGGACTGCAGCAGAGGCGGCCAGCGGTCTGATTTACTAGAATCGCATTGCAGGATCATAATTACAATTATTCCTTACACGGGGAAACATGGAGCTTGGCACGCAGAAGCATTTATTTATTACTTTTCCTCGTGTTCTGTGTGCCAAAAAAATTACTTTTGCCGTACAGAAAATATTCGTTTTCAGAGGACATGCCCCCCTTCAACGATAATTGAGTCCAATCAATTTGTGTTCCGACCGCGGTGCTGATGACGTAGCACGAGAGACAACGATCTGCATGTATGTGGAAGCTGCAGGAGGAAGCTGTTTGGTATTCCAATTTTCTGTTCGGAAGCCGGGAAAGAAATCTAATAAAAGAGAGCCCCGTGTGTGTGTGGGACGTGTAGTTAAATCCACTTCACCGAAGAACAATTAACTACCACGACCACATCGTTGGAACATGGACGGAATAATCAATTTTTCTCGCCCGCGCCCATGAGGGCGCTAGTCTAACATTCTATTCTTTTCTATTTTACTCGCATCATGATGATAAACAAAAAATTCCTTTAAAAAATCAGAGTGGGCAGCCAGAACCCAATACAAAAATTTGTAATGACTTTGATGTGTTTTCCCACTTGTTTCGGAGTTTTTGTCTTGTGAGCAGGCATAATGAAGCTTGTAGAAGAACTCTGTCTCGGAGAAAAGCTCTGCTAATTTTCAGAATACAGTACAATTAAAGCCTTGTGAAAAACACGAACCACACTGTGAAAAGTTTGATCTGAGAAAAGGAACTGGAGCTGGCCCGAGGCGTTACGGTTAGACGCGGCGCCCAACAATTAATCCCGCCCGTTCACCGCCTTGTAACTTGTAACGAGAACGTAATGGCGGCGTAGGCCGTGGAGCACGGCGGAGGCCCTAGCGAAGCTTCCGAACCACGCGTCTACCCTGTGTTTACCTCAGATTACTTTGGTTAATTTGCGCTATTTTCTGGCCAGCTGGGTGTCCGTCCAGACGGCCTGGCCAAGGTGCTGCAGCATGCAGCAGCGTGCAGCAGCCACCGGTCTTTGGCTCCCCAAACTCAATAATTGGTGCGTCGTGCCGAGGAAAGTGCTTTCTAATGGCTCCTAAACGGAACGCATTTCTATAAGGCTTATTATGCTTGCTCGGCATTCATCACGGCGCTCTGGTCCAGCAGCAAAAAGGCTGCGTTGTGGAAATATGGCTGAAATTTGAAAAAGGGCCCTGGAGCTCTTGCCTGCCACCCAGCTTATATCCTCTGTTAGTGTTCAAGAGGACAAAACAGAAAACGCCCACATAATCATTTGTTGGGACGGGGATGATCTATAGGAGTTCCTAACTGTCTTGTCGCAGTGACAAGACATGTCGTGGTTCACTAACAAACATCGCAAGTGAAAAATCACTCCCTCAGACCACTTGGCCACTCGGACACACGACGCCAGCAGTGCGCTAGCCAGTGCCAAAGGGGGAACGCTACAAAAGCAATCGCCGTTTGATGGATGGGCTTCCAATCAGCAGCGCCACGTGGACGACGCATGCGCCGCGCTGTGCGCCCCTGCATTAGAAATGCCACCCGATTGGACGCTTCACTTGACTCAGAGATCGATGGGCAGCACCAGCCGCAGTAAACGCCTCGTGTACAAGGCTGTGAAAAGTCCTGTCCCCCATGCTATCAGACTATCAGAAGCAGCCTCGCTGTCGATGATAGACTGCTGCCGAAACGGGCGGCTTATGCGACATTTAACACCCATTACAGCCAGGCCGAGTCGCTTTCTGGAAGGAGAAACTGTGTTTTATGTTTAATGTCGCTCCGATTCATCTCTGTCAGTCTGATATCGGAGTTGATTCTTACCCGACCTAATGCGTGGTATATCATCTCGGCAGAGATGAAAAAAACGTGAATCAGCGGAGATGATCTTCACCTTCAGCTTTTTTGTCTTTCTTTAAGACCAGCTAGACTTTGAGGTCCAGCGGCAAATGGGAAGGAAGGTTCAGCCGTTGCAGACGGCACAGGAGGGCGTGCAGCCTTTCCTTCTTGCGTCGTATTTCACTCACTATAAATTAGTCCGCACAGTAGTGACGGCCGTGTTTCGTGTGACGGGGCACATGGCCGCGCTATAACTCAGTTACTTTTTTATGCCACATCGAACCCGGATTCATCAATATTTAGCCCGGCTTGCCCGGAAAAGTGAGCGCCACGGACGTCGCGCTGGCCGTGTGATTCTTTTATCATTTTTTCAAACTGTTGTGTTTTCTTGCTCGTCTTTCTTTATTTATTTATTCATTCGAATGCAAGCTGCCGCCAGAGAACACGGTGGTGCTTCTGCGGACAAAGAGTTAAATTAACCTTTCTGCCGTGGGCAGGAAGAAACTATTCCGTGAACAGCGACAGGGCGGGGTGACAAATGCGCACCGCGTCGCCCGCGACACAACGCAGCCACCGAACAAGGTGTCCCGGGCCGCGCTGTTCTGCCATCAATTTGGTTCAACAGCACTTCGCTTTTAACCGCGCCGTCGGCGTTCAACCGCACAGTTCCCCGCTGTTGTGGCCGCCGCTGCTGCTGCGTGCTCCCAAATCCCATAAATTTCCAGTCGTAATAAACTCACACACAAAATTCGGAAACTTGTTCGCTCTTGGCCGGTGGCGTGGCGGCCCCCAGCTGGGCCCCGCGGGGCCCCGGCGGAGCGCAGGTCGCATGTTGTGAGTGCATTCAGCGGCTGTAATGGCTGGACGGATTAGAGGAGCCGCAGAGGAAGTGGACCGCTGCCTGCTCACACTTCGATAGCTCTGGCGGGCCGGCGGTGCCGGAATGGCTCCCGGTTTGTCGCGTCCGATTGCCAATAGTTCTCACGCGAGCCGCTTTGGAAACGGGGTCCAGCAAGGGGTCCAGAGAAGCCAGTAGGGCACAGGCTGAGGCGCAAGTAGGAATTTTTGTGGAAACCACGTCTGGCCGTGATGTATAGGCCATTCTCTAACGAGTTATGACTGTCGACGACGGCTAGTTATTGTAATCTGACGCTGGTCTGGCACACTGGAGCCCTGCCCGCGCCTTTTATCTCCGGAATATTTTGGCAAACGTCAGATCCTTAGAAAAAGATAAGGCCGTGGAGGGGTTGGCGGCGTCAGTGGAAGCGGCTGTAAAAGAAAGTGTTATTTTTCACATTTGTTGACGTGTGTCGCCGGGGCGCCGTTCCAAAATGCGTTTAAATTCCTGTTCAAGGTGCTCGTCGCGTGGCTAAATAAAAACGGAGTCAAACGGATGACGGTGGCCACAAACACCAATTCACGGTCCAACGCAGTTGCCAGAAGGAAAAAGTGTGGGAGTTGCCTCTTAATCACACAATGTCGCTCATCTTGCTTACACCCCTGACGGTAGCAATTTTATCCATAATGACTAAATATGAAAAATCTTCACTATGAGAGATTCAGACTGTGTACTATAGAGCCACGCACTGCTCGCCCTGTCATCCTCTGTGATTTGCTCGTCACTGCGAGGCCTGGTCTATCACTGCCGAGCCAACGCCGAGTGAGTTCAGCGCAGCAGATCGTGGAGAAAGACCGTGTTCGCCGGTTACATCAGCCAATCACGCGCTAATTACTACACTCGCTGTTGCTGCGTCGGCACTTCGGGCCGTAAATGCGTCCGGGTGGCACTGATTTTGGCCGTTGTTAACCCGCAAGCTTGTTTCTCGTGATCAGTGCTTGTAGGGACGAACCTGACTCCACCGAGGTCAAGGTCGTTTGCCGCAGCAACACGTAGCACCGCGGTCGGAATATTACTCCCATCGCGAAGCGTTCGATCAGCGTACCTCGCGCCCCCCTCTACTTGCCCGTCACCTTGCGTGCTTTTTCTCAAGCCACTGACATCACCACGCCCTGATAACGCAGCGGCACCAGCTGGGCACTCACTCTCCGAATGGAGGTTCGGTGTCCAACGCCACCGGGCCAGGCTACACTCTCGACGGCCCGCAGGAGTTGCGCGGACACACACACACACACACACACACACACACACACACACACACACACACACACACACGAAACACCTCTCGCACTCTTACGCAGTAAGAGCGCTCTTGGTACAACAGCAAACTTGAATGGCATGTCCGAGAAATTGTTAAAGCGTTCGGCCCATGCTTGCGGCGTCGCCGGTAGAAGGCGCGCTCCCCGTGCTGCCTGAGCGGCTCGCCGTCTTGCTCAACGGCTTGCCGCAGATCCGTGTGTCACCCCTTGCCGATAACAGACAAAACACATTTACATTTCCGATTTAACTTTTCCTTCTCCTGCACCCACTATCAAGCCCGTGCCGCCCGTATCCAGCCTTCGTATCTGCGACATGCCGCCTTGCCTTCGCTGCTGGCCGGACACTACACGGGCATTGTGTTGTCCAGCGCACCGTGCGCACGGACCTTTCGCAGCCCTCGGACTCAAAAACGCCAAGCCCTGCGCTGCGAAATATGATGCCGTGCGCGTGCGCCGCCGGGCAATTGGTGACCTCGGGACGAACAGGGCACGTCCCTGACGGAGGGGCAGCATTGACACTCTGGTGGCGCGCGGAAGGTTGTGGGCGTGGCGGGGCCGCGCCGCCGTGCTAGTAGGCGGACGCCCGTGAGTTATGAGAGCACCGATGCTATCTGGGTACTGCTACCCAGACCAGAAGGGCACCCGAATGTAAGTGTAGCACTGAGATAGTATCCTCGCGGCGGCGGCGGTGTGTTCGAGGGGATATAACTCACCCCGGGAGCGCTGCCAAGGAACGGGGATCCACTTTGGGAGGCTCTTTTGTTTTCAAATTGTTATTTAGTACGCACGCCGATTTAGCGCCCACAGGCCCGCTGATGTTGGTTGCCCTCGTGTTTGTTTTGGCTCAAGAAATCGCGCAATGGAAAAGTTATGACACAGGTTAGGACAATATGAATATGCCAATTTATAGGGGTACCGAATGGGCACACACGTTCCTCAGTGGACGGCCTTCCAGGTCCCGGAAACACTGGCCAACCCCTGACGGTCTGTCCACCAGCTGGGTGCGTGGGCGTGTTGCCTACCTCCGTTGCTGAAATTGAGGAGAGAATATAAATAAGGGGCGAGCCAGGATGTGTGGGATGTGAATCAACAGTGCCGCACACACAAGTCAGCAAGGACAGCCTTCTACTCGTCACCAAATGAAGTCCGAGAACGTTATTTCGGAGAGAGGCCTTATGAGAAGAGTGAATATTGGATTCTCTTTGCTCTTTCAACGGCAAGCCACGGGAAGCACTTCAAATTGACGGAGAACAGGAACCGTTTTTAGCCGTTGTCTGCCGCTGTGCTGGACGCTGCGCTGACGCGGGGTATGTACTACGCGGCCCGCGGCGCCTCGCAGCCAAAGTACCCGGGTGAGCGCCATTATTATAATCCTGATAAAGCCCCGCCGCTAAAATGTGTCACCCGGTCCGCCTGTTAATAACATTATGGCTTTGCCTGTCACCGCCAGTTCCCCCGACTAATAGCAACATAAAGCCACTGCTCTTCCTGCACAAGTACATTTTTTGCCCCCAGGGAACCGTCCTACTTCTAAGAACCAAGGTAAAGCCGCATGAGATAACGTCCTTAATTTTCCAGCGCACATTCCTTTTCCCTGGGAACACCCCTTTTTCTGAGTGAGTACCTATTTGCTGAGCGAGAGTGCTGGCCGTCCGTGACCTAGGCACCTCCCCGCCGATAACATCGCGGAGTGATTGCAAGACAGTGTCTCTCTGCATGGAGATGGCTTCAATAAGCGGCAACTGTAAATTACTGAAATGGATTCGTACAATGTAAACACATGTCACGCTGTATGTGGGAGAGGAAAATAGCGTCGGTTCGGGGCTCTCAGCGTAATGACTCGGCGCCCCCGGTCCCGTGACACCGCTCTGGCGCTCTGGCGCTCTGGCACGGGCTCCATCCGGGGATCTGCCGGTCTTCCAAACACGGAAAACAAATTTGCATTTTTGTTATTTTAATTTTAGTATTTTGAGGTGGGTCGATAGAATCAACACTTACCAATTTTGCTATTCTGGAGAGGGTTATCCCTGTCCGGCCGCGGGCGGGGCGGGGCGCAGCGTGGTGGAGCGTGGCGGGTCGATTCGCGGCAGCGCCGGGCGAGATGTACCAATCAATAGCCTGTATGTATGCAAATACGTCTTGGTACCCGCAGGTACCTATTGCCCCCTGTGTGAGTGTGTGCGTGTGTGTACCAGCGCGGACCACCCATAGGGCCCTCATAGTAGACGGCTGCTGCCTTCGGTGGGCTCACTGTACCATGTGGTTCAGTGTGCTGCCTCTGTGTGCGTGTGTGTGTCAAATTGTGATGAGGTAATCCCGGAATGTGCGCGACCCTCCTCGTGTAGTCACGCTGTAAGGCAGGGGCGGAACCAGGCTGCTGCCGTTGTAATCACGGTGGCGCACCGCATGTGCGTGTGTGGATGTGTGAGAGAGCTCATGTGTGCCGCGTACTTCAAAATGACACTGCTTATTCGCATCGGGACGACATACTTGGCTATAACACACACACACACACATGCTCACACACACACACAGGACCGAATTCTCCTCGTCTGATAGCTGAAATTAAGGGGAATCGCCGCGTCACGTTGCTCCGTGTGACGGCGGGCTGGCGGCACACACGGCGGTGGCGGTGCCGCGGCCCGCACAAGGCACCGCGCTGTAATCACGTTCATCGATTTCGGTTACCAGGCGGAATCCGGGACTCACGTTTCCCCGTACATTGACTCTTTTTCTTCTTTTCCGCCGCCATTCTTTTTCCAACAAATTTTACGTGCATACCGCCGCCGAGCCGACAACGGGCAGTCGGAGCGTTGCGCGGCGTGCACTTGTGTTTGTGGATCGAGGGCGCACTCCGTTGGCCTGCCTCCGGGCGTGTTCCTTGCATGACGCCCCGCCAGCCCGATTGCTCACGTAATGGTAACAAATGACAGACACCGCGCGGGCTTAACCCCACCCCCGCAATCCTGGCGCTGAGTGCCCTCTTCCTCGCACACACGGCGCGGCGCATCCGGCCGCGGGACGCCCCTCCTTGTCGCACGCACGGCGCGCCCGGACGGCCGCGCCTCCGATCTCGGGCCTTTATTCCGACTCATTGAGAAATTAAAAGGACATTTGGGCGGCGCGGCGCACAGCGCGGAATTAAAACGCGCTTTAGGCGTCCAAACTATACGCCCAATGTCCGCGTCGACGGAGACATTAGCGTGTTGGCGGCGGCGCGCTGCTCGCTGGGGCGTGCGTCGGTGCGGATGGAGCGCTCGGCCGCACATAGTTGGCGTTCGCACTTTCGTTATCGGAACGCGCCTCGCGCTCCTGCGGGACCAACGCGCCGCGCCGCCACGCCCAGTGATTGGCCGGCGTAGCTTTACTTTGTTGCTGGCTACATGAATCACTGCGGGTGCGCAGTTTTGTTGTTGCTGCTTTTTCTGGAGGCGGCGCGCGCTCCTCTAGGGTAGCCTTATTGCGGAGCGGGCAGTCAGCCCAAACAAAAACGCTGGATCTGGCACGCTCTATTAATTTTTAAAAAAATAAGGGAAAATAATAGGAATCCTGCGGACGATACTCCCCTGCAAGCGGCACTGGATATCGAATCCCTTCCCCCACCTCACAGGCCTAGGGCAACGTAGGGCACGTTGCCTCCCCCACCCCTTTTCCATGTCTGAGCGCAGTTGCCCCTTCATTTATTTCTCTGGGGTCCTCCTTTTATTGTGTGGTGGTCACTATCACGCCTTCCTGAAAATTACCAGACACTAATAGTAGAGTGTTGGCCGACGCGTCGGCCACCGGTACGGCGGACGGGCAGCCTGTGGTTGGGCGGCGAGAAACCCTCACGGCAAAAGTCCCTAGTTTTCGCAAGTAGCCCATAGTACAGACATAGGTGATTTCCAGGGAGTTCCTGAGAAAAACAGGAACCGTTTTTGCCGTACTTTTTCGTCATGGAATCTGCGAAAGGGGAAACGATAGGGTTACCTGCGTCAAATTTATTTCAATTCTCTAATTGCAGAAGCCATTTTTCATGATGCCGTTCTCCGACTCGCATGAGTCATTCCTAAAAAAGATCCGTCAGAACTATTTCCAAGTCATTTTTCTCACGTCCCTCTCCGCGTGATATACTAGCGATGAATACGGTCCGGCAATTTTTCATGACAGTAAGTGTAGGGCCGCATTGGCGGTGCAGGGCAGGGCGTGTCCGGTAGGATTCAATCTGGAAACCGACTCGTCAGCCAGATTAATCCGAGGCCTATTCGCTCTATTCGCGGTCGCTGGGACTGCAGCCTGGCGGCCCCGCAGCGCGTCGTTGGGCCCCGCAGCGCGCAGCGGGAGGTGCGCCGATATATTATTAGGGCCGGGCAATTAGGGCCGATACGATAAATAAAGCGGAAATATTCGCCAAGCCAGTTTGCTCGTGCGCAGCTCCTCCTCCTCCTCCTCCTCCTCCTCCTTCCCGCGGCCAGGCGCGGTGCCCGACCGAACGAAACCAGAGGGTCGCTAATCCTGGGTCGCTGTTGAGCGGACAGTGGCGGACAGCGTTGCGCCAGTGACACCGTGCCATCACCGCCGCCGTGTTACGCCACGTATTCGTGTCGCCACTAATCGCCGCGGCCGCCGCGGCCGCCGCCAGATGGCGTCACAATCGCATCACTCAGCTCGACGACCACCGTGCTGCACTTTTTGCTTCCTCATAGGAGCAAACTAACACTTTTTGCCTACCTTTCAGGAGGCTTTCTATACCCCATCATCCCTCGTATCCGCGCCTGCCGTCGCGTCGCCAACCGCAGCCCACCCAATCCCAGCGCGCCGCCTCGTTAGCCAATACGGCGGGAATGTGCAAGCTTGTGTGTGTGTGTGTGTGTGTGTGTGTGTGTGTGTGAGTGTGTGTGTGAGTGTGTGTACACGAGTGCGTGTGTTTTTGGTCGGCGGGCCGGGTACTCTTGTCTTGGCATCGGTACGCCGCTCACGTCGTAGTGCCGGCCGGCTGGGCCGTCGGGATGCCTCCACGCCACGGCGGCGCAGGGCTCGGGCGACTCGGCGGCGGAGCGTCGGTGGGCACAGCACTGGCGGGCACAGCACTGGCAAGGGCAGCCCATGCCTACGCCACTGTTCGAACCCATCTTTAATGCAGCACCGCGCCGCGGCGGCCCGCAGACCCACACCCTGGACATTGTAGGGCCTTCCCGCGTCGTAACTCGGCGTGTCAGCGACGCGCGGCACGGCCGCCTTCGCTGCGAGCAGCGCATCCCCTGAGGTCGTCGTTGCGCGGGCTCTCCGCGTCACGTGGTCCGCCAATCGGCGGCACCAGGAAGAGAGAGAGAGAGAGAGAGAGAGAGAGAGAGAGAGAGAGTCGCCCGCCCGGCCCGAATGTGTGATTGTGAGTCCCTGCCCGCCTCCTACGATTAATCTATATGCACATGAGCGGAGCCAGCGAGCCCGCCCAGCCCAGGGTGCAAAGGTCCCCAACCCGGGCCGGGGCCGCAGGGACGCGCGTCGAGCCCCGGCGGGGGTTCACGCGTGGAAGGGGGAGGCTCCGATGCAGAGCATTGTTGCCTAAGTACACAGGGTACTATGACACGGCCGATTAAAATTCTGTTGGCTCTCCGGCGGCGTGGTCGCCCCGGCGTGGAAGGGACGGAGCGACGCGTCGCACGTCACGGCGTCACTGTGATTGACGGCGAGAGTGATACATACATTCTTCGGGAGAGTTGGCAACCCTGCGTTGATGATGGTGCTTCCAGCGAAGCAGGGTGCAGCGTTCTATCAACTACTAACAGTACGCATGTGAGGGAATGGATGCCTATGTGATCCAGATCGTACCCATTATCTTGTACCTCCACTCCGCCGGTCTCCTCCGGTAGCGCAGGGAACCTTCCAATTACAAAGAGGGGCGGTGCCGGGCGGTGCCGGGCGGGGCCCTCTGACTTGGCAGGCGGCGGGGGCTCCTCCAGTCAATGGATGCTCCGCTGCAGCCTTGCCAGGGGATCACTTCTCCAGAAGTGGTATTCGGCAAAGTCCCTGGATCCTCTCGGTAGCGAAACCGTCGCTCCGTCCGCGACAGCGCGCGTCGCAGGTGAGGCGAGGCGGGCGGACGCCAACACTCTTTTATTTTCGCCGTCGGGCTTTCGCTCGCCCGGCTCGCCCGGCTCGCCCCGCCACGAGATGGTGTCCGGGAGAGGATGCGCTCGGCCTAATCGATTCCCCGGGGACGCAGCCATAATCCCTGCTGCACCAGATTTTACAGGAAAAACCACGCCTCCAGACTGAGGCGTGAAAACTTGCGCCGTGTTTTTGGGGCCCTGATGGGGCACTTCTACCGATTCATATCGCCGGGCCGGCCACTCCGAATCCCGTGACGCTGGATGGACGACGCCGTCCACAACGGGACCCCTTCCACACGTGTCCGTCCGTCCGTCCGTCTGTCCGCCGCAGTGGTCCTCAGTGCTCCGAGATCCACGGCCGGCTCGTGTGCGCCTTTTAATCGAGAAAGGAGTCTGTGCGCCTCGTAGAACGGTGCCGGGGCGAGCCGGGGCGACCCCTGTTACCTGATTGCTGCGTATATGTACTCGCGGCGTGTGTGCGCGGGGCGTGCGCAAGGCGGGCGCAGCGCCGTGCATAGCCGATACGGCTGGATCTCTTTCCCTCCTCGAAGCCTGCCTGGATATTTGATTGCTTTGCGATCAACTCAGGGGGTATATCCCTCGTGGCCGCGCACGTTGGTACATGTGTATATGTATGTGTGTGTGTGTGTGAGCGCCGTTGTGGCATTATGATTCAAAAGCACGCACCGGGAGGTTCCATCGCGGGGCCTCGCATATTCCCCGCGTGCTTTCCAGGTTCCCCGCTGCACCTCGAGTTGCGCCTGCAAGCCGCGCCGGCAAGCAATGCCTGCGAGCAGCGCCTGCAAGCAGTGCCTGCAGGCCTGGCCGCGACGCTGCCGCAGCGGGCCCTCGCGATGCAGCACAACCAGATCGTCGTCTCGGCGCCGGAAATTGCGTCTCCGGGCGCGCAGGCAGCGCAGGCGGCGCAGGCGGCGCAGGCAGCGCCACACTCCTCGCGGCACAATGATGAAGACGTCGCCGAAACCAGCGTGCGCCGCCGCTTCTGCATGTCTACGTACTTTTTTTTTTTTTTTTTTTTTTCAAAAAAATAAAAACAAGCATAACGTGTTTTCTTTTTGGTTTGTCCACCGACTTTGTAGTCACCACAGCCACGGTGATCCCGGTAGCCGGGAGCGTACAGACATTGCATTCTGAACTCGGAGTTTTAGGGTTCAATACCCGCTGTTTCAGTTTTTTTTTTTTTTTACCCAAATCTCAGGTTAGGCTAAGGCAAAGGTTAGGTCAGTCAGAAATGCGAATATTTTTATTCAATTTTTTAATTCAATTTAATATTCACGCGGTTGCCACACGCTCTCTCTCTGTCTCTGTCTCTGTCTCTCTCTCTCTCTCTCTCTCTCTCTCTCTCTCTCTCTCTCTCTCTCTCTCTCTCTCTCTCTCTCTCTCTCTCTCTCTCTCTCTCTCTCTCTCTCTCTCTCAGACGAGCACGCAGCATGGAAGCCAAATAGGTCATCAAAGCAAAGGCGGTGGCAGGAGGACGTAAAGCGCGCCCTGGGCTCGTCGGCTGGGCAGCGCGTCGCCGCGTTGGTGTCGCAGTGCAGTCAAGCTTTCGGATTACGGAGCGCTATAAAGGCCGCATGGAGGGACGTATTCGGTGTTGTTATGACGCTGCAGTGACGCCGCTTGCTTCGCTTTCGCAGCGGGGCATAGTAAAGCACAATTTTGCTTTACGGCGCGCTTAGCGCAGTAACGTCGGATTCGGACTCGTCGTTATCTTTCCACTCAATGGGCGTCGTTTTCCGGCCACCTGTTTTCATTCACCCTCGTTGGCGGCGTCCGCGTCGACACATATTTCAGGTGCGTTAGCCCGGGCCGGGGATTTGAATAGGAATGGAAACACACTTGTTCACGCACCGCGATGGCGATGGGAAGCGCATTCCGTCTCCTTGTTGAACTCCCCCTTATCTTTTGATTAATCCGACCGGCAGGGTTGGCATCGCATCTGCGGCTCGCCGCCCCGGACTATGTAAGTCTGTCGGCCGACCACAGCGGCTCGGGTTCGGGCGGGGCCGCGGCCAACTGGACGCGTTTCCCCTCGGCTGCCCCCGGCGCGGTGCCGTCAGCGCGCGTCAGCACGCGTCAGCACGCGTCAGCGGCGGTTAGCAACATTAGACTGACGCGCAGCCGCGCTGTCCGTCGGCGGGACGGCCGAGGCCGCCGCGTGCACCGACGCCCCGCGCGTCGCGGACCCGGCCGGCCACTGACCCGCGACGTCGTGCAGCTGCTGGCCGAACCAGAGCGCGGCAGCGCGGCGTCGTGACCCTCACCTTGCGCCCCGCTCGGCCCGCCTGCCAGCCCGGTCCGCCCGGCCCGCCTGCCAGCCCGGCCTGCCCCGCGGCCCATCCTTCAATAACAACTAGCCCTCGTCACACGTGACTCGGACGGAATGCGAGGTGCAGCGCAGCGTCATCGAGTCCCGATGACACCCATTCATTTGTTGGCCGTCTGTCCGTGAGGTCGTTGCTGGTGGGCCACGCTGATAAAGGCCGTTGCGCGTGAGGTCTGGGCGTCAGTGCAGGCACGCGGCGACAGAGTGGCCGACTTGACTGCTAGGCAGGAGCGTGCTGCCGCGAGACAGCCTGTTACGCGAGACGCGCGGCGCCTGGCTCCCTGGCGCCGCAGCCTGGCGTGCCTCCAGCAGGTACGCTCCGTCTCTCTCGCACTCGTGAGGCGTCCCGTTCAGGAGCAAGGCAGACAGAGCGACGACAATGACTCTCGGGATGAGTGTGCAGCGCGCAGACCGCAAAGCCACGAGGAGGGTGGCTGGGTGGCTGGGCCACACGCAGAGCGACACATCGAACAGCGGCGGCACTGGCAACAAGGGGTATCGGGGTGCGTCTCTCTCGGCCCGGGCCCGTTAGTACGGTGACCCACAAATACCGAGCGAGGGGGCCACCGAAAGAAACAGAAACAAAAACACGCACTAAGCTAATGCGTAGGTACTCGCGGCGGCGCACGGAGTCGCTTCGTCACGTCACGTTTCCGTCCCCCCAGGCCTCTTTCTCTTCCTTTTCTGGCGGAAAAGAGGAAAAAACAGATAGAGGCGTCCTGGTTTGGTTTTCGGTCACCCAATACTGAGTAATGGCCGTCGTGGGTGAGAGGGGCGCGGCGGCGCGCGTGCCGGCTCGGCTCGGCTCGGCTCGGCTCAGCTCGGCCCAGCTCGACTCGGCTCGGCGCGGCGCACGCAGCCGGAGTAACGGGAGCTAAGGTGACGTGACGGTCTGGCCAGCTTATGGCCGGCCGCGGCCAAACTTATAGAGCGAGTTTAAATCGTTTCTGCGCGCTGCACTTACAGTTGCACCACACCTCGCAGTGCAGAGTCTAGTCTCGCAGCGCCGCACCCCGACACTGCGCGCCAACAGCCACGCGTTTTCGTGTCTACACTCCTGGAAACGAAAATGGAAAGCTGTTGAATGCAAAACACAAATCGTTGTTAGTGGTTCTACAACAACGAAGTTCACATCACTGCAGAACAAGAGAGCACTGTCTTACAGTGAAAAGTGAAAAGTCGCACCAACCTATATGGTGGAAATTTTCTCCATAATACAAAAGAAATTTACCAAAATATCCAAAAGGTGTATAGTGAGTTTTCAGAGGTGAGATACAAAGTCCGCGGCACCATATTATGGATAATATTTTGAGCTTGAAATGGTGATTCTTCGCAACTCTCGTGGCGCCCACGCGTTGAAGTCTCCTTGCCTGCGATACAAGGGACGAAAATCACAGCGGATTTTGGTAGTCACGCATCGGTAAAATGGTGATCGAGGTCGATCGTTACAATCCCTGCGATCGAACCTTTCTCCGTGCGCTCGGCTCCCTGATGCAGCACGTTCGCAAGTCGATGCCACCTTCACCAACCGCGCTTATTTCCGGCGAAAACGGCGAGCGAAAAGTGAACGCGGAAATTATTAATTGGTATCGGCGGCCGCGCGGCGCTCCTCGGTTAACGTGCAGGAAGTGGACGTCGTCACTAGAAAGCGGCCGCGCTGCGCTCGCAGCGAAAGAACGTCCAATAGTCCCGCAAAAGCAGCCAATTTTTGAGGCGGTCGGCGCGTTTCGCTCGCCGAGGCTACTTAGGCCAGCCTAATGACGGGGTCTGCTAATTCAGTGTCGCCAACAAAAAAAAAAAAAAAAAAGGCACTCCGCTGCGTCAAGCAGCCGGCTGCTCGGTGAAAACGGGCCGCAGGGCCGGCCGCCCGAGCTGGCAGTTTATTATTCGGGGCTTACACCGCTCGGCCGGCCGGTACATCACGGGCTCAGTCCATGAAGGGCGCGGCGCGTGCTGGGATGGCATGCGGTGCTCGCAGCCCCGTAACTAAGCCATTTTCACCATTTTTGCAATCCATTTGAAACGGTCCCCGTATCTCGTGAGCGGCGAGCGTGAGAGAAGAGTGACGTCGAGGGTAGATCGGATGAGAAATGCCATGTCGAGTCCAACTTTCCACGCGAAACTGTTTTTGAGGCGGTGCGGCGCGGCTCGCCGTGAGGTGGCCCCGTCCACGGCGCGATCCGCGCCGCGCTGGCGCTGTATCACCGCATTTGCACACAGTGCAGCGATGCGCCGGTTCGCACGTCCAGTTCCTTATCGAGCGTGGCAGCAAAAACACACATGCATACGTCCCGCGGGAAGCACTGTAAAAATGAACATTATTTGCAGGATTAAAAAAAATAAACGGGGGAACGCGCGCGACGGAAAAAAAAGGAGAGGGGGGGGGGGCTGCTGCATATACGTTAGCGTGCGCGCGCGCGGGTTTCTTTCCCGGTACCTCGTTGACAAACAGCCCTTTAACCACCACAGCGCCGCGCTGCCTCTCGCTGAATTGTCCAGTAATTAAACTTAATGGTAATGTAGCTTACGGTAATAAGCACCGCCGCGGCGCGAGGGGCCAGGGAAATGCGGACCCCCACGAGGCGCCGCGGCACTTTTCTGCACGGACTGGCTGCCCACCATGCCCACCATGCCTTGCTGCCGGGTGGGGCGGACCGAATCGGTGGCCGGGGTAGTGACCAGCCGCGCGGTGGTGGCCGGGGGATGGTCGTGCCGCCGAAATTGTGCACCCCACTCCATCATTAAAAGTTGGGACTGCTGTCGACCAGGCGCCGCGGCGGCCGGCCAGCAAGCCCTGGCTGGCGTGGGCTGCCCGCTCTGGCTCTGGTCGTGTCACCGCCGAGGTAAATGGACCCTAAATCGGCGTGGCTGGCTGGCTGGCGGGCTGGCCGCCTGGCTGGCCGAATCAATCACGGTGGATAAAAGGCGCGATGATCCCCGTGCGAGGCGAGGCGCGGCAGTGCAGGCAGGCCGTGGGTGGCGGCCGTCCATCGATACCCCACGCCGGGCCCACACGCCGCAGCTACTCCACGCTCCAGGGACTGGGAGTCCTTTCTGGATGCCCACGCTAGGGTACTCTTCATCGCGCTCTCTGACTGAGACCTCGCGGTGCCTCGCTGTGTTCGACGGGTCACCGCCCGCATCGTCCCACTTCCGGCGTGCAAACTGGCGGCATGCATTGTTTGCCCACCAACTTAGCACTTGCTGCGCGAACGGCCCTGCGGGCTGCCGCTGCCGCAATCACCGCCGCAGTCACCGCCGCAGTCGCCGCCGCAGTCACCACCGCAGTCACCGCCGCAGTCACCGCCGCAGTCACCGCCGCAGTCACCGCCGCAGTCACCGCCGCAGTCACCGCCGCAGTCACCGCCGCAATCGCCGCCGCAGTCACCGCCGCAGTCGCGGCCGCAGCCGAGAGAAGGGGGCGTTGAAAGTCCCATTCGGCCGGCCGTGAGCCTCGCGGGCTATAAATCCAGACTTATACTTGTAGTGTGTTAGGTTTATTGCTCCCCTAACTCCAATCCAGCGTCGCTGCGCTGCCGCAGCCGCACTCGTCGACCTAGTGTGCAGGCACAGTGAGCAGGCCGCGCGTCTCCATGCTACGCCGCGGGTTTTACGAGCCTTTGGCTGCGAGTGGGAGCGAGTGACTCCGGTTTAGTGCGATTCCCGAATTTAATCAGTGGAAGGCGTTGCAGGGCGCTGGATCGCGGCCGAGCCGCGGGGGGCTGATTGCAAACCAAAGGCCTGCGCGTCGTTCTTCATGTCGGTTGGCAGCGATCTGCACACCCGACGGGGAAAAATAGGGCAAGAAAAAAGTTGGACCATGATCAGGCGCCTGGTCGTCGATTTTCGCGGTGGTCCTCGGTCAGTTGGCTCATCGGCCGGTCTAGCGCGGCTGCCTTGCCGCAGCGACGCCGAATTAGCGGGCCGCAGTAATTGGCACCCTGTCCGAGGCGTAGTCCTCTGCAGCGCGGCGGAAAATGAATCGGATGGCTGGAAAAGCCGGTCACTAAATTAGACTCGCAGCATCCAGATCCACGGCCCGGCCCCAATTCATGTCAATCGGATGATTCATTCCCGCCCTTGACGCGTTAAGCCAAACACAGCGGTAATGACCCCGACGGCCTACACGGCCTACACACCGGGTACCGCGCGTACGTCTGGTACACCCACGGGGAAACCAACTCAAATAAAGCAATAAGCCAGCTACGGAGCCACAAATCAGCCATCGCCGCGTACAATGGAGGCAATCTCATCTTGTCGTCCTCATTTGTTGCTACTTCATTTCTTCTTTTTATCGATATCATTTTCTTCTCCTTGCTCCGCGGGGATGGCAGCAGCACAGCCTAGGCGACGCCCCGTTGAATGGGACCGAGGAAGGGAAGGCTTAACCCTTCCAGGACGGATCAAGGAGCGGGAGGAATGTGTTCACGACGTCACAAGGGGCGAACTTTTTCACACCTGTGGCAAGCCAGAGGCCACGCTTCAGGGAATAAAGCCGAAACGCGCTTTACGTTTGACTTTACTGCTTCCGTGAGCGCCTTTTGTCAAACGCGGCGATTCAGTTACAATGTAGTTCGGCGGAGTGGCGACGTCCTATCCGACGCTGGGAAAAAATGACTACATTTTCTGCGGAACAGACTCAACGACACGCCTTCGGGGCCGCCAGGATTATGTTGACATCCAGAGTGACCCGAAACTTTACGATTTTCCCGGTGTGAGGAAGCTTCATCTGGCGAGCAAGCCGGACGCACGCACCAATGGACGGTCAAAGGTTTCGAAACTCGTGTTGCTGCCGCGCGGCCCTGACTCCAAAGGCAGACTCACACAGTCCGTTTCGTTAATAAGTTACGGACGCCTTCCCGAGTCCAGCGGGCCGGCTGCCGCACGGATGTCCATATAGAGGTGAGCTGTTAATTTCAGTCCAGAAGGCTGAGGATGGAAACGAGGCCGAGTGAGTGAGAGGTTTGCCGCGCCGTGAGTCCTGCCCGGGCAGTTGAACGACCGAGTCATCGATACTGGAAGTTATTCTCGTTGCTGCGATGGGAGGGCGGCACCGCGGCGGCCACGCGCAGCCGAACAACAACTTCCTGATTAATCCCGAAGACCTGGGTGAATCCTAGTGTACTCATGTGTACAAATTGGCCCGTTCTCAGTGTACTCACAAGTTCAAAAAGAGCAAGATACGCAATCGTTTTGCACGATTCGGCGTCGTGCGCTCGTGCGTCGTCTAGAACGCCAAATAAAGTCTAAAAACGTTTAAAGATGTGGAATTTATGAGTTTTGTCAGGTGTACTCACCCGTACTCATGTACTCATGTGTACACTAGAACCCTGCGTGATTCACCCCTCGGGTGAACTAATGGCGGCCAGATGCGCGTCTCGCTTTGACGCCGCCGAGTCCGCCGGCCGCGATCTTAATGAACCGGTTAATACCCGTCGCTCAGGACGGCGCCGAGGCGCGGCGGTGCTGGCCGCGTCTCCCGCGCAGCGCGTTCAGCGGGCCTCTCCGTTTCACTCTGCCGGATTGCTGGTCCCCCGGCCTAAAGCCCCGCGCCCCGCCCGCCCCGCCCGCCCCGCCCGCCAACCGCACAGTAGTAGCTCTCTGCTCCGTCGACTCATGTTTCAACCCTTTTGTGAGGGTGGCTGGCTGGCTGGCAGGGTTTTCGGAGGGAGTGGCGTGGCAGTGCCGACAAGCCGGCGGTGCCACAGAGCGCCCTTTGTACGACCCTAACCTCAAACAGCTGTCTAAATTTCGCGCTCGCACTACTACTCGTTTCTCTCTCTCTCTCTCTCTCTCTCTCTCTCTCTCTCTCTCTCTCTCTCTCTCTCTCTCTCTCTCTCTCTCTCTCTCTCTCTCTCTCTCTCTCTCTCTCTCTCTCTCTATCTCTCTCTATCTCTCTCTCTCTCTCTCTCTCTCTCTCTCTCTCTCTCTCTCTCTCTCTCTCTCTCTCTCTCTCTCTCTCTCTCTCTCTCACTCACTCAGCGCAGAGCCAAACCCTTGGAAAGCTGAACGCGCAATCCCACTAATTCGTTTCCTTGCGCACGGCCACACTGCCGCACTGTCGCCGTGGCGCGGCCCGCATGAGTTATCGTCCAACTCGAACTCCCTTCCCTTCCCCAATATGTGCGCCGTCCCGCCCCGCCTCGCCGAGTCCGTGCCAATGGCTTAAATGCAGACAAACGAGCTGCAATGGCCGTCATGACCGATGAGCGCCGTGTCAATTGATTCAAACTTTGCCCCGGCGGCGCGGGGCGGCGCGGAGCGGGGCGGCGCGGGGCGGCGCGGGGCGGCGCGGGGCGGCGCGGGGCGGCGCGGGGCGGAGCGGCGCGGGGCGGGGCGGCCGCCCGGTTGCGGATCTTATTCATATTTCATTTGCCACCGATCAGTAAAACTAACAAGTGGGGCCGTTAGACGTCCGCGCGGCCGGAAAGTTGCCTCGTCACTTTTTGCAGACTCCCCCCCCTCCCTCTCCCCCATGCCGCGCGAGTAGGAGTCGCAGGGTGTACTTTGGGGATTCCTCTCATTACAGACAAGAAATATTGTGCAGGCTAGCAGCGCTATGCTGCCGCGCCCCGTATTTTTATTTTTTCATGTGTGTGTGTGTGTGTGTGTGTGTGTGTGTGTGTGTGTGTGTGTGTGTGCGCGCGCGTCTGCTTTTATGCCCTTCCTCCTCTGACTTATCGAAATCTGGCATCGGCCGGGCGCCGTCATAACTTGATGCGAGTTATCAGTAGAGGCAGTATGTGTGTCGCTCGCCTCATTTGAGCCCACATTACCACACTGGAAAAGTAAATTGGAAAAAAGTCATTCCGCTTTGTGATGGGACAAAAGAAGTCACATTCCCATGACCCATGGTGTGTTGTGAAGTTATTCGCAGTGCGTGGTGGTTATTCGCGGAGTGCTTTGGTTATTCGCAGTGTGCGCTGTTTATTCGCAGTGTGTGGTGGTTATCCGCAGTGCGTCGGACACAAACACAGCGGGCGGGGCCGACAGGAACGGATCGCCGCGGCAAAGGGATCCGTTAACGCGAGGCCACGGCTGTCACTCCGACAGCGGCTAGTTAAACCCTCTCGCCGGAGATAGCGTTGAACCTCGCGTTGCCGCGCGGAAGCGTCCGGACCGAATCGGTAGCCCGACGTCTTAATTGATGGCGTCCGCGGCGTGATTGGCTGCCTATTCACAGGGCGGTCCGCCTATTCGCAGGGTGGCGTGTCGCCGCGTTGTTCGGCTGATGCCCATCAGCGCTTCCAGGTTGAGGCGTGGCCCGGCCGCATCACCCGCCAATAACGCCACCAATGAACACGCGTCTCGTTGTTCCTTTCTGTTTCGTCTGCCAACCAGTCCGACGATGAGCGCACTGTATAAATTTTAAGTTGTCACGTCCCGGTACCGGGGTCGACGGATCGAGTCCCACTTTTTCTCAACATTTTTCGAATGACCCGCTCACTGCGGCTCCATCCCTGCCGCGTCTAGAGCCCGGCTGACGCCGCATCTACCATGAGCCGGTGGTGGCTGAGATCGCTAAGGCGTCGGACTTGAACAGTAAGGTCCGGGGATCGAATCCCAACATTGTAATACATTTTACGACTGCCTCCCTCATCCCAATGCGACTCAAACCCGTCGTCCGACACTCGGCAGACGTGCAGTCGTGATAGCGTAGTGGTCTGGATCATTTGTCGTCCACTATGCTTGGGTGTCTAAAAAGCAGTCCGCTTCGGCGGATTGGCCTCGGCACTGGTTCGATCCCCGGTCGTTCCAGCCACTCGCAATTGGTCGCGAGTGGGTCCATTCTGATTCGTCGGTTTGGAGTTGATAAGTCCTTTGAAGCTGGCCCTTCACACTGCATGTTCGGTAGAGAGCGCCGGACAGCGGGGGTACCACTGTGGGTACCACTGACCACCCCGCGAAAACCAAAGGCTCTCAACCCCCGCCCTTCACCCGGCCCACATCAGATGAGAACCCCTGGGGTCGCCGCCTGGAATGCACCGGTTCCCCCGATCCACCGAAGATGCAGGCGGTCCTCCCTACTGTGTGGGGAGGTGGGAGAAGGGCCCCCATTTTTTCTTCTTTTTTTTCCCTCCAAGTTCTTTTGTTGGATGCGCCGCTGTACAGCGGTTTGCAGCGCATGGAGTCCGTGGTACCCGTGGGTACGTCAAGTACCGTCGGTACTTTCGAAGGTACCTGTAAAGTACCGCGGTACCATAGTTTTCGGTAGTACCGGTAAAGTACCGCGGTACCATATTTTTCGGTACCACCGGTAAAGTACTGCGGTACCGATTGTGGAGTACCGTGCCCATGCCTGTATACCAAGACTAATTTTCCTTCCAAGGATATATATACCTACATCGTTTTAAAACGATGGAAGACATTTTTGTCACGCCCATGAAAAAGGTATAGGAGCTTTGATGAAAATGTCATCAATTTGCGATGAAATTGTCATCATTGATGAAAAGATCATCCACACTTAAGAATAAAGTGACAAAAAATTTCTACAGTGCGCTCTGGCGGGGCGTCACGGCGTCGCGGCAACAAAGGCACTCGTGATTATGATGGCGTTTGTTTCTTGTTTGTCCTGACGGAGTGTGACACTGAGGGGCGATCCGAGAGGAGCCTTATGTATCGAGGCAGCATTGTCCCCCCGGCCGGGCGCCCCGGGCCGCACCGCGAACGAGCCCACAGCGGAGTAATGAGACCAGCGCGTGTAAAGCAATTGCCAGATACGCCGCCCTTTGTCGCATAAATGTAATTCCCGGTGAACAGGTGGCCCGGGTGGAGTGGCGTGGCCCAGGACGGAATGAGACTCTCCCGACAAATACCCGCCACCGCTCGTTTTCCTGAAATCCCGCTGCCAAAAGACGGCAATTTTGGGTGCCCCTTTCGGCCGGTCGGTCCAGCCGGGTGCGGACTGCGGACCGGGCCGTCCCGTTCTGCGGAGGCGGCCCAAGGGCGGTGCGGGCGCCATTACGGGGTGCTGCGGCCCACTGTAACCGGGTGACCGCGCCAGGGAGAAGAGCTAATGGCTTTCCAGGAGGCGAGGCCGCCGCGGACAGATCAATGCAACTCCTGCAGGCGCGAGGCGCATCCTCTTCAGCCGCTGCCCAGCGTCCGGCCGAGTCGCATCTCGCCATTACACTACTGGGTGCTGCTCTCCTGTTGTTTTCCTTTTCCTCCTGCTGCCCTTCCAGTGGATCATCGCCCATAATTACGTGGCGGGGTGCGGTGGGGCGGGCGGGGACGGGTGGGGCCCGAAGAATTATCGGGAATAACAGAGAGGAGCCCAGTGGCCTGCAGTCCGGCCGGCCAGCCCGCCTGCTAAAGCTGAGCCAGAGAAGAGCCTTGTCGTTAATATATGGAGCAAGTATGTGTTTACGACGCGAGGGGCTCGAGGTGCTTCGCCAACACCAACTGCAGCAGCCTCTCCTGCGCCGCCAGCTTCCCTGCCAAACTGCGCGAAAACAACTTCTGACGCGGCGCTCGCTGCTGCCCCCAAAGTTCCGCGCCCCTCCAGCGCTACCTGCAAAGCGGCACGGCTTCGCCGGACTGATTATCGATCCAGCCGATATGCGCGGGACAGCGCTGCTGGACATTACTGCGTCTAACGACTGCCGGAGCGATGCGATGCCGCGATGCCCGGACCGATACCGTCGCCCACCCGCGGCCGCCCGGGCCAGCAGGCAGCCAGCAGGCAGTCAGAGGCGGCCAGACCGGCAGGCAGCCATCAGGCCGGCCCGGGTTCGAGTCCCTCCGGGGGGTGGCGGGTCACTGCTTGGCTCGACACGTCCGGCAGCTTGTCTGATTGCGAGCAGCGCTGCGCCGCACCTCCGCGGACTGGCCTGCAGTCCCTGCAGTGCGAGAGAGACAGGCCTCTTGAGTGGTCGGCGGGGCCGCGGTTGTCACGCGCGCGTCACGCGGGTGTGAAAGGCCGCGACACAAAGTGAGGGGGTGGGAACGCACAGGCAGTGCGGCAACGAGTATTGAACGACACGTCAGCGGCCACTGAGTGCACTCAGGCCGCACTCTCATGAAACTGTAACACTCGAAATCCACCGCCGGCGTGGCAGCGGTCGCGGACAGCGCGACTTTGTACGCGACTTATGAATATGCCAACATCAAATCACAAACTCAACTCCAGCCAAGGAGGGGAGGGCGAGTCGCACTCGCACCCCTACGCACGCGCCCCTTCTAATCCACTTCCACTGCGAGAGCCCCCTACAGGGCCCCGCCTTCGAGCCCCTCAGGGGGGCTTGTCAGCGCAGTGAGGAGTTCAAGGTCCTTGTCCGTGTCAATAGGCAAAATTGGAACGAAAAGTTGAGACACAGCGAGCGCTTGACGCGCTGGGACTCGGTTTCGGTTTGCGCGAACAATGCTAACTGGAAACAGGCATTGAAGCGGCATCGGCCGTTTGTTTTGTTTCTGGCTTTTACTGCGCCATCTCTGCGCACGCAGCACCCATCACTGCAAAACTGCGGCCGCTCTTGTGCTTGCCGCCGGCGGTTTCAAATACCGCGCCCCGTTTCGACAATCAGGCAAAACTACTGCCGCTGATCTCTTCACGAAGTTACGGCGAATTTCGCAAGCCAGAGTGGCGGCGCTTGGAAGGCGCCGCACAGCAGCAAACTTTATTCAATAATTAAAGTGAATTAGGCCCGTCCCCCGGCCCCCCGCCGACCCGCTCGCCCCCAGCCCAGACAGAGCCGGGCTCTCTGTTCCTCTCGCACTCGTGGGGCGCACCGCGGAGGTGTGAGCGAGACAGCGCGCCGTCCGGAGTCAGCTCGCTGGTTACCTTCGCTTCGCAAAGGGCCGCCGCCTCGCCCGGCCTCGTCGTCCAATCAGGAGCCGCCCCCTTTACTGCGAGACGGGGCAGTACCCGGGGGGTGAGTGGTGGCGGGGCAGGGGGCAGTGCCGGGGGGTGAGTGGTGGCGGGGCAGGGGGCAGTGCCGGGGGGTGAGTGGTGGCGGGGCAGGGGGCAGTGCCGGGGGGTGAGTGGTGGCGGGGCAGGGGGCAGTGCCGGGGGGTGAGTGGTGGCGGGGCAGGGGGCAGTGCCGGGGGGTGAGTGGTGGCGGGGCAGGGGGCCAAGCCGTTCCAGTTTTCCGCGTCTGCTACACTTTTCACTGAGCGGCGGCCTCGCTGCCACAGCAAGCAAGGCGGGCATAGTGTCGCGCTAACCGCTGCCCCGCCACCCGCTGCTCTCCGAGGGGGTAAACACTTCGTAATGCCCTGTACAAAAAAGCCGTGTATTACGCGTAATACACGTATTTGTAATACCATTGTAGGGTCAAATGTGGAGAAATTAAGCATTTTAATGCCGAATACACGTGTAATACCACTGTAATACAGCGTAATACCGAGTAGTCTGTACACGATTTCATGAAGTGTTTACCCCCTCGCTGCTCTCAGTGGCGAGACGGCATGTTCCCTTCGAGGCGAAAACTGCTGCTTGGTTCCTTTACCCCATAGGAAAGAGGACCGTTGTTTCGGACTCGAAATTAAAGGAGCTTTTTGTGGACCTTTAATTAGGGGACGGACCTATAGTACCTCGTATAGTACCCATAATGCCACGACTAGATCTTGTCATATGTTGGTCGAACGACCCCTTGCACGATAAGCTCGTCGCGGATTTGGCGTGTTACCGGGACCGGACCTGTAACTTACAGCACTGGACCCGTATTTTTGGGTCCGGTCTCCTCCGGACCCATAAATTTAAGGGCCCTTTTTTCCGGAGGAACGTGACCGTCGCTTTGAAAGCTTTGGAGTGGATCCCGCGTCCGTCACGGCGGGCATCGCCATGTCGCGGTCCACAGCCAATCACGCTGACAGGCGAAGCGCGAGGGACGCAACTGTGGCGGCGGGCATAAAACCCCGCGTTTAAAACGGCGACACCGTAAAAGCGCTGTCCGAAAATGGCAAATGTATGTCCGCCGCCTTGCTGGGTGTCGGGGCGGGGCGGGGCGGGGCGGGGCGGGCCACCTGTCCCGGGTCACTGCCGCCCCCCCCCCTTCCGCCAAACGGGCCGCAAGGTTAGGCGACTCCCAATCGGCAGCGGGCTTCTTTACCGTCGGCGTAGCTCAGTGCTGCCCGGCCGCCTGGCCGATTTCCAATAAAAGTGTCCAGTCGCGCCGTTTTTGGCGGCCGACAGATAATGTGAAGGGATCCCTTTGTGACAATCATCGGTGGCCTGCTGGAGCCAGCAGCACCGCGGGTCGCCGCCAGGGGACCGTCCCGGACCCCGGACCCGGTGACGGATCGTAGGCCTCGGCCGCCCTGGACCTCGCCACCGCAGCGGCGTGGTGGCGGGGCCGGCGGGGCGTAGAAGTGGCTCGGGGGCCGCCCCCCGCACCGGGCGTCCGTCAGGCCAGCCGCCCTGGCGCAGCGTTTGATTACTAGTGATCTGGACGCACGCAGACTCCGGCAGCCCGCGGCATGCCTGGCAGTGCCGTGCGCCCGGCCGGCCGGCGTCGCCAGCTGCTGCGCACGCCCCCCGCACGCACCTCCAGCTCCCGATGAGTGTCATCCGGGGCTAAGTGGCCGTCCAGCGCGCCGTGCTGCCCGTCCTGCCGCCCCGGGCGGGAGCTGCGCCGCGCCGCGCAGTGGGCCAGAAGACCGTTGAGGCGGACAAAATCTCGGACACGTTTTGAGCTCCAGAGTCGCTACATGGGGCTCGAACCGAACGCGTGACCCCGCCAATGGATTGCTTTACGAACGAGGAATCCATTGGTGGGGCCACACGATCGGTAAGAGTCCCATTCAGCGACTCTGGAGCTGAAAACGCGTCTGGAGTTTCGGCCGCGCCAACGGTCTTCTGGCCCACTGTGCGCCGCGCTGCGCCGGGCTGCCCGCGCCCCGGGGCGTGGCGTGGCGTGGCGTGGCGTGGCGCGCCACGGCCGGCCTGCCGGACACGAGCGAGAGCGCTGGTGCTGCAGCGGCGCTGTCCATCTGGACGAGGGCTTGCCGGGGCTTGCCTGGGCGGACGCCGCCGGGCTGCGTGATGCGCGTCAAATAACAGCCTTGCCTCCGTCGGGCCGCGCGACAACTACTACGCCGGACAGGAAGACGCACGCAATGACGCGGCAGGCACGCGGCCGGAATGTGGACGACGAGTACCTGATCCAGTAATTAGAGCCCTAAGCTACGCATCTCCCTATCGGCGGCCGCCAAACCGCGCCGCGTCGAATCCACTGCGAAAGCGGGACTTAATGACACGGCCGAAATAAAGTGGAGTGGCGTTGGACAAAGGCGGGCAGCGTGCACGGGCCCAGCGCCGCCCTCTATTAATTAAAATGATGGTGTACCTGGCGGGCCCACTGTGCGGGCCCCGCCCGGCCGGCAGGTAGGAGGGGCTTCGATAATGGAAGTTGGGAGTCGACTTTTGAACTGAACAAGCGACACGGCTGGGCCGCTGCTGGGCCTGGCCCACCACTCCACGCCACTCCGTGCACAAAAGGAGCGGGCAGGTGCTGGGCGCGCCGGGCGACACCGGCCACACCACAACACACTCCTGCCAAAAGAGCGTGTATTCTTTTGAGTCGTTTATTTTCTTCCTCGTCGTCCGGAGGCCCGTATGTAGTCCGGGGGCTCTCCGGTGGATGTCGGTGGAGATGAGAGTTTGGTTCGCTGTTTACGGGTGACGTCCCATTGGCCGGGCCGTGGCGGCGGGCAGGGCGTTGCGCGAGGGGGTAAACACTTCAAGAAATTGTGTACAGACTTCTCGGTATTACGCTGTATTACGGCGTAAAATGGTATTACAAATACGTTTATTACGCGTAATACACGGCTGTTTTGTACAGGGCATTACGAAAGTGTTTACCCCCTCGGCGTTGCGTTGTAGCTCTGCGAGCAGCCTCTCCTCCGATCAGACTGCCTCTCGTTCGAGTCATCGACTGCTTAGCATCATGCAGGACCCAGCCACCTTGCACTGTTCGGCCTGCGCAGCGCCTCGTCTGTGAATAGGTGTCCCTTGCGGGATGCAGTCCAGTTCGCAGAATCGCCTTTAAAAATGGTGTCTTTCTGTGGCCTGCCTGCCTGGCCGTATGGGTCCATGCGGGCTCGAAGAACAGCCGTAAGGTGCCGGGATGGCTGCTGGGATGGGCGTTCCAGGAACGGCGCTGGGCATACCGTCTTCCACAGAATGCAGCCTGGCCTAGCTTTAAAAACGCCCCCACGCCCACCCCATTCATGGCGATATCATCATTTCGCAATGTATCAGCGACCCCCGCCTCGGCCCCGCGCGCGTTCCCACGCGAGTTTTGCACGCGGAAAAAGCAGCTTGATTCAGGACGGACAAGTCAGGAGGTTGGAAAGGCAGCCCCGAAAAGTCATTTGGTCAGCGAAGAGGGGCCGAGGAGGCGCAGCGAAGGACCTCTTCCCGAGTCGGTTTGACCAACGGTGCGTGTGGCGTGTTTGTTTTGAGTGCGCAGGAAGAGACGGAGAGCGTGCCGCGCGCCACAGAGAGAGATTAACTAACTCGGCTGGGGTCGCGGGAAAATATTTAGGGATCGTGATTTGGTCCTTGGCCTGGTATCGGAAAGTGCTAACTAGGACTTAAAAAAAAAATGTAAAAAAAAAGGAGAGAGAGAGAGAGAGAGAGAGAGAGAGAGAGAGAGAGAGAGAGAGAGAGAGAGAGAGAGAGAGAGAGAGAGAGAGAGAGAGAGAGAGAGAGAGAGAGAGAGAAGATCAAAAGGCCACAATTCAAAATTAATGACGTAAATTATTGCAGTGTCGCACCATTGCATAGTGGAAAGAGGAAAGGCGCTGTCTTGGCGCAAACTTTCACCCCGTGTAGATGCCGCGTCCACGGCTTCCGCCGGGAATTTGAATCGCCAGCTCGGCCAGCGCGTCATCGCAAATGACGGCCATGCAGTGCGCTGCCGGGACGCTAAATACAGTAAGCACCGCCGGCGCACCGCCACACTCGTCTCGTCCCACTCTGGAAGGAAGGGGCTCCAGGAAGCGCGCCACCCGACGATTTTAAACCCGGTATTAAACCGGGATTTCTGAATTTCTTGGTATTTTACGGTTTCAAACCGGGATTTTTTCAGTACTCTATTCAGTTCAAACCCATTAAAAATTCCAAAATATATAATACCGGTATTTTACCATCCCTACACTCGACTCCGGCGCTCCAGCGTCACGGAATCGATACCTCGAAGTGTGAAGAGCCGCGCCGCCGTTCTGCTGCAAAGTATGGACTCTGATCGAGTTGGGCCGAGACATCGCTCGGACACACTGCAGTGCTGCCTGGTCGCTGCACTGGAGGCCGCTGGAGGCGCTGGACAAAAGGAGCAGGGCCGCGACTTTTGCTGTCGAAGTCGGAGGGGCTGGGCACAGCCGCAGGCACAGTAGGACGCGAGGCGCATGACACTAAACTTCGCGGCCAACTTCGACACGCTGTCTGTCTGTCTGTCTGTGTGTCTGTTGATCCGTCTGTCGGCCTGTCTAACTGCGCGTCCTGTTTACCCCGCCGCGTCCAGGAATGCCGGAATCAATGCGGATAATTAGAGACAGTCTCCCACACCTCGCGGCTGGAATGTCAAGTAGAGGGCGGAGCGGGACGAGGGTCAGCGACAGCGTCGTGTTATCGTTCCTTACAGCCCCTTACCCTGGCCGATCCTTGACGCCGTGTCTATGAACGAGACCAGCGTGCCAGCGGGGTGACGTGTCTGCTTGCAGACGACACAAAGCTTATTCCTCCGATCCGATGACTATGTAAATCGGAATTTGATTCCAGAGATATGCAGCCCGGGGTTACGCTCGGCGGCGCGCCCCTGCCGCCGCCGCCGCGCTGCCTGTCTCCGCGCGGCGCGGCCCCTGCCAGTCACCCAGCCTCGCTCCCTCTCTTGGTCCTTCTCATTTTCATTTCTTTCAAAACGTGTTTTCTTCCCGCACACAGCTTATGTGATTGGCTGATTGAGGCTCATTGCTGCGCGGCGCGGGGGCCGCAGCGGCAAGTGGCGTGACCTACCCCGCCCCACTGTGTGTGTGTGTGTGTGTGTGTGTGTGTGTGTGTGTGAGCACGCGCGTGTGAGTAGCGGTATGATTAGCGGCGGCGCTGCTCCAAATAGCGCAGCGCGTGGGCGACGGACGCAACGCAACGGCCCCGCCCTTGGCAGTTCCCCCGCGCTGCTCTGCGAATAATCGGGTTGGTTTTCTTGAGTGCCAATAAAGCGGTCTCCCCCGTCGTGACCTCACCCCCGGTTCTTCGCACGACGTAGTACCCCGGGCGTGCCCCGGGCCGCTCGTCGGAACGGAAACGGATATGTCGCGTGTATAAAACACGGCGGCGGCCTCGCGCGGCCTCGCGTCGTCGCGGAGGCCTTGGCGAGAGCGTGCCGCGCGACACGACAAGACGACACTACTAATTCATGTCACTCATAGCGGCGGCCCACGCTGCAAGGCAAAGCGACACGGCTGACCCAGAACGGGCGCCGCGGACCGTAGGCCGTGTCTTTCTGCCGCCGCCGCGTTGAGTTAGTGCACCTTTTGGACGGTCGTGGCCGAGCGCACAATCCCAATGGGCCTCCCCGGCTGGCCCGCTAAATTTGTCGCCGTTGATCTTGGGGGGAAGAGTCGTCGTAACACTCATCCAGGACCATTCTCTCCCCCGGGGGGGATCAAGTCCCGGGTCTTCGCTACCCAGGGTACAGTGAGTAAACTCATCTCCTCACACTGGCTAGAGTCCTATCGTGGGAGAGAAACGTGAGCCCTGTCCTCGTCGGATGGGACTCGCCCGAGCGGCGAACTTCTCATACTTTGGCCAAAACGGGAAAAGAGTTGCGTGTAGTTTTTCATCCAGGCTCGATTTTCCGTAGTGGCCTAGACGCGGGGCAAGGTTCTGGCCATTGCATGAGAAACTACGCGCAACTTTTCTCCCGTTTTGGCCAAAGTATGAGAAATAGTAAAGATCATTTCGAGGTTGCCTGGCGATCAGTGTATGGCAAATTCAGTTGGTTCACGTTTCTCTCCCACTATAGGACTCTAGCCAGTACTTGCTTTCGTTTCCACGGCGCGGCTGCTGCCCCCTGGCGGTGGTTGCGGCAGGCCGTGCGTCTCGCTTTGCGCTGCGTTCACACAGTGGGGCTCCCCGAGGTAATTCGTTAGCTCAAATTAGGGAAAGGCGCGGTGTCCACCGCCGAATAATATACCACCGCCTCGGTTCCGTCACTCTGTCTCTCTCGCACCACTGCGGCGCGCCCTGCGAGCGCGAGAGGGACAGAGCGACGGAACGCTGTTAAGAATCGGCCCACGCTGGTCAGCCGCCCAATTTACCGGGCAAACAGACCGCATGATGATGATTCCACTAGGAGTCCTGCGGGAGGGAAGTCCCCGGACGGTAGAGCACGGCGCTGTGGGTGCGTCGTCGTGCGGCGCTGGGCGAGGCACCGCGGGTCGCTGCCCGGCCGGCCCGGCCGGCCCGGCCGCCCGAGGTGTGGGAATGCAGCGTGTGAATGTGGCTGATTGTGGCCGCTGCAGCAGCCTGCGTGCACCGCACGCTGCGCCGCATCGCCGCAGAGGAGGGCGGCGGTGGCGGTGTCGCGGCGCTCGCCAACTCGAGAAAACAACAACAACAACAACAACAACAACAACAACAACAAAAACAACAAAAACATTATAGCATATTTGAAAAAAATAAAGAAAGAAAAAACAAGAAAAACAGACGCACACTTACTTCGAGATTTTCTCATTTCTCGTTTCCATACCGATCCTAACCGCAGAAGCTCTCGTCGAGTGGAGTATAGTATGAAGTGAGCGGGTGGGGCTTTAACCGTGTAATAAAACCTAATAAATTACATTAGAGCCCTCGGTGAGGTACTTTACGGTCCCGCAATGCAACGCCCCGGGGGCATATCTCACCCAAGAGCAAACGAATTGTTGGATAATTTACTCCGCAGTGAATACTCGTAATGGCGCGCGCAATGAATTTCTCTCCGGATTCCCCCGGCTCGGTCGTGAGGTGCCAACAACGCCTTCTTCTTGGCGACAGGGGATCGACTGGCGTGGCTGGTGCGTCTGGTGCCAGGAGGCATCCGGCTTCTTGGACGCAGCGCCAACAGTCCGCCACTCTCATCGACGGCCAGGCCTCTTCCTCTTATCGAATGAGCTGGGCCCGAACCGAGGCCGGTCGAGCGTGCCGTGCCGCGCCGGCCATCTCTAATGGAAGACAGCCGTAAAAAGAAGCCATCAAAGGAGCACTAGTGTCCGTCCGATTTATCAGCAACTTTGAACACTCCTCCGAGTGCACGGCCTGCTACCACGGCCCGCCCGTGCCAAAGGGCCCGATTCACAGAGGCGCCTACTTTTAGCGAGGGGCGCTCAGCCCGCCATGGCGACGCCATCATCGACTGCCGACACCTCTGCAGCGACGAGCGTGAACGTGAAGGCGCGACTCCGCTGGAAAATTCGCGTTTTTACGACACGATGGGGCGTGAGACTGTTTGAGGGGGCGGAACAAACAAGAGCGGCAACAACAAGAGCTGCATGCTGGCTGGTGCACTTGGCTGCCGCGCTGCCGCGCTGCTGCTGCGCCCTGGCGTCGGGCCCCCGAACAAAGAGTCGTTAAGTCGCTCGTGCTTTTGTTTAGGTGGGAGGAGGATATGAAACGCCAGCCTCAGTGGGATAGGCAGGCGTAGGCTTGAGCCGGCGTAGTACGCGCAAACGGCCGGCCAAATACGGGTTATAAGAAGGAAGACCGGAGGTGGGGGGGGGGGGGCACCTAGACCGTACACGCGAGCAGCACAATCCCATTGCAGGCCGGGCAGTTTACTGCCGCCTCGGCAGCGGGGTGGACTCGGCGCAGCGCAGCCGGAACCACCGAAACCAGGAACCGGCGGCAGCGGCGCAGCGATCGCAGTGCGCGGCCGCCGTATAACCGCTGCAACACTTTACGCGCTGCGATGGCCTGTGCGGACGGCGGCGGACGGCGGCGGACGGCGGCGGACGGCGGCGGACGGCGGCGGACGGCGGCGGACGGCCCCGGCGACGTTACGGTCCAGCGAATAAAACCACTGTCTGTTATTGACGCTAAAGCGATGCAGTGCTGGGGGCCTCCGGTCGCCGCCGGGGTGGGCTGCGCTTATCCGTGCAGCCGGCAATCACAGCACGAGGTCCGCGTCGTGCGCACTACAAACTTAGGTCTTGTAGGTAGCCTAGTTAGGTACTACTTCTGCGGTTCTCAACCTTTTTTCGGCTCGCGACCCAAAAATGGCTGCCAAACATTTCCGCGGCCTTACAGCCAAACATTCGTGACCCCACGCGACCCCCTTTCCCCCAAAAACATGACCTGTCTCATTTTTGTCTTATTTTGTCTTATTTTTTTTTTAGAAACTGAAGCATGTATTTGTGTGTGTGTCAAGAAGACGCTTCGGTTTGCAGTGTGCCCGCGTGCGACGCGTGCGACGACCTTCCTCACGGCGAAAAGTTCTCTTACCGTCCGCTTCGCAGCGAGCCTGCAAGTAGAAGCGCGAAGCGCGGGCCCACTACCCTATTCCATCCCCCACCCCACCCCGCGTCGCGCCGCGTGACAACAGTGGACCTGCAAACAGCGTGTCGCTTCCTTTATTGACCCCTGAATTTCTCATCCGCGCGACGGGGGCACGACGACGTTGGACCCTGAGCGGAGCGCGCCACACAAACGGACAGTTTGCTGTTTGTCCGCCCCCTTCCCGTCTAGCCACCTATTGATATTAATTAAACACAGCCCCTTTCTCAGGCGCCCCAAAGTTTGGGCCCACATGACATCCCCAACAGGCTTCCCCCCCCCCCTTTCCCCTCCCTAGCCCCCTCTGGCCCGCTTTTGTGTGACGCCGCGTCTTATCTCTGCCTAGTTCCCCTAGTTCTCCCTCGTGCCTCTCTACGGCCCCGATGCCACCGCGTTTCTGCCGCTCCGGGTGCTGCCAAGTTCTCTCTCTCGCTCTTCTCAAGGGTGCGGGAGGGAGACACACCGTCGGGCCGTCCCTCTCGGAGCCAGCCCACTGGGTCCCGCCACTGCTGTCGGCCGGAGCGTCCCCACCCATTTTTCTTCGGCGCCGTCGCCGCCACCGACCGAGGCCCCGGCCGGTCCAGCACGCCAGCACGCCCCGACGGCGGCTACTGATGATACCGTCATATCAGCCCGGGAGACTCGCCCAGGTGCGCCCTGCCACCGCCGAGCTGCGTGGACTCGGGCCAGCAGAGCAAGGACAGTCTGTGCCACTCCACGCTGCAGGCACCCTGCCCTCAGCGCCCAGCCACCGGGGCCCAGCCTCCAGGCCCAGGTGGGGCAGCCACGTCCACACAACGCGCCCCAAAATGTCCTGGATGCACAGGGGACACACCGCACGTCCTGGCCGTCACGGCTGTCCCTAAACACACACACACACACACACACACACACACACACACACACACACACACACACACACACACACGCGTGCGGTGGTGACAACGAGCACCTGCCCGGCGCGGCCGGTCGCCGTCCACCGCGCTCACACACCGGCTGCGCCGCTGCGCCCGGCAAATATATGCCCTCTCTCCCTCCGGCGGTGCGGCCTGGCGCGGCAGTGCCTTATCTAACGTACGTGTGTTTGCATACCGCCACCCGGCCGCGCGCCACCAGGGCGAGCGGGAAGGGGAGTCCGTCCGGGCCCGGCGTCGACGCGCCCGCTCCCCCGCGACGAGAAGAGCGCCGTGGTCGGGCAGGACGCCGCCGGCAGAACGCCGCCGCCAGATTCGGGGAATCCGAGGCGATCGCGCGGTCCGAGTCATCGCAGGGCGTTTCACCCGAAAAGTCCCTCCGGTCTCTCCCCAATTATTAAACATTATTACGCTCCGGATTATTACTGTTTGAATGCCGGCGTCGCGTTTCGATCGAGGCCCCGCGGGGGGACATTCCAGCAGGGGCCGTGTCCGCCAAACGGGTGTACATGGTGTGTCCGATCACATTTTGTCCGACCAGTCCGGGTCCAGCCGGGCATAGCCGTCGGTCAAATATTTTGTCCGACGAAGCTTTGTCCGAGGATATTTTGTCCGCCCGCGTAAAAATGGTTCAGTTAAAATTTTTAAAACTTTTATGAAATGTTTTGTTAAGAGTGAACAATCTGTAATAAAATCTTCTATTTTGATAAAACTCCTTTGGTTAAAATTCCGTGTAGAACAAGAATTTATTAGATTTCATAACGTGGAATAATTTTAAAAAACGCTAACGCTAACGCTAACGTGAAAGCAGATGATACTAATGAGAGGAATGTTTATTTTAATGTATGTTTATTTATTTTCTGGTCATCCTTGTTCACCATATTAAACAATGCTTCTAGTAAATTTTTTCAACCACGTAAAACGCGCTGCTGGTCCTCTGCAGGCCGGCCGGCGAAAAACTGTGCGCGGAGAAACCCCTGTCCCCCCCTCTCCCCTCTCCCCGCTGCCGTGCTGCATCGGTACGAGTCGAGTAAGCCGTGCGCGTCCTTTCCTAGGCGAGCCGGGCAGAGCCGAGCCGAGTCCTTAGGCCGATCGGCGAAGCTGGGCTAGGCTGGGCAGGCCGGTAGTCGGTACGAGTCGAGCAGAGGAGTCGAGCCGAGTCCTTGCCAGGCGAGGCGGGCCGAGCCCGAGCCGGGGCTGCAGCGCCGCCGCCGCAGCCGCCGGGCGCACGCGGGGTTTTGGGAGGGGGGGAGGGGGCCGCGCGGGGAACGGGGAGCAGCGGGGAATGTTTACGGCGCAGGCTGCGGCCCGACGACGACGAGCGAGCCAGGCAGCCACCATCCCGCCCCACACAATATGTTTATCAGGATATGCGCTTGGTTTCTAGACTTGAGAGTAAAAGCTAGCTGACACCTTAATGTGTGTCTTAATGTCTACGTTTACTTTAATGTGTAAAGGTATCATCTGCTAAAAATGACCGAAAAACATTTTATGCGACGGACGCGCAGCTCACACAGCTTCCACACAGGCAAGGCTGTGTGAGTGAAAAACCGCACGAGGCGGCTGGCTTCACGCGCAGCCTCCACCGAGCATTGTCAGAGGGGGTGCGTGTCGTTTGTCCGACCTGGCCAAATTTCACCTGAAAATTTTGTCCGACCTCCGTTTGATCCAACCCATTTACACCGAGCCTACACAGAGCCTTGGCAGAGGCTGCGTGAGGGGAAAAACGCGAGGCGGGCGGACGCACGGCTCACGCAGCCTCCACCGAGTTGCGTTGCAAGAATGCGAGCATCCCTCCCCCCTCCTTCTCCCCTTCGAATCCTCTGCTGCCCCGCTGAGCTATCAGGTGACGGCGAGGAAAAAAATCCACGACATGGCCGACTGCGTTGCGAAGCAGCGAGCTGCGGTGCGACGCGCGCATTCGCCTATCGGTGCGCCGAACCGAATGGCCGAACCGAACGGTCGAACCGAACGGAACGCCACAGCGACTTTCTCCGTGATTGCTGCAAGCTCCTCTTGGCTTTTTGCTTGTTTCGAGGCGGTCCTCGCATCGCCCGCGTCGCCGCCGTCGCCATCACTGCTCTATCCGAGGCACTACCACCACCACCACCGCCGCCTCACCTACATGCTGTACTACGTTCTGATAAATCGCGAATGCTCCGCGCTCCGCCTCGCCCGCGGCGGCGGTTACATACTCGCAGCCGCGGTCCGGCCCGGCACGGCTAGTGACCCTCCCGTGAGAGATGCGCCAGGACTGGCCCTGGTGTAAAGTGGTCTGCGCGCACGCCGTGCGAGGCTAGGTATGAGAATCAAAACCGTAAGAAGTTCGGGACGGAATGTGACGTAGACGTAGGCAGGAGCGGCTGAGCAGTGGATGTGGAAATCGAACGGATGGAAGATTATACTACTATTTTTTTAGTTTTTTAAGAATAAGAAGTAAGTAAAGGTATTTGATTGTTTTAATTGTCTGCTCAACGTTCACAACACGACTACTCCGCAGACCACCGTTCTCATACCGTAGCCTCGCACAGGGTCATTCTCGAGGGTCGGCCGAGCGGTTTACACCTGACCAATCACAGCGCTGGATTTTGGATGGTCTGGCGCATCTCTCACGGGAGGGTCACTAGGCACGGCCAGCCGCCCGAACAGAGCGAACCCGTTTGTTTTGGAGCGGCAGCGTCCGGCTGGCTTGGACTGCTGGCGGAGGCCCTGCCTGCGCGCCAAGCCGCGCCAAGCCCTGCCCGCCAAGCGGAGCGCGCTCTGTGATAGATATCGGCTCGCTTTACCGACGCAATCGCTCACCGTTCGGGGCGCGCTCGGGCCGCGCTCGGGCCGCGCTCGGCCGCGCTCGGGCCGTATCGGCAGTTCGTCAAAGCATCCATCAAGACATCTGCAAGGAAGGCAAAGTAGGTCCGGCATGTGAACAGAGGACACTGCAAACCCATCGGCCAGTTTCCTCGGCACTGGGCCTTGCCCGTTTCGCGGTAGCGAGGGGTTCGGCTCGGTTTGGCCGGGTGGGTCGGGTTCGGCTTGGATTGGTGAATGCCGATGCAGCAGGACAGCGAGTCTCGAAACCAGCCAAGGAGCGACACGAATCACAATGAGTACTCTCTCTCTCTCTCTCTCTCTCTCTCTCTCTCTCTCTCTCTCTCTCTCTCTCTCTCTCTCTCTCTCTCTCTCTCCCCCTCTCTCTCTCCCCAACCGTCATGAACACGGCCAGCCCGGCCGGCTCGAGGGCCATCGCCAGGAACCAAGCGGCCAGGAGCAGGAGCAGCAACAGGGCTGCCAACTCGCTGTTGCCAACCTAAAAAACACGCCGCATCTTCATTCGCCATTCCGCGGGCGTCGCGCGGCGGCGTCGGCGTCGGCGACGGCGTCGGCGACGGTTGGCGGAACTGTCGCGATCTGGATCGTCGTCTATATCGCGCGTAACGGTCTTGGCAAGGCGGCCGCCACGCCCCGGCCTTCTTGCAACGCCCCAAAATGGGGCTTTTGTCGTGGACGGGTACCAGGCGGCCGCGTCTCGGTGGCGGCGCGCGGTCCGGGCAGCGGGTAACTCACGTGACACGTCACAAGTCATCTTCGATGTTTATGGGGCCTCTGAGGAGCAGTCCGGAGCCGAGCGACGCGCACGACTTGCTTGAGACAACGCGCGCTCCGGAGTCTGAGTCGGAAGCACTCCTTTTTGTGGCACTCGGCCGGTCCGATACCGAAGCCGACGGCCGCGCCGTGCCCCGCCGCCCGTCGGACGATCGACCCCCGCGCGCCTGCTCGCCTCAAAAAGAAACGCCCGTTTGATATTCAAAAGCTCGTTTGGCGCGCAAATCGCGCTCCACTTTGGCCGTAATGAGGCTCTAGAGCGGCTCAACAGAAACAGGCCGGCGATGGGGCGACAAGGCACGGGAAATGGGCTGGCTCGGGCCTCTTTGACGGCGAGGTGCTGACGGCGTGTCCGGGCCATGCAGACGAGGCGGCCAGGACGGCGTTCACTTTGTCACGGCCCCACCCTTGAGGTCGCGGGGGCAGCGCTTTCCCTCTTTCCATTATTATTTTTTTTTCAGGGATTATTCCAGTGAAACGAAGCGAGCTGCGGCCGCCACTCCAGGCGCGCCTTTCTTCCCACCGGAAGCGGCGACGCGACGCGCGACGATGACCGTCTCGTTAGATCCCTTCCGTCCCCCACCTGATAAATCCACCTTTTCCTCTCCCCCCTCCCCCCCCCCGCCCGGTCGGCCGCGCTGGTCGTGGTGCACTGCGACCTCCGCGTCCCCCCAGAGACATGATAATACCCCTGTCTGGCGGTAAAAACAAATCCCCCCCCCTCACCCGGCTCGCTTGTTTTTCGTGTTATCAGGCGCCTCTAATGTGAGCCGCTGCAGCGAGCATCGGCGTGCCGCGGCGTGGCGCATCGGACCGGAAAATATTGCGTCGGTGCAGCCGAGACACGAGGTATACTGTACTACACGGCGCTGAGGGGCAGGGCAGCCCCTGTGGGGCGTGGCGGGGCCGAGCCGCCCGACCAGCTACTCCTCTGCCTCCAATATTAATAACGACTTATTCTTCTTCTTTTTTCTGAGGAGCGGATCAGGGGCTCAGCCAATGCGTTTGTGCGGTGGGCCCGGCCGAGGCCCGGCCGTCCGCGCCCCCAGCCCCTCCAGGGGCCCTGCCGGGCCCTGCGGTCGGAGCGCGACTGCTGCTGGAGTGGGCGCAGCGCGCAGCGCCGCCCGGATTAGAATTACAGCAAAATGATTTATCCAGCGTGTGCGATGAATCCCGTGTTTCCACCGCCGAGGAAACCAGAGAGGAACCCCTTTCCCGCTCCGTCTTGGGAAGGAAACAAAAGAAAAACCGGGAAAAAGAAAAAAAAAAACCTTCCCGCTTCACTGCATATCGGCGTCGTCTTTTTTGTCCCTTTCCTGTTATTTCCGTGGTCGCTGCGGTGGTGTGGTGGTGGTGGTGGCGTGGTGGTGGCGTGGTGGTGGTGGCGCACACACGGCCGTCACGCCGAACAGCGGACACTCCTCGAGCACGACCTCCCCGACCTCCACAACAATGATGGACCACGGCAGCCCGGCGAGCTGCTCACCATGACGTCAGCGGCGCGCGCTCCCCCACCACTGCCTCCACGAGACTTTGCTTTTCGGAAAATTTACCTCCCTGATTTAAAGTTGGCGCGCTTTGGCTCGGCTGCAGCGGCCTGTGCTGTCGCGCTGTCGCCCTGACCCGCCGCTAGATGGCACTTTCATCGCCCGGAGTAACAACTTTGGCTCGCGGAACACACGTTATTTTTTCACGCGTTTTATTTCTTCGTAATCTTGTTCTTTTCCCAGGAGGAAACCGTTTTTAGGGCGCAATTAAAGTCTCATTTCCCGAGCCGCGTCTCCGGATGAGGGACGGCCACGGACGGTGCCACGGACGGGGCCACGGACGGGGCCACGCCATGGGCCGCGCCATGGGCCCTGGGCCCGGCCGGCACAGTGGGCCCGGCACAGTGGGCAGGGCCATCACACTCCACCTGCCTCGGCCCTTGGCCGCCCACGGCAGGGACTTCATGAAGGGCAAAGGATAATACAGACGTCGATGGCAGTCATGGAGAAGTTAGTCGGCCGTCGCGATTGTAAACCCAACTACAAGCTGGAATGCAGCGCGCCTGCTGTTGGGCCCATCGCGCGAAGGGGTGGGCCGAGTAACAGACGCGTCCAAAGCGAGCTTTATTCCCCCCCCCCCCCCTTCCCCTTTTCCCGCGTGAGGTTCAGCACCTGAACGACCCCCTCCCTTCGCCCTGGCGCGCGTTACCAACAGGATGGGCCATGAAGCGAAAGAAGAATGGCGGTCGTAAGCCCATAACGCACTTAATGTCCGCCCCAGACACCCAGGTCAGCGCAAAGCAACCGGACAGCCGCCGCCCCCCGCAGCCCCGGCGACCGCGCATGACCTCGGAAGGGCGCGCGGCAGGGCGGTGTGTCCGAGGCGGTCCAAGGGCCAGGGCTGCGATTTGATGGCCAGGGAACGGCGTCAGGACGGCGATCATCCCCCATTATGAGGCCGTTGCTATCGGAGTGACGGCGCTCGCGCTTCCCGTCGTGGAGTACGTCGTCGTGGTGGCCAACACCTCGGGGCGGACGTGTGGGGGTCAGCCGCGGTCAGAGAGGACATCGGCAGGGACAAAAACAACATGAAACGCGGCGTGCGACTGGGGTTGACTTGGGAAGAGAAGTGCAGGGTAAGAAAGGGGTACACCCTGATGGAGCTGACACCTCCACGTCTCTTGAGCTGCCTCCTCGAGAAATCGGTTGCCGAAAAAATTGTAGTTCATCCGGAATCGAACCCGGGACCCGCCGCTCTCCGGCCCAGTCCCCTGACCACTCATCTACCAGGGTGACATGCCGCAGCTTATGCCGGCGTCGATCAAAACTTCTCGATCGACATGCCAGACTGGAAGTTAAAGATCGACGCTGCCGTGTTCGACCAGTTAAATTAATTGACTAAATATTAATTAAACCAACTGACGCTGTGTGTGCTCCTAGCCCTAGCCTTCGGATTGAACTTGCCCCTGCGATTCCCACGTGCATCTCGTTCCCGCGGCGAGGCCCGCCTCTGCAGTCGATGAGAGCCTCGTTACGCGGCGCCACCTGCAGGCAGCCCTCCTCAGCGCCGAGGCCTCCAAAACAGCGCGCGCTAATGGCGGATCCCTTCTCATCTGCAACACAAGGCAGAGGCCGGGCTAGTGTTCCGAGGGCCGCAACCACTCCACGACGCTTCACACCCAGGAGCTCCTCGCCGAGCTCCACCCTGGGGCCTCGCAGCCTCGCAGCCCGCGTCAACGGCGCCCCAATTTCCCTTCGCGCCGCTGGAGATGAAGTAGTGGGGGCGGAAGAGCGCGGCCCGCCCGCCCCGCCCCCGTAGTTGGCGCTAATGCTGCGCACCAATATCTGACTCGGCCGTAAGTCAACTCGACGCGCCGCGGCTCGCTCTCAAGGGCGGATGTGGATGGATGCAGGGCGCGCCGAGAAGAACGTTGTGATTCTAGTTCTGGGAGTGGGGCGAGGCGCAGCGAGGCGCGCCCATGGGGGCGGGCGCACTGTTTACCGGACGAGTCGGTGCGCGGGGAAGTTTCGCAGCGACTCTGCAGTCCGCGCCGCGCAACGCGTCATCGCAGGACGAGAGTCACTGCGGACCCGGCCGCCAAAGTTACCAGGAAGACTGAAAATGCCACTGAACAGATGGCAAGGAAACGAGGAGTGCCTGACCTCGTCCAGTTCGTGTACACCACCCCCGACTCCTGTCACTGCCTTGCCTCGTTTCAGTCTAATCACTTAGACCCGGCACATTTTTACAACGCCAGCTTCCGTTAGAATTTCACAGCGGAAATTCGGTCCAGACTCCAGTCGGTGCACACCCTTTTTTTTTTTTTTTTTTTTTTTTTAAGTGAGGTACCCCTTGCCTTTGACTAGAATGTTTTCACGAGGTTCAAATCCTGGTTTATTCAGGTGTTTGCTTTAAGTTGGATGCGCCCCTGCCGAGGGTCTGAGGTCGCGGCAGGTTGTGCGAGGCCCCCCCCCCCCCCCCCCCCCCTCAGTCGGGTGCCGGCGCGCCAGTCACTCGCCAGGGCCTCGAACGCGCCACACTGTAACCGCTGGAACAAATCAGCGTGTTTGTTCACTCTCGCAAGAATAACCCCAAGCCAGAAAACACCGCGCGGAGACCGGAGGGAGGGAGCGGGGCGGACGGCGGGACACGAACCCCGACCCGGCGCACACAGCAGAGAGTGACTGTGTGGTCATGCGTCGTAAACACGAAGCCGTTGCGCGCGCTCTCATGGCAGTAAAGGGAGGAATAACACCCCCGTGGCGCCGACTCCACCCCCCACCCCACCACCCCGCGGCTGTCGCGTCGCGCGCGTGGCCGGGGCCGCCAGATTTGAGAGCTGCGGTAACGGGGCGAAGGGGGCGGGGTAGAGGGGTTGGCTGGCGCTGCGAGGGGGTTGACGGGGCCGGCGCGGGCCCTGTGTGTCCTAGTACTACGATCGTGGTTTTGTTTATCACCCCCCAGCCCCCTTGTAGTGCGTGCACTGCACCCCATGGGGGCCCCCAGGGGACGCGCTCAAATCAAGTCGTTACCACCCGGAGCGTGGCGGTGTTTGCACCCACAGGTTGTCGGCGGATAACATCAACTCGCGGCCGAAATATTTCTGCGCCTCGAGAAAAGAAACCAAGTTTCAAAATATTTTTGGCGGCGTTGTCCCAGCCGACGTGAGGGAACGGTCGGCCATCAGGAGCAGCTCCTCCCCGAGAGCTTAGCGCGCTTTGAGGGGGTTGTTGGCCCCGCCCCGCCCGGCCCGCACGCCGCCGCCGCCGTCTTGGCGGAAAACTTGTTGGCGGGGATGTCGAGCTGCCTGTCCCGTGTTCGGCGTCGTCAGGTCGAGTCCCTGGGTGGCTGAACTGGCCTCGGCCCGTCGCGGTGCGGCGGCTTTAGTCTGGGCGGCTGGGCGCCGTGGCGGGGTGGCTTGCTCGCCGGCCAGTTGGCCTCGGCCTCCGTCTGAAAACTTTTTAATTGTCCCTCAGCTACGCCATGGCTACGCCAGCCCCGGCCAGCCCCGGCCAGCCCCGGCCAGCCCCGCTCCCTCCAGACGTCTGGGAGATCATGTAGCGGGCCTTAAGACGCACTGCTTGGCCTTGCCTGGGAAGGCACGACCCTCGCTTCCCTTGCTCGCGCCGTCGTGCCCCGGGCCCCAAGGGGAGGGGGGGAGGGGAGAGCACCACGCGGAGTACCACCCACTCCGCAGCGATGCACACATGAGTTGCAGTCGTATTTCATTTACTTCATTAAAGCTCCCCGGGGCAGACCGGTGCAGCACGCACCCGGCCAGGTAGGGCTGCTGCTGCTGCTGCTGCTGCCCGTGCGGCGTCGGCATGCCCGTTCGGAACGGACACTGGGTTGTAGTGGCCAGCCCGCCACTGCGCCGAGTCGAGGCTCTCCGCACCCCGAAGCTTCGAATCCGGCCGACGCGGCGTCACGCCGTGCCCGCGGTGGTCTTGGTGATGATGGCGACTGCTGCTGTGGGTCCGTCTGCAGTGCGCGCGGCGAGCCGCTCCAGTCGTCCGTGCTGTTCATTGTGGTAGGTCCGGCGGTCCCTGGCGTGGAGCGCGCGCCGGGCCCTGGTTGCGCCGCGCTCCGTCCGTCCGACGCGGGTCCGATGAGTAAAGCCCCGCGAAGGCCGTGAAGGGTGCGAGGCGCTGTGATTTAGGGACGGCCCCGCAGCGCGCCACGCACGTACGGCGATGTGGCCGGGCCTCCGTAGGGGGCGCCGCGGCGGGCGGTCAGAGCTTCTGGAGCGCCGTGAGTCCAGGCCGTCCGGGCGGGCTCTCTCTCTCTCGCACTCGCGGTGCGTCCCGCTGCCCGGCGCGAGAGAGGCAACGCAGGACTGTTCGGAATCGGACTACCGGGCCCGCTGCCCACGACCGTAATTAAACGGCGCGGTGCACCTCGGCCGGCCCGGCCAGCCCGCCCGGCCAGCCGCCCCCTGGAGCCCTGGAAGCCCCTGGAGCCCCTAGGCGACGACGCTGTGCCGACCACACCGCCGCCGATGCGGCGGCTTCCACGACGCTTCCATATCGGTTTAAGCCTAAAATTGGAGCTGGCGCAAAGTATATATAAGTGCACTATGGCGGGTTTCTGTGCTCGACAAGCAACTCCTCCCCTTTTCCATAATTTGATTTTTTTAAATGCTTTTTTTTTTTTAAATTGTGTTGGCACTGAAGTGAGGAGTCCGATCATCCGTGCGCCGCTGCTCCGCTCCGTGTGCACCCGGCCACTCCGACCCCGTCGATATAATAACTCCCACTGTTGCTTCACTGCCGAAAGTGGGGCAAACCAAACCTTTAAAATCAATAATACTCGTTATTTTTATTTTTTTTTCGAGACAATCTTTCATCTTCGACGCCCCGCCGCCGCCCCTCAGTGGGGAGTGGTGTCTGATCTCGCTTGTTGGCGTGTGTATGTGTGTGTGTGTGTGTGTGTGTGTGTGTGTGTGTGTGTGTGTGTGTGTGTGTGTGTGTGTGTGTGTGTGTAGTGTGTGTGTGTGTGTGGAGCGCTGCTACCGCTGGACCTGCCACTGTTGCCTCCTTACGTGTTCGACTGCATCCAGGGCACGTCATAAAGTTTGATACGAAGCCGGATGGCAGTGGCGCTGTGCTCTGCTGTATGCCGCAGTGCCGCGCTGTCCGCCGCGGCCCCCTTATCGGCAGGCTTGTTGTGCACTCCATCGCGTACATGTTTCAGCTCTCTTTCTCCCCCTCCCCTCACCCCAACCCACCCACCCCCGTCGCCCCTTTCCTCGCAGAGCCAGGCCGCTCCCCGGCGCGCGCTACAAATGCCGGCCAATCCCGCGGCCGCCTTGCCGCGCCTTGCCGCCCGGCGATATTTGGCGCTTCCTCGGCCGGAGATGGCAAGTGTTCCTGTCCGGATGGGACGTGCGTGGCCATCGCCCCCCCCCCCCCACAGCGCCCCCTTGGTGGCCCCCCAGCAAAGCTCAATTTTATCGAAATTTTATGGCGCGGAAAGTCCGGCTGATAGGAGCCCCGCCAGTCCCGGTGGCGGTCCTGTGTTCTTGGCGGGGGGCGGAAAGGGGGGGGGGGACCGCTGGCTGGACGGTCAGCATCACGCATCGTTGGGCCGATCAAGCGGGCTGTCATGCTTTCGTGTTCATCACCGAGAAAAATCGAAAGTTTCCTAGTCCGTCGAGGCCTTGGCGGCGTGGCTGGCGGCGTGGCTGGCGGCGTGGCTGGCGGTGGGTGCAGCCGTGCGGACGCGGATGCGGGCTGCGCGGCGTTAACGAGTGGCTGCGCCCCGCCGCACTGCAGCACGCCGAGCAAACGCGCGGCAAACGTGGAGCAAGGCGCGGGCTTTAGCGAGTCAAGTGGGGCAGCAACGAAATCAGTTTAAAAAGAATCTTCCGCGTCGGCTGCCCCGCTGCCTGGCTGCTGCCTGGCTCATTGGCTTCGTCGAATAGCGGGCGGTGGAAAAGCAGGGGGTTAAAAATAAACGGGAAGGTGTGGCTCGATCGGTATCGCACACGCCGCGCGCATAAGTACACACACACACTCGTCCGCGTGGGCCCCCCCCCCCCCCCCCCCCGGTCCGATCAGCGGAGCGTTGCAAAAGCACACGGCCATCACCGAAAACGAAAGTACGCGGGCGTGCATGTGCAGAGCGGCGCGGCGTCGCAGCACAGACCGTTTCCATGATCACGGCGAAATCACTCATTCCAAGCCACTTTTCCGGTGACTGCTCCACCGGCGAGGCACGACGGCGGCGCCTTGACGAGGACGCCGGAGGGCGGCGGGGCGGCGGGGCGGCGGGGCAAATCACATTTCCGCGTCGTGACCGCGCCGTCCGAGTCTCCGAGTCCGTACGCTCCACATTAGGCGGCCCTCTAGGCGGCGTTACGTCTGCTTATGCAAGTTACCGCGCGCGCCACCTGACCGCCGCCCCGCCACAGCCACGCGCCGCCGATGGCGCTGTACGATGGAGTGTCGCGTGCCGCTCGCTGGGGCCGCGGGGCGCCGCGGCGGGCACCGTCATGCAAGCGGGCGATGACAACCGTGTTCGACAGCGCGAAGAGAGAGAGAGAGAGAGAGAGAGAGAGAGAGAGAGAGAGAGAGAGAGAGAGAGACAGAGAGAGAGAGAGAGAGAGAGAGAAAGAGAGAGAGAGAGAGAGAGAGAGAGAGAGAGAGAGAGAGAGAGAGAGAGAGAGAGAGAGAGAGAGAGAGAGAGAGAGAGAGAGAGAGAGAGAGGATAAAGGGGAAGGGCACCCGCGGAATCGGCTCTGAAATATCGGTGCAAAGCGGCAGCAGCAGATTGTGTGTGTGTGTGTGTGTGTGTGTGTGTGTGTGTGTGTTTGTGTGAGGGACGAGCGATTTGGCACTGCCCTGCTGCTCCTCATCCTGCACCTCTCTCTCTCTCTCTCTCTCTCTCTCTCTCTCTCTCTCTCTCTCTCTCTCTCTCTCTCTCTCTCTCTCTCTCTCTCTCTTTCTCTCTCTCTCTTCCCCGCGCTGCTCTCGGCCTTTGAAACGTTAAATTTATCATCGGTCGGCTGAGAGATAAATCAGAAAAGGTGCAGAAGCCATCCAGGCGGGCCAGGCCGGCCTCGGGGCTGCTGTAGCAAAAGAGGAGCACGAGGGGGTGAAAGAGCATCCCGAGCGTCCCCCGGCTATCCTTCTTTTTATATATTTTTTTTTTTATTTTTTGCTGTTTTCTTTTTTGGGCCCCGCGGTCCCGTGCCCCCGCGCTTGTGGCTTGATGACGGGGGTCATGTTGTGTCCCCCGGGCGTGGCCAGCGCGAGAGGGGGGGAGGGGGCGTCGTCCTCGTTGGCGGCTGCGCCTTCCTGAACGGCGGCAGGGGCACCCCTTTATCGCGGGAACTTTATGAATTACTGCTAAAGGAGCGCGCGGGACGAGGAAGGGCGGGGCGGGGCGGCCAGCCAGTTACTGCACGGAGGCGATCCTCATTTCCGCTCAAGGAGATTGAAATAATTTCGAATAACAACTCCCACAGGTGTGTTGCACGGCTGTTACCGCCTCGTTCGGCCAGAGCAGCGGCTGGCGGCGTGCGCATTGTAGCCCGCGCACACACACACACACACATACACACACACACACACACACACACACACACACACTCCTTCCTTCTCACACACGTATAACGCCTTACATGCGGTCCATTGAGGCGGCAATGACCGGAACTGCAGCAAAATCCCCTGGCCGTACATGGCGCGCGTTAGCGATGCAGTGGCCGGCCAGTAGCAGTGGGACGAGGCGGTGTGACGAGGCGGTGTGACGAGGCGGTGTGACGAGGCGGTGTGACGAGGCGGTGGGACGAGGCGGTGGGACGAGGCGGTGGGACGAGGCGGTGGGACGAGGCGGTGGGACGAGGCAGTGGGACGAGGCAGTGTGACGGGACAGCCCAGCCATTCGCGCTGGAATCAAGAAACTTGCTCCAGTTCTAGCCTGGCCGTCCGAATGGATGGGATTACTTGTCAGAGCGCGACAGCAAGGAGGGAGCCAGCCAGCCTGGCCAGGCCCCGCGCCCGCAGCGGCAGCGCTGTTCCCGGCCAGCCGAGCGACGTGATGGTGTTGCAGGCTGTGATTCGGAATCCTAATCTGAATCCGGATCCCGGTGTGGGCTGGACCGGTCGCTCGGCAACAAGTGACGATCGACTATTGACTCACGCGCAGGCAGATGTATAAAAAGTTTTGTTCGGAGGACGGTGGTAAAAATAAAAGAATTAAAAGAGCGCGCGCTGGCTGCGCGCCCTGCGCCTCGCTGGAAAAAAGAGTTTCCGCCAGATTTGCCCCGGCTCCATATTTCTCGGATGGTTAGCAGCTGCCGAGGCTCCGATACGCCCCGCCCTGCCGCCCGGCCAGCCCCGCGCCAGCCCCGCGCCAGCCCCGCGCCAGCCCCGCGCCAGCCCCGCGCCAGCCCTCAACCCTTTCCTTGGCCGCGCCGCTTCGCTGCTCGCTCCGTCTCGCCTCGGCCGCCTTGGGGCGTCGTTTGCCCGGATGAAACTGTAGATGACAAGAATGCGTCCCGCCATCCCCCCCGAAGGGGAGGGGGGAGGGGGCGGCACCGAAAGTGACATCCGATAGAGCAAACTCTGTTCGTCTTCTGGCGAGCGGCGCTGGCCTCCTTCACCTCCTCACCGCAGGCAGCGGCCCTTGGTCCGAGCGAGCCCTGCCACCCCGCCGCCCTGCCCGCTTGCTTGCCGGACTTCTTGACGGCCCTTCCTGGCCTCCTTCAGCCCTTCGCATTGCGCCCCCTCGGGGGCAACGCAGTCAACGCCGACAGCCCCAGTTCAGCCCCGACACGACTGACATTTCTGAAATTTTCACGAGGGCTGGCGGCGGCATGGCGGCTGCCTGCACGGGTGACTACGGCAAACAGCCAATAATATCCGCGCGGAAATTGGCGTGGCCTTTCGGCGTGCCGCCCGGCCGGCCGCGCTCCCCGCCAAGACAACCCTCGTCCTGCTGAGGCTCTTGAGAGACTCGTTGGAGGGCCAGAGGCGGCCAGAGGTCTGCCAGGGACAGGTGGGGCCGCGCGGCCGGCAGGTGCTGAGCGCGACCGCCGGGGCCGTCGGAGAAAAGGACCAAGAAAGGCTTTCTGCATCCATACGGCCACAAAAGTCCACTCGTCCTTTTTGTTGTTTGAGGCTAGCAAAAAGAAAGAGGCCCACAGCACCTGCTCCCTCCCACCTGACGGCCTGCTTCGCTCGCTCGCGTGCCAGACAGGGGTTGGGGCGGGCAGCCCGGCCAGCCCGGCCCGCCGTCAGACACTTAAGATATACATAATAATATCCACGTCCGGAATCCAGTCCGCCGTGTCCGCGTGATCTAGGTGGCCGAGGCCGCCGCGCCCCGGGCAAGACTGTACAGTCGGCCAAAGCAGCCGACTTTAATCCCTTAGTTTTGCGCATCACACTTTGCCTGACTCCGAGCGGGGTGCACTGTCTCTCTCGCACGCCCTCGGGACGGCCCATGAGTGCGAGAGAGACCACCCGCTCAGTCCGCTGCTGAGCTGGAAAGCCAAGGGGCCTTGGCTGCCATCGCCTGGAGCTGGATGCTGGACTGGAGCGGAGGGGCCTGCCTAGAAGATGCATCTTCGATCCCTGTGGCCCTTTCCAGAAGTGAGTAGAGAGGGGGGGGGGCTACCTTGCTGCCGGCCAGAAAACCGGTTCTGTCAGGAGTAGCCTCTGCCGGCTTCGCTATTGACAGGTGGCTTTTCTGTACGAATCGACACGTGCGCCCCAAACCACCCCGCGCCGTCTGTGTGTGTGTGTGTGTGTGTGTGTGTGTGTGTGTGTGTGTGTGTGTGTGTGTGTGTGTGTGTGAGAGAGAGAGAGAGTGTACATGTGAGAGAGCCGAGGCCCCAGAAACCTAGCCATCCGGCCATATGTCGGAACCGCTAAAGACCCTGCCGTCGCCCCCGATCATTTCCAGCTCATTGCATCCGAGGAAAATCACTCCCTGGAAGAAAGAGATCCAGTCTGTGTCTCGTCCAAGGAGGAACGCCACGCGCGTGTAGGCGAGCGAGGCACGCGAATCGTCCCGCCAGACCATGCATGTCCGTCCGGGCTAAAAGCATGGCCAAGGCACCATTTGGGCGTATCTGCGCTCCACATCAGAAGAAGAGCAGTTTCCATTTTGAAGGCCCGGCGCCGCGCCCTAACGGACACACACATTGGCGCGAGCGCTCTCATCTCTCTCTCTTTCTCTCTCTCTCTCTCTCTCTCTCTCTCTCTCTCTCTCTCTCTCTCTCTCTCTCTCTCTCTCTCTCTCTCTCTCTCTCACACACACACACACACACACAAGTGCCAAAGAAAGACAAAATGAGCGGCCCCCGATCTGCGCGAGGAAATCGCGAGAGGAACGAACGGGGGGCTGGAGGACGAATGGCGAATCTGAAAACGATTAAACGGTGGAAAACAAACGACTTCTCCGCTCTCAAACTCACACACACACACAAGCACACATGCGTGCCCATCCGAATCGAATTCCCCCCACCCCTGCCTTTATCCCTTGGAGTGAGTCGATATCTGGCCGCCGTGATCTAGATCAACGGCCTCCAGGATGGAGTCCCTGTATGCTGGAGCGATAATAATTCTCCACCATCCCAATCAGCCACGTCCAGCAAGTGCTGCAAGTTCTGCGTCGTCCGTTGGTCCCGTATGGAGCCTCGCGCCATGCCGCCTTTGGCATTCATTACGTCTCTACCGGAATATTAGAGAAAAGACCGGGATTTTATTTCCTCCTTTCTCGTTTTTCTCTTCAGTGTTCCCAAAGTCTAGAGTTTCGCGAAGTGGTTCGCCGCGGGGATGCAGCGACGCGGCGCCGATCCTCCTCTCTGACGAGTGCTTCAGGCTGTCAACCGTTTGCATTAATGAGGAGCCCGGCCGCCGAACGGCTGCGGAATTTTAATTTAGCGAACACAACGCATCGCCGGCCCGCGGCTGAACGGCTGCGCGGCGACGGGGCTGCCGTGATCGGACAGCCCGTAGGCGGCGGCAAGCACGTGGGATCATAAACATGACATTTCAAAATTACAAAATGCAAAAAAAAAAACAAAGAAAAACGAGTGTGTTTTGCTTTTGTTTTGCCAGGAAACAGTCTTGTCCACGAGGTGAGCTCCCTCTCCCTGCCATCCCAGCCGCTGCTCACCGCGGTGCACCGCCCCCCTTTTTCTCGGTCAACACAAACAGTATCAAGGAAGGCAATTACGCGAGACAAGGCGGTGCTCGTCGAGACGGAGTCTACACTGTGGCGCGCCAAATATCGGGGATGAGACGGGACGGGCTGCGATCAAATACTATGCAGACGACGGGAAAGACTTCCCACACTATGTCACCACCGATGCGTCCTCGGTGGAGGTGGGGTGGGGTCGTCCCGCCAAAGAGGTGCCCTTTGGCTGTCATGCTTTGATTCCAGGCACTGCGCCAAGCTATGCCCCCGAGGGGTGGAAGCGATTCCAGGCGCACACGCGCTGTGTGTGTGTGTCTGTGTGTGTGTGTGTGTGTGTGTGTCGCGCGCACGCGCGCGCTGGAACCCGGCCGAACCGAATGTCAATGCCACGCGAACGTCTTTTATTTAGGGTTTTACAGAGCGCGTATGCAATGCGGTTTCCTAGGTCCTTGGGGCGTTCGCCACTCCTGTCGATTGACCCTGTCCCCCCCCCCCCTTCCCGGCGCGCGCACACACACACACACACACACACACACACACACACACACACACACACACACACACACACACACGCACTCACTCTTCCGAAAAACAAGATGCGACTGGTTGCTTTCCTTTCCCAGGAGAGGTAAGGAAAAGGAGGTCCCGTCCTGCAAGTTGCTACAGTATTACTGGAAATCTAGAGAGGTTCATTGAAAGCCGGGGCGTGGCAGTGCCAGCGTGGCGGCATAGCTGCGCCTCTCCGTCACGCGTCACCACACGCATATTCACACGTCCAGCCGCTGCAGGAACCAACAACAACAACAACAACGCACAACGACGACGACGACAACGACAACAACAACAACAACACACGTCCAATCGGTTTCTTTGCTTTGGCAAGCCACTGAGTGTGGCGACACGGCATAGACATGCACGCTCTCCTCATTCCAAAAGGCATACATGGTAGAATGACAAGAGGAAAGATGTTCTGAGAGAAAATTTCTACTATTTCGTTTTTTGAGTGAAAAATAAGAGAAAACGACTGCGGGAAAGAAACGTAGCGCAAGAAAGTAGATGGCGTGAGCTTCATCGATTTTTGTGGGCGACTGTAACGCCGCGGTGCGGAAATGTACAAGCTTTTGCTTTACGCTATAACACGCCCGGGGGGTGGGGTGGGGGGCAGGCAAGGCGCGAGGGAAGGGCGGGAGGAGTGGATACGGTGTTGAACTGAGACGGACAAGAGGTGGGTCCGAGTCCATCATCTTGTTATGATAAAACGTATCAAAAAGAAACACGTAAAAACACCTCGGTCCTTTCTTCTTCGTGCGTGCGTGTGTCTGTGGTGTTTTTGGGTGTGTTCGTGTGTGTGTACCGCGCGGGCGCGCGCGCGCACACACACACACACACAGTGTGTGGGTTTCTTGGTGCACGTGCCCATGGAGGAAGAATAACACACACGTGGTGCGAATCAGTTGGACACACACGGACGGGCGGGCGGCGCTGGGCGGCGCTGGGCGGCGCGGTGCTCGCTGCGCGTCCAGCCCACACTGCCGCCTCTCCTCGCAGATGCAGCCGCGTTTTTGGCCGAGCCAGCGCGGTCCTCGCTTTTTACCTCTTTACCATCATCACAGCTCCAGCGCTCCCGCTGCGCCCCGCGCGGCTTCAGCTTGGCTAGGGTTTTTTTTTTTCCCCTTGGCCGAAAAATTCGTCCGAGAGACTCCGACTTTGAAAAAGTCTGAAACCGTCGCGGCGCAGTGCCGGGTTGGGGGACACCCGCTGTACCTTGTGATGGCCCTGGTCTGGCCCTGGTCTGGCCCTGGTCTGGCCCTGGTCTGGCCCTGGTCTGGCCCTGCGTCCCCGCCCCACCCCGCCCCCTGCCAGGGCGTTTCCTCATGCAGCGAGTTTCTCGGATTGCGCTGAGAAAAATGCCCCCCTCGCGACTGATGACTGGCGTCCTGGCGTCGCTGCACACGCAGTGGACTCGGCTTTCTTCGGGTTTTGGGATTGACGAGGAGAAGTAACACGTCGGGCAGGGCCTGGCACAGTGGGCCGGGAGGCGGGGCGGCGACCTGGCTGCAGCTGCCTCCAGGGCGGCAGGCTGGTGCACGGCAGAAACCCAATTAGTGGACGTGGGCTAAAAAGAGGCCGTTTTCACGGCCGGTTCGGATCTGGTGACGCGACGCCCCCGCCCCGGCGTGCCCCACCGCCGGTCTCGGGTTCGCGGCCCGCCGCCCTGGCTCAGCTGCCGTCTGGAGGTTTGTCTCTTTTTTTCGGCCGATCCCCCTATTTTTTCGCGTGTTTTTGTCCTGTTTGTTCGGGCAGGTGTGGCGCTGGGCTGCGGCGCGCTGCTGATAACTTTATTTTGTTTTGGCGCTGCTGATGCGCGCTGCACCCCTCGCGACGCCCGCCAGCCCCGCCAGCCCCGCCAGCCCCGCCAGCCCCGCCAGCCCCACCAGCCCCGCCAGCCCCGCCAGCCCCGCCAGCCCCGCCAGCCCCGCCAGCCCCGCCAGCCCCGCCAGCCCCGCCAGCCCCGCCAGCCCCGCCAGCCCCGCCAGCCCCGCCCTGACCACGGCCAACTCGGCGCGCAATTTTCAGAGGAATGCATCATCGCGGTATCAGCGCACTTTGGGATGGTATGCGCCGTGCTGGCCGACCAGCTGGACGTGGCGCCACTTTGATTTACTCGCTAACCTACCCCACTGGCTGCATTTTTAAGGCACCGCGGCCCGACGCGACTCCACCTGTTTGAGGGCCCCCACTCGGCCCCTCGGGTCGGCATGACCAACCCCCTCTGCTGGGGCTAGGGGGGGGGGGTGTCTGCGGTGTGGCCGGCTGGCCGCGGCCGCGGTCACGAAAACTGTCAACAGGCGAGCCAAAAGGGAGACTGTGCATACTAGAGCTGGGTCGTGCCGGCCGGGGCAACGCCGTTCCTGCCGAGAAGTCTGCCTAGTCGGAATCAGTTTCACGGAAGACAAACTAAAGCAGCTAGAGCGGGTTCAATGTTTTCGATATGCACGTTTATTTGTCGCGCCGATATCGCAACCCAGTCATTCACGAAATAAAAGTCCTGCTGGTGACGAGCCAAGATTTTCCAAGAGGGATTCAAAGCCGAAACAAACAGGTGCCCGCCACCACATAGCCTTCCATATTGATGGAATTTGGCACCCAAGTCCCTCTTCGCGGTGCTCATAGGTTCTACGACTCTTTTTTGTTCGAACTAGCCGATTTTTATCTGACACGATTTTTTTGTCCGACCTCATTATGTCTCATTGGAACCCTGTTAGCCGCCCTAAATATGATTTGCTATTCGTAAAGACCAACATATAACAAATAAATCTCCTCAATCGGCGATGATGTCATGTGATATATAACCGTTTGCAGTTTTACAAAACTGATTTTTAATTATTTTTTTTAAATGTTGTTTAGATGCTTCTGTTTTTGTTTCAAGAGGGAACAGTTGACAAAACACCACACCACGTTCAAAGGCTGCGTGCTGGACACCTCGTTGTTCTTGACGAGGAAGCTCTTCCCAGCGGCTGCGACGCTGTGCCTGTCCGTCCAAGCTGGCCGACGACGAGATGACCCCCGTGTCCGCTTCCGTATGCAGGGGCCCTGGGCGTCCCGCTACATTGGGGCACTTGCGCAAAAAGATACGGCAACTACACAGGCTCGCCGACAGTGTCCGCTGTTCACACAAGCAAAGCATAACAGACCCCCTCTCCCTCTTGCTCCCTTTCTCCCGCACTGATAAAACTGTAATTTCAAGGCTTGCAATTTTAAAGAGGTCCTGGACAGACAGCCACGGCAGCGGCCTGGAAGCGGCCATGTTTTTACAGCCCACGAGGGACACGGTTGAGGAGGGGGGGGGGCTGGGAAATGTTTAGAAAGGGCTAATATTTTCTTTCCGCTGCCCTGGCACGGGTAGCCCAGCCCGCTCAAGACGGCGCTGCCCGGCGTTAGCCAGCCTGGCCTCTGTGAACTCGGCTCGTCGATGCATCTACCTCCTCAAGACCATTGATGTCTGCATCTGCTCCATATAGGTGTATATGGTTTGTCCGATCACATTATTTCGTCCGACCAGCCCAAGTCGCAAGCCGGGCGGCCACCGATCAAATATTTTGTCCGACGAAGTTTTGTCGCCCTCAAAAAAGGGTTAAGATAAAAAAAAATAAAACTTTTATTAAATGTTTATCAAAAGTATCTTCAATCTTTAATCAAATCTTCTATTTTAAATTTAACTCCTGTAATCCAATTCCAGTGTTAAACAAGAACAGCTTTATCAAAGGCTGAGTGAGAGAGAATACAACGAGGCGGGTGGACTGACGGCTCACGCAGCCTCCACGGAGCCTCAACGGACCCTTGGCAGAGGCTGTTGTAGTGACGGTGAGGTGACGGTGTGGTGACGGTGTGGTGACGGTGTGGTGACGGTGTGGTGACGGTGTAGTGACGCCGCGCCGTGGATAGCCAGTGAGGCTCGGCCGTCCGCCCGTCCCTCCTAGTCTCCATCAAAAAGACCGGACTGTTGTTCGAGCCGTTTTTTGCCGGCCAGGCCGGCGAAGTGGCCGGGGCGTTCGTTTTTTGCCTGTCGGCCCTCGGTGGGCGCGGAGCGGAGCGCGGGGCGGAGTGCGGGGCGGGATCGGGGCGAGGCGAAGCGAAGCGAACGCACTCCTCGGCCAGCGCCACCACCTGAGTGTTGTATGCGCTTTTTGCCCGGCCGGGCAGGGAGAAGGGCCGTAGTGTATACAGACCTATCTATCATACGATCGAGTGAGCTGGGCGCCCGCAGTCCCTGCCTCTCGCCTGCCTCGTTCGCGGGGATTTACTTTGTCGAGTGATCCGCCACACCCACGCCTGCGAAAGGAGAAAAGCGAATCCAAAATGAAGAAGGGGAAAAAAACGAGACGGAAGGGCCGCGTTGAGCAGCCCGATCGCGGCATTGTCCGCGGCGTCTGCCATCGGCAGCCCGGTGGCGGTCGTGGGAATGAAGGTCCGCGGTGTCCCTGTGTTCGAAGACGCAGCGCCGCGGGCCGCGGGCCCACCATGTGGTCGGGCGGGACGTGTCTGCTTACATTCTGCACCGCTTTTCCGGCGCGCCAAGACCGGGGTCGCGTTCTCTGCCCATTCACCACAGCGGCCGGCCCTGCCGGCGTTCCTCGCGAGGTGCTCGTCCTTACGCAGGAATGCCCGTCCGCCCCGCCGGGCCTGCCCCGCAGGCGCCGCGCATCCAGTGCGATAATTACTTTGCTGCCTCCTAATATGGAACGAGTGCAGCATTGCTGGCCATTCCCCACGTGATGGTGATTACGGCAGTGGATGCAGCAGCAGCAACAACAACAACAGCAGCAGCAGCAGCAACATGCACGGCAGGCAGGGCCTAATCATAACATACGCACGCCACGCCGGACCATGCCGCGCGTCAAAAAAGAGATCTCACGAGGATTAGTGTAGTTATTACCACAAAAAACTGCATCGAGTCATCATTATCAAGTAATACGACGTGGATGAGGGCGGCGGGAATCCTCGACGCCGGGGCCTCGGAGTGCGCGGTGGTGCGAGCGGCTCCCCGCGAGTCGGATGCGCACGCTCCAACGACAACATCACCACCGAGAGTTACGCGAGTCCGATGCACGCGCCGCCTCCACCCCCACGAGAACATGACAGTAGGCAGAGAAGAAGAACGTACGCGGCGAGTTGAAGACCCCGCCCTCCATCCGAACGCAGCACGGCCCCCACGGCCACGCCCAGGACGGCGGCGGGGCCCAGGGCGGCCGGGGCCCGCGTCGACGGGCACCTCTCCGCCCGCACTTACGCCCCGCAGCCCCAAAGTAATGCCGCGATCGCGTGCAGCTCGCTGCATTCCATCGTCGCGGATGATAGGCTGGACCACACTACGCGCCCCGCCACACCTCATCCCGCCGCGCCCCGCCCCGCCCCGCCACACCTCATCCCGCCCCGCCCCGTCGAGTACACATTACGCTGTTTGACCGCAAACGTGGCGCAAATGCACGACCACAATTCGCAACGGGAAGGAGAGCTGCGTGGGCAGGGTAGCGGGCCGGGTGGTGGCGGTGGATGCCGCCTGCGGGATGGGATTCGACGGCGGACAAAAAAGGTGTGTGTGCGGCGGGGACGACTGACTACGGGACGCGGGTTCGACTCCACCCCGCGCCCCTGCGGCGGCGGAGCTGAATACATTATTTTCCATCCGTGACCTCGACCACAGGGTAGAGCGAATAGAAGTTGGGATCGGATCTCTCTTTGGCAGTCGTTCGGGGAGAGACAAGGTAATTTGCGTTGTGCAGAACAAGAGCGCGTCTCCGGCCGGCCCCGCCTTCCGACGTGTGTGACGGCGCCCCGAACTTCGGCGGGGTCACGGGGCGGGGCGGAGGAGAGCCCCACCGCGGCGCACCGTTCGAGAAGCCATCGCTGCCGCGCCCCGCGTGCACCTCGCAAGCGCCCCGCGCACAGTGGGTCAGAAGACCGTTGAGGCGGCCAAAATTCTAGGCACGTTTTAAGCTCCAGAGGCACTAACTAGGACTCGAATCGAACGTGTGACCCCACCGATGGATTCCTCGTTTGGAGAGCAATACATTGGTGGGGTCACACGTTCGATTCGAGTCCCATTTAGTGACTCAGGAGCTCAATATGCGTCCAGAATTTTGGCCGCCTCGCAAAGGTCTTCTGACCCACTGTGCCGCGTGCGCCCCGACAGCCAAACAGAATATCTTAACAGGCGAACGCGGCGAACGCACACGCCAAAGTTGGCCGTCCCGACACGCGTGACCTGGCCGTAACGGAAACGAATTCCGGCGCGACAGTTTCAACAGTATCAGCATGTGGCTTTGGCGACGGGGGCGACGGGGGCCGAGGCGGCGACAGGGACCCTACAAGGGCACTGCGCTGTTTCGCATTCGTAGGTAATGCAAGGCACTGCCGCTGTTGCTTGCTGTTGTTGTTTTGTTGGCGAGACCAACGCACCGGACCTTATACCTTATAGCGCTGGCCGACAACAAATCTATGGCCTCCAAACATGGGCCGAGAGAGAGGGCGGCGATTTCCATTCCGACATGGCCGGCCCTGCCGGGCCCTGCCGTGTCGTGGCATGGCGACGGTGGCTGGCGTAATGAGCAGTCTTGCGGCTTCAAAGAGGAAACCGACCGCCAGACGGACGCACGGACGGACAGACAGACAGACATGCAGTCAGAGAGGCCGGCCAAACTGACGCGCCGCTCAATGCAACCTGCCGAGAAACGGAATGAAATGAAAAGAGCAGAAATGGGCGAAGATCTCCTCCTCTCCACTGGCACACTGGCAGCAGCATCAGCGACGGGGACCGGAGCCGGCCGCTATGCAAACGAAGCGGGGCTGCTGGCTGCACACCCCGCGGCCGCCCTGCCGCCCTGCGATGTGGCGCTGGAGAGTCTGACGATACGCAGCGGCAGCAGCAGCCCGGGTCTTTCCGTTGCGCGGCGGCAGGGCGGGGCGCCACAGCGCACGGCACGGCGCTTCGTTCGCCGAGCCACAAATAATTAAGCAGAAAAGGTGCAGAACAAAGCAGCGCGGTGGCGGCGGGCCGCGGCGGGCCGCGCGGCGAGGCAGGCGTGGCTCTGCAGCGCTGAGGTTTCCGCGCAGCGCCCGCAGAACCGACCGAAGTAACGACGCCCATGCAAAGTGGCTTCGTCGACCTGCAGCGGCAGGGGCGGCGCCGGAGGAGCCTCGCCCTACTGTTGCGGGGCGTTCCAAAGGGCGTTCCAGGCACGGGGCGTTCCAAAGGGCGTATTCCGGGCGGGGACGATGCAGCCTCACTGGGGCGCCCGAAGACCACGCGTGGCCGACAAAGGGGTTGTGACGACTGCAAGAAAGGCACGAGCAGGACAAACGCTCACGGCGTCCCCTTTGGTGTAGGAAACGGCGGCTGATTAGCGAGTCCACTGTGGCGGCATGAGAGATCGGCCCGTCCACCAGGCCGCCTCAAAGGGACGCGTCTAGACGGACGGCCGCGACGGAGCAGTGAGGGTCGCTGCAGGCGGCCACGGAGGCGGCTGGAGGCGGAACAGGAAAACTGCAGGAAGTTTCTTTGACAAGCGCGCGCCACTCGCAGCCAACTTTGCGGTGACAAAGGCAGGGCGGCGCGGTGCGGGACAAATGCCTGAACGCGCGCCGCGACGCCCCTTGCAAGCCCAGCACCCGCGCAGCCCCCTCTCGGGGCCTTCTCTATTTCCTGTTAATGCTGCGATACATCCTCGCGGCCCCGTTACACACGCCCACACGAACGCGCGAATACACACACACACACACACACACACACACACACATGCGCCCCTGTCGCTCTTCGCCTTTCGAAATATTTGCTGAGTACACAAACTTTTTCATACCTTGTGCCCGCCTGCCCCCCCCCCGTTCGAGTTTTATTTTATTTTCCCTTTCCGCCCTCTTCAAACACCCCGTAACCGCCCCCCGCGCCCCTCCCCTTGTAGTACCTTCCCGGCCCTTGAGTGAGTGAAGGGCCGCCGCGGTGCGCGCCACCGTGGCCCTACTTGCGCCGCGACAGCCGCGACACGAGGACGCCGAGAAGTGACGCGGAATTTCATCCCATTCGTCGACACATCTCGCCAAAACGGGCGCCGGGCTGCCGAGCTGCCGGGGCCCCGCGGGGGGACGACGGGACGTTCGATCCCGGGCCGCATTTCTCAAACCGATGAACGGGGCCCTCGGCGCCAGCGCACAGTGGGCCAGTGGGCAAGGCGGCGGCGGCGGCGGCGAGCGGGCGGGCCGCGTGGAGTACGCGTGAGGTAGTACAGCCCGCGGTTGGTTGGTCACCCCGAACCCATTTATAACCGGCAGGAAAATGTGACTTGCAGAAAGCCTCTACCCCCTTCGGACGGGGGGCCCTTGCAGCCCCTCCAGGCGGCCCCTCGCGATGGAGAGGCCTGGCCCCCGACCCGCCAGGCTGACCCAGTGTCACCATCTCACTCAGTGCCGGCCGGGGGAGGGTGGACCTGACGCTCCCGCCGATTTTACCTGGAAATAATGTCCAGCCCGGGGAGGGGGAGACGGTGACCTTTCCCTCGCCTGCCGGCTTGCTGGAGTGGCCTTTCTTATTTTATCTGGCCCATCCATCACGTGTGCTGGAGAAGGCTGGTGAAAAGGCGTATGGTAGAAGGGACACGCGTGGGGCAGCATGGAAGCAGCGAGTCACCCCGCACTGTATAACCTTGAGTAGGGCCCCGCCCAACCCCCCAACCCCTCTGTTTAGTCCGGCCCTCGCGCTTTAAAGACCCGCACACACATTCACATTCAGACGTTGATTCACATATTCACATTCGTGTGCCGCCACGCAGAGGGGTCGTTATATCGAGAGAAGAGTCCCCATCTTTGTATTCAGGACGTTTTTCTGTTCCACAGTCGACATGGTCGGTCTCTCTGGGGCGCGGCAAGTGGGAAGGGGGTAAGGGCAGGGCGGCAGGGCGGCGTTGGCACAGAGCACCACACTGTGTCGGTTGGTTGACGAGGTGCTTATTACAGCCATCTGTTCTGTTCACCACCCCAATAACTGTCCTGCCCCACATTCGGGTAGGCACGCGCCCTACCCTACGCACTGTGTGTGTGTGTGTGTGTGTGTGTGTTGGAGTGGCCGCCGAACCGTATCATTGATCGGGCCTTGCACCTCACCGACAGCCTCGGTGCGCAGGTGGCGCGTCCACGGCGGCGTGGGTGCAGCCGCGGTGAAATGACAGGCAGCCCATCTAGCCGCGTGGTATATAACGATTCGCGGGCAGAACGCAGGGCCGGCTGGGCTAGGCAAGACGTGCTGCCGACACCTGCCGGCCTGTGGCGCGTTGCTTGCAGTGGGCCGGAAGGGGCGCGGTTCCCACCTGCTCGCCTTCCAGTGGCGCGGCGACGTGTGGGACCGGCCTCGGACCGGCCGGCCGCACAGTGGAGCGAGGCGCAACGGCAGTGTCAAATAATTTGTGTTGCAAATTATTTTTTCCCGCGCTGTCGCCGTGGCGCACTCACTGCCCGCCGCTCCCACCGCGATCCTTGTCACGGATGAGGAAAGCTTGTCTAGGAAAACCGCGCGTCATATCATCATCCACATCACTGCGTCTTTCTCTCTCTTTTTTTTTCTTTCCGTCTTAACTTTTGCGCGCGTTTCTTCGGCTTCCTCTCTTGCAACAAGGACTTGCATGTGCGCCCCCCCCCTTTCTCCCCGCCCCCGCCGCCCTGCGCGCAGCAAATCATCTTTTTCCTTGCGACGGTAAAGTGGGCCAGAACGCTGTCTGCGAAACGCGGAGCGCGGTGGCGCGCTGTCCTTGCAACGACCGCTGGCCGCACGTTCTGCAGCCATTAAACACGAGAGGGATGAAAAGCGCGGTATATGTGAAACCGCCGCTCTCTCTGTCTCACACACACACACACACGTTGCACTGCTCTGCTACCCGGAGGGGAAGGTAGTGGTAGACGAGGCGCGTAGAAAAAAGAGCAATCGACCAGCAGTGCCCCACCCCCTCCCCGCCCCGCGGATCTCACTTTGGCCGTTTTGCACCCTTCTGCTCGGGCGGCGTGCAGAACGACTGCAACAGCGTGCCGCAGCCGTGCTTCACATTCACCCAAATTTGGGCGACGATAAAATAACAATAACACCCAAATTTTAATTCATAAAGTCCGTATACATCAGCCAGAGTCCCTGGTGAAGTGAAGGCAACACGCTAGCGCCACGGCTATGGCCAAGGGGGGCTGACTCCTATGATACTTCGTACACAGCCCCATAATACAAAAATAATACCTATAATACTATAATCCATGATACCACAAAAAGCCGCATGTGAAGTGCAAAATCATTGTAGCTTACGGAACTTAGGCGACTTGTGAATGGAAAGTTAGAGAGACAAGGTTGCTTAACCAAATGACTGGGTTTTGAGGCCTAAAGCATGAGCGGTTGTTTTGGGGGGCTGAGGAGCGCGAGCCATAATCCTCGTTTCCGATTATATTCTGCTTGTTCTTCTTGTTTGTAACTCACTTGCGTACCTGACTTAAGAAAAAATTTTTGAACCGAAAACTACGAAAAATTACACAATTATCTAAATATATTACACGAAATAATAGCTAAAATACTCAATAATACTTATAATAGGTAATACTTCGTACACGGTTCGGGAGGCTATCCCCCTTGAGAGGCCGGGGCATGGCGGCATGGCGATTGTTGTCGTCAAGGAGCAGAGAGGCGTCCCGGCGGCCATAGCCGTGGAGGGGGGCCAGATGAGCAGCAACGTGATTACCTCACGTTTTGCGAGGCTCTGCGTTCTATTTCCCGTGGCACCAAACTCGATTCGCCATTCACGGAGCCCCTCGGCGCGGCGTGCCTCGGCCCGCCTCGGCCCGCCTCGGCCCGGAACGCGATAAAAGAGCCGAGTGGCCACCCTAAAGTTACCGCGCGCACTTGTGGGCGGCTCGGGGCGTCGCGCCGTCGCCCGGCCCACTGTAGGGGTGCCACTTGCACGCCGCACGCCCACACGCATCATCATGCCTTCTTCACGCTGACAATCATGTTGCAAAAAAAGGGAAGGAATGGTCGTGGAGGGGAAAGGCTCTGGAGAAGGGAACTGGGTCTTGCGCAGCACCTGGCCGTGTGTGTGTGTGTGTGCGTGCGCCCTAACAGAAGTGGAAGTTCCACAATGGTCCCTATTAGATACCATTTTTATCCCTGGGACATATTAGGGAGTTCGAGACAAATCCGATATCCCAAAGAAGTCCCTTCCATACTGAGATCCCTCTGAAGTTCCAAAGGAGTATGAAGTCCCTCCGAGATCCCAACAGCAGTTGCTCTGCATTTGGGTAATCTCTAAATACATCAAGCATGTATAAGAACATTTAACGCAATGCACCATTGGGTTGTGCAGGGTGAGTCTCTTTGATGACGCAGGACAGTTACTTTACGTGCGGTGTACCTATTGATTAATCGTCTTTTATGAACAGTCACCACTGCTAACGAAAAATATCCACTACGCCAGCGGGAAGGTCATCGTAGACTTCAATTGACTGGAAATTCGATTGACTTGAAGTTATTAATCCGAGGAGAAAATGCTTAGCGCCATCGTGCTCAGCGACCGTCAAAACCCCCGAGTGCGAATTTCCACCTCGCCAGGATGTAACGCTTAGCCTTTTGCAGTGGCAACATTCAGGCAGGCAGATACAGGAGGGTGCGCTTGACCATCGCCACCACGAAGCGCCGGTAGCGCAGTGGATAAGGCATGTGGGCAATACTCTACAGGAGTCAAGTTCGCCTCTCGCTGAATCTCCCTTTTTATGCGCCAGAGAAGGACTTCGGAGGGATCTCAGGAGGGCCTGTAAGGGAGTTGAGATCCCTCTTTTCTTGAAATACCAAGTCCCCCAGATGACCCCTTTTGGGACCTGCAAGGACTTTGGCCTTTGGGACTTAAATGGTATTGGGCCTTTGGACCCATTCTGGTACTTCGATTTTTGTTAGGGCGGTGTGCTCCGCGGTGATACATCAACAGAATCTCTCCCCGGGAGCCCCTTCCTGGCCGCCCGTCCCGCGAACAGCACCCCGCGGTGGCGCCTGTGGGAAGACTAGGCTCAGCTTTCAGAACGCCGTGCCCCCCTCCCCTATTCCCCGCCATTTCCAGTGAGGTGACTACAGACCTACTGGGCACGCGCGCAAACGCCTACAGGTGCGATTGTGTACGTGTGCGTTTGTGTGTACGTGTGTGTGTGTGCGCGCGCGCGAGAGTCTCTATTTTCCCTTTCGCATTGTCTGTGTGAGATCTCGTTCCGTTTCTCGCATTAAAATGTGCCTCTTTCTTTTCCCGCGTATATGAGGCGTGGTGCACTATGGGCGCCGCGCCGCGCCGCGCCGCGCCGCGCCGCGCTGCGCGAGGTTCGCGGTCGCACGCTGGGTCCGCCTCGGCCTGCCTTCCCACCCGGCGAGGGCCCGAAAGTGAAGGCGTCCCTCCTTTCCATTTCTTCGGGTGTTTTCCTCAAAGTACCAGCCAGCGAGAGTGCCAACATGACGACGACGAATGCGGAGCAGCGTAAGTTTACGAAAAATGTGTTTGCTCCCAGCAGAAAATAAAGAGGTAAGTTGGGTTTGAGCTGGAAGGTTGGGCTGAAATGCTAAACTGCTGGAGCGCGCAGAGAGCTGGCAGACCTGGCACGGAAGGGCTGTCCCTATGGAAAATAAAGGGCGTCGGTGGGTCCTGGAGGGTAAGGAAGGAAGCGTCATGCCTGGATAAAGCTCGCTGAGAGTGGCGCGGGCGGCGCCCCCGCCGCCCCGGCCTTCACATGTCGTGCAATTCGGTGTGCGTTCCACAAACTAGCAAGAATCGCTTTGCGTCGAGGGCGGGTGCCGCCGGCAGTGCGGGGCCCCCGCAGCCCCGCGCCGCGTGCACGGTGCGGCCGCGCGACGGCCCACGGTAGGCCAGAAGACCGTTGAGGCGGCAAAAATTCTAGACGCGTTTTGAGATCCAGAATCGCTAAATGGGACTCGAATCGAACGTGTGACCCCACCAAGGAATTGCTCTCGGTACGAGGAATCCATTGGTGGGGTCACACGTTCGATTCGAGTCCTATTTGGCGACTCTAGAGCTGAAAACACGTCTAGAATAATTTTGGCCGCGTCAGCGGTCTTCTGACTGTTCCACTGTGCTGACGGCTCGGCTTGGCTCCCCTGGGCCGTGGAGCCGCACAACAGTGGGCCGGTCCAGCGAGTCCGGCCGTCCGGCCGAGGCCGGGTCATCGGCCGCATCGATGCCAACTTCGATTCCTCGGTCACCGCCTCGCGTTTCTTGCTGTCCGCCACTGACCGGGCGTGATTCGTCTTTGTCTTCGCGACAGAGTCGTCGCGTCGCTCGGCGGCCTGTCTGCAGCGAGGCGAGATGTGTGCACGCCCCGCCAGAGAGAGAGAGAGATAGATAGATAGATAGATAGAGAGAGAGAGAGAGAGAGAGAGAGAGAGAGAGAGAGAGAGAGAGAGAGAGAGAGAGAGAGAGAGAGAGAAAGAGAGAGAGAGACAGAGAGAGAAGGAGACACTGTGTTCAGCCTGCAGTCATGCAACGCTGCGAGGGCGCTAAACGCGTCTGGCGCCGAGACCCTCCTTGGCTCTCCCTTCCCACCCTGCCCTGCCTGCCCTGCGACTCGCAGACTACACTGGCTAATGGCTCAGTACAGCCGCAGTGGCCACCCAATTACGGCGTGCGAGAGAGCGACAAAGAGCAGAGATGAGGGGCAGGGGGCCCTTTTGCATCATATTCGCGACCGTCATTCGGAAGCCGCGTGGCGTGTCTTGGCCGAGAGAGAGAGAGAGAGAGAGAGAGAGAGAGAGAGAGAGAGAGAGAGAGAGAGAGAGAGAGAGAGAGAGAGAGAGAGAGAGAGAGAGAGAGAGAGAGAGAGAGAGAGAGAAGGAGAGAGAGAGAGAGAGAGAGAGAGAGAGCATGCACGTCATGGCCGCGGCCATCATCCCGCTCGGCGCGCCGCACCGCAGGATATCGCAGCAAAAAGGTATAAATGGGTTCCGCCGCGCAGCCGATATCGGTGCGAGCGGTGAAGTGTGGCCGTCGATGAAATTCGGGGAGGAAAAAACAGAAAAACCGTAAAACGGTCAAAATGTGTCGCCACTTAGGCGGTGAATGCGGCAGAGGAAGCGCTTCCGGCGGCACGGAGGACGGAGTGCCGGAGTAAAGTGAGGGTGAAAAATCAAAGTGACTGCGCGGCGTGTCCGGCCTCCAAAGGACCAATAATTCACTTGTCCACTTTTCTATGCACGCCAGGTCGCTGCGTCGCTGCGCCCGGCTGGCGGCACACAGTGGGTCAGAAGACCGTTGAGGCGGCCAAAATTCTAGACGCATATTGAGCTCCAGAGTCGCTAAATGGGACTCGAATCGAACGTGTGACCCCACCATTGTATTGCTCTCCAAACGAGGAATCCATTGGAGGGGTCACATGTTCGATTCGAGTCCCATTTAGTGCCTCTGAAGCTCAAAACGTGTGTAGAGTTTTGGCCGCCTCAACGGTCTTCTGACCCACTGTGCGGCATGGAGCCGAGGGCCCCGCTGGCACCGCGGCCGCGCCCTCCTCCGCCTCGGCCTGCCCTCGGCCCTGCAGGACGCGACGCCGCCGCCTCGCAAAGAAACGAGGAACGAACATGCAGACAGGGGGGCAAACTGAGAATGGAAAGAGGGAAGGGGCGATCAGGAAAGGGGGGAAGGGGGTCCTAAACCAACAAACCTTCTAAAACGACTTGATAAACAGCCAGCCGGTCCGCCCGCCCAGCCGGCCAGCGCCCCGCCAGGCCCCGCCAGCCCCGCCAGGGAGACGCCGGGCAAACATGGGGGGCGTCCGGGAACGACCGGGATGAAGCCATTGTTGGAGGCGCGTGGGGCGCGGCTTGTCGACGCCAGCCTCTGGACGACGCCAGCCTTCGGACGACGCCAGTCTCCGGTTGACGCCAGCCTCCGGTTGACGCCAGCCTCTGGACGACGCCAGCCTCCCGACGACGCGCGCCGGCGCCACACCGCACACCGCACCGCCCGGCCACGCGGAGCAGGTAGCGCTGGCGGCGCCTCGGCGGGGCGCGGCCCTGATAACGAGTCCATCACGGAGTCCATCTCGGCGGAGGGAGACAAAGAGACGCAGGAAGCGGCGCAGACGTTGGGTTTATGGCATGCATTGCAGTGGTCCTGTTAGCAGTGCCGTGCGCGCACTGTCGGCCGGTCTTGCGAGTCTCGCCAGGGCGGGGGCCCCGCGGGGGGTAGGACCGGGAGGGTCACAGAATGAGGGGGCGCCGCGCGCCCGAAGTGGAGGAGGTACTGGCTGTATTCAGCGCGCCACGCAAGCAGGCTCCTCGCGACGCGGGCAGACAGCCCAGCAGGCAGACAGCCCAGCAGGCAGACAGACAGCACGTGCTAATCGGTCGTCATTATGTCATTTCCAGAAGACATAAAGCGCTGCCATGTTTTTATGGCGGACCCGCCTCCCCCCCTTTCCACCTACCATTCGCTCCTCCATTTAGACCCCCCTTCCCCCCCCCCTTTCAGGTCCTTCGTGAAGTCTTATCGAGGAAGTGCGCGCTGCTGTGTCCCTTCACCACCTCTCACTTCTCGTACCTCTTCACCACGCATAAATGCAATTTTTATCAAGCGATTTTGCCCCTTCCCCATTCCAACATATCGGTCGCGTCGTTTTTCCTGTTTTTGTTTTTCTGTTTGAGGTGTGCAATTATTTTTTTCGTTAAGAAAAAGAAGAATCGCGCACGAGGAGCCAGCCAGGCCAGAGTGTCCAGGTCTTGCACGGTCCCCCCCCCCCCCCCCATGCCCGGCCAGTCCGATCAGCGCTTCAAGCTTCTTTATTTGGAAACTTTATCAGCAAACAAAAATAACGACAACAACATATTCTTTTCGGCAAAAGGGTTCATCTCTCTCTCCCTCTCTCTCTCTCTCCTCTCTCCTCTCTCTCTCTCTCCTCTCTCTCCTTCCTCTCTCCTCTCTCTCTCTCCTCCTCTCTCTCTCTCTCTCTCTCTCACCTGGGTGAGTCTGGACAGCGCCCCCCTCCACGCGCGCCACCGTCAGCATGCACAATGAGCCGAAGAAGGCCCTGGACGGCGGTGGCCAAGAACCTGACTGTCCCCGTCGACCATGCGGACGGCGGCGCGGTGGCCCCATCCCCATCCAGGTCGTGCTCCAGCTCGGACAGCGGCGTGTCCGTGGCGAGGCGGGGCGGATCAGGGCGCGGTGGGGCGGGGCGCCCGATGCGGTAGAAGCCACTGTATCGCCTGGACGTTGTACTCGGGCAATTTGCTGGCTCGCTAACCCAGGCGTTTGACAGGTCGACACGCATCACTGCACTCTGCATGGCGTACACACAATCAAACACGCGCTGACACGCCAACACGCCTCGTCATACTCACAAACAGTCTCTCTCTCTCACCCTTACTACACGTAGCTGCGCAGCGCGGCACGCGTTGTTGTTGTTGTTCGCTTGTTGATTTTCGGAATACGGTCGCGCGCCTTTCCTAATGCCACCTTCACGGCGGCTGTGGCCTTAATCTACAGCTGCCCGTGATTTTCGTCGCCGCTTCAACCCCTCTCAGCGCGCAACCCTTTCAAGCCCGTCCGTCCGTCTGTCCGTCCGTCTGTCCGTCTGTCTGTCCGTCGGCCTGAAAGCGCCAGAGCAGTGTTTCTTTGAGTGCAACGACGCGCCTTCTAGGAAGCTTCTAGCGAGCCCCGCGACGCACGCGGCGGAGTGGGGCCGCCACTCTCTTTGCGTAATTTTCCCGCGCGTTTTGTGCCTGCTTGTTCAACGTCGTCCTGCCCTCCCACAACAACAAGGACAACAACAACAACAACAGTGGCGGCAACGGCGACGACGAAAAATAACAAAAACATGTTATCGGAGGCAGCGTCGTGCTGCCGAGTCTCGAGCGTGGACAAAGGCCGGGTGCCTTCGACCGCGAATTTGAGTTTCCCGCCGACGGGAAGGAGGACCGAGCGACCCGCCGCGTCCACGCCTCCAGGCCTGCCGCTCATTTTTCCCCGAGGTGTTTCGGAAAATCGGCGGCGCAACACTTTGATCGGAGCGGTGGGAGGGAGAGATTGCGCAGAGTATTAAATGCCGCGCGTTGCAATTAACGCAGCAGCGATCGGGAAAAGGGGGTGAGCGGCTCTTTGCTCGTATCAGCCTTGCACCTCGCCACTTTGCCTTCAGTGCATTCATTCATCCAGGGCCCAGAGACTGGCTGCCACTGGAAAGGCATTTATTTTTAATAACGCGGTGATGTAGGCCACGATTTGGCCGGCCGGGCTGTTCTAACCCGGCCCCCCTTGTCGCACGCAGGGTATTTCATGCCCTAACTTCCACCTCTCTCTCTCTCTCTCTCTCTCTCTCTCTCTCTCTCTCTCTCTCTCTCTCTCTCTCTCTCTCTCCCTCCCTCTCTAACTGTCTCTCTCTCTCTCTCTCTCTCTCTCTCTCTCTCTCTCTCTCTCTCTCTCTCTCTCTCTCTCTCTCTCTCTCTCTCTCTCTCTCTCTCTCTCTGCAAGGCGTAAGGGCCGCTCTGCGGATATACGTAATGCCCCACTATTTCGCTTCGAAAGTTGCCCTGCAGATGTCACGCCCGTCACACGAACACGCGGCCCTCCCACACACACACAGACACACACAGACGCGCATACACTCAGTTTGACTTTCGCTGCGCGTCCCTCCAGTCGCCGTATACGCCAAATTCTCATGTACTTACGTGCCTTGCTCGTGACTTTCCTGCGCGCTCGCTCTTGGCGGCGGCCATGCACGGCGCGGTGCACTCCGAGGAGCCGCGCCGCGCAATCTCTCATACCCGCAACCTCATCGTCGTGGAGTGGAGCTGCCTGCCCGCTCGGCCGCCTGCGAAGTCACGGGGTAGGCAGCCCGCGCAGCGCGTGTGCGTGCGCCGCGAAGCGGAGGCCTACCACGCAGGCTGGCCGGTGCGCCGGACACCATGCCTCGACCAGGCATGGGCACGGTACTCCACAATCGGTACCGCAGTACTTTACCGGTACTACCGAAAACTATGGTACCGCGGTACTTTACCGGTACTACCGAAAACTATGGTACCGCGGTACTTTACCGGTACTACCGAAAACTATGGTACCGCGGTACTTTACCGGTACTATCGAAATTTTCGGTGCCGCGGTACTTTACAGGTACCTTCGAAAGTACCGACGGTACTTGACGTACCCACGGGTACCACGGACTCCATGCGCTGCAAACCGCTGTACAGCGGCGCATCCAACAAAAGAACTTGGAGGAAAAAAAAAGAAGAAAAAATGGGGGCCCTTCTCCCACCTCCCCACACAGTAGGGAGGACCGCCTGCAACTTCGGTGGATCGGGGGAACCGGTGCATTCCAGGCGGCGACCCCAGGGGTTCTCATCTGATGTGGGCCGGGTGAAGGGCGGGGGTTGAGAGCCTTTGGTTTTCGCGGGGTGGTCAGTGGTACCCACAGTGGTATAGGTGGTATAGGCGTCGGTTCCCGGTACCGGGGTCGACGGATCGAGTCCCACTTTTTCTCAACATTTTTCGAATGACCCGCTCACTGCGGCTCCATCCCTGCCGCGTCTAGAGCCCGGCTGACGCCGCATCTACCATGAGCCGTGGTGGCTGAGATCGCTAAGGCGTCGGACTTGAACAGTAAGGTCCGGGGATCGAATCCCAACATTTCAATACATTTTACGACTGCCTCCCTCATCCCAATACGACTCAAACCCGTCGTCCGACACTCGGCAGACGTGCAGTCGTGTTAGCGTAGTGGTCTGGATCATTTGTCGTCCACTATGCTTGGGTGTCTAAAAAGCAGTCCGCTTCGGCGGATTGGCCTCGGCACTGGTTCGATCCCCGGTCGTTCCAGCCACTCGCAATTGGTCGCGAGTGGGTCCATTCTGATTCGTCGGTTTGGAGTTGATAAGTCCTTTGAAGCTGGCCCTTCACACTGCATGTTCGGTAGAGAGCGCCGGACAGCGGGGGTACCACTGTGGGTACCACTGACCACCCCGCGAAAACCAAAGGCTCTCAACCCCCGCCCTTCACCCGGCCCACATCAGATGAGAACCCCTGGGGTCGCCGCCTGGAATGCACCGGTTCCCCCGATCCACCGAAGTTGCAGGCGGTCCTCCCTACTGTGTGGGGAGGTGGGAGAAGGGCCCCATTTTTCTTCTTTTTTTTTCCTCTTAGTTCTTTTGTTGGATGCGCTGCTGTACAGCGGTTTGCAGCGCATGGAGTCCGTGGTACCCGACGGGGCATGCACTTGCGTAATATAGTCGTGTCGCTCAATCCGTACTAGTGCGCGGCTGCGCGCCCGCTGACAGGACCGACGGTACTTTTCGTTACTTTACTCGCAAATCGGTACCGCGGTACTTTACCGGTCCCTTTCGCGTCATCAGCACTGCGGTGCCGGTACTTTACCCAAAAAAGTACCGCGGTGCTGGTACCGCGGTACTTTACTTTACTTTCCTGCCCATGCCTGCCGGACACCATGCCTCGACGCCGTGCGCGCCGCCGTGCTCGACGCCGTGCTCGCCGCCGTGCTCGACGCCGTGCTCGACGCCGTGCTCGCCGCCGTGCTCGACGCCGTGCTCGACGCCGTGCTCGACGCCGTGCTCGACGCCGTGCTCGCCGCCGTGCTCGCCGCCGTGCTCGACGCCGTGGTCGACGCCGTGCTCGACGCCTCGCCCGCCTGCAGCGCAACACATTCCGGCACGCCGTACAACGGCCTAGCCGGCGGCGCTGCTGGCCGGTGTCGCTGAGTCGAGCCGAGCCTCTGATCCGCAGCGATCGAGCCGAGCCGAGGCCGGAGTCGCAGGAATTTTCTTTTGTCGCGATCGATGGGCAGGCAGCAGGCCGAGGTGCATGTTTGGCCTTGGCGCGCGGTACTAGCCGCCCTGCCGCCGCCGCCTGATGAAAAATAAAAAAGAGAAACAGTTTGTGTTCGCGGACGGAGTGCGGCTGATCCACTCTCACCTGCCCCGCCACTCGCCCCGCCGCGGCCACGGTCCGCGGGCATTATGAAAACAATCGAGCGGCACCTTGCGTCGTGGCCGCGGCGGGGCACGGCACGGTACGACCGGCCGGCGAGGCGTCATGAATAGACATTACATCGATGATAATTATACAATGAGTGCGTGGATCGGCCGAGACAATGGCGTCTCCCTTTCTCCGCACGCACGTGTGCACAGGCCTGTGATCAGCACGGCACTGCAGGATGGGCACGCCGTAGCACGCCGGCGCGGGAAGGCAACGCCGGCAACGCCGGCAACGCCCCCTGGACTGGCCAGCCAGGCCAGGCTGTTGGGGAAACTGCAGGCGGCAGCACTATCTGCCTACTCACGGTCAAAGTGTAGTTTTTTCTTGTTTTTTTTTTCTTTTCTAGTTTTCAGGCTGCTATCTTGGGGTCAAGGGGGTGGTGCAAGTGTTCCGTCCTTTGAACGCGGTGGCGGTGAACAAACCGCGGGCCGCGACGCGCCTCCGATACAACTATCGAGGAAGGGCCGCGGGGCGGGGAACTCATTGCCGCGCGCACGCCGCGTACGCCGTGAGGCCGCCACACCTCAGGCGTTGCCGACAAAAGTTCTCTTCCGCGCGGCCGGCGGCTCAATGGAGTCGCGCCGCGCACTGCACAGTGGGCCAGAAGACCGTTGCGGCGGCCAAAATTCTAGACGCGTTTTGAGCTGCAGGGGCGCTAATGGGACTCGAATCGAACGTGTGACCCCACCAATGGATTGCTCTCCGAACGAGGAATGCATGGTGGGGTCACACTTTCGGTTCGAGTCCCATTTAGCGACTCTGGAACTCAAAACGCGCCTAGAGTTTTGGCCGCCAGCGTGGTCTTCTGGCCCACTGCGCGCCGCGCACTGGCCCTTCTAGGTGTGGCGGCGGCGCGAACTTGGCGCGCGGCAGCATTGGCAGCGCGGAAACATCCTGGGGTGTGCGCCGCCAAAACATTCCCACTACGTACACTCTAAAAGTCTTGTAGATACTTTGAGCGAAAATTGTCTGTGGTGGATGGAGCTGACTTTGTGACTTGCCTTAGAAACTTCACTGTACCGTACAATGGAGAAAATCCCATTACAACAACCATAATATGTTGGTGGTGATCCACCCTGGCTTAAAGTTTTGATTTAAAAGTTCTTGCCCTAAATTTTTTCCCGCCTTTTTTTAAAATTATTTTTAATTTTTTGTGTGATCTTGTCAAGCGTGCCGCTCCAGGCAGCCCCTTCAGGCCTCCTCCTCCCTAGCCCCACGCGGGGCTCCAGGGTATTGAGCCCCGGCGCCGCCCCGGTGCGGCAGCGAGGTGGGCCGGACCGAATATAGCCGCGTAAGAGGTTGGGCATGCATGAAGTATCGCTGTAGGGGCTGTAGGGCGATTCATCGCCCCCCGGGGGCTGCCAGCTCGCCTGCCGGCGCTCTACCGCCAGCCCCGCCAGCCCGGCGGCGGCGTGTGTCGTCTTGCTGTATTATTGGGTATTGGGGTGCAGCATCGATCAGGTGGATTAGTGGCACGTGTGTGTGTGTGTGTGTGTGTTTGTGTGTGTGTGCGCGTGTGTGTGTCAGTGAGAGTCAGAGTGTCAGTGTGTGTGCGTGCGTGCGCAGCGGGGCCCCGCGTTAACGTTTTGTTCGCCCTGGTTGACCGCGGACCTCCGCCCCCGACGATCCCGAAATAGGTCAGCCAGTCGGTCTGAGTGACAGCATCCCCGCGAGCGAGGGGGCGCGCCCCGGCGGGGACGCTGGACTGGAACGGGGCGCTTGCCGTGGCGCTGCACGACGCGGCGCCGCGCGCACTAAATACTCGCAGTCCAGCGCCATTAATCATGATCCCCATATTCCCGCTCTGCTGCCCCGATCTGGAAAATTGAAAGAGGGCGCGCCTATAGCGCGCCATCTGCTGGCCGGCCAAAGGACCCAAAGGACCAAGGGCCCAAAGCCTCGGCCCTTTGCTAACGACCCCAGCCTTGCTCTTTCTCTTTCTCCGGCAAAGTCCGTCCCGTTTGAGTGAGGCGGAGTGAAGCCGGCAACACCCAATTTTAAAGACGGCCTCATCATCGGCCGCCGCGCCGCGCCGCGCCGCAGGGATGAAACTTGATGGAAACAAATCGAGGCGGATTTCCGCGCAGCGCCGATTAACTCCACCCTTCACGACCAAGTTGCCGTGCCGCAACGCCGCCTGGCCTGGCATGGCGTGGCGTCGCCCGGACAAATAACCCAATAATGATGAAGGAACGCAGCGGGGGAGGAAGGGAGGGAAGAGAGATCGTTATTTTTAATTTTTTTTTCGACGCTTTTTGCGTGACGGTGGCGCTGCCGGGGACCGAACCACGGCAGTGCGACGCGCGCTGTGCGTCTGCGTCTGGAAGCTGAAGCCCTTTGCGAAGGGGAAGCTGCTGGAACGCCGAGACCCACACTGGAAGTGTGCCACCGCACTGGCGGGCAAGGCTATGCGCTCCGCTAGCCTCCACTTTGCAGCCTGCTCCCGCCCGCTCAACCACCCCTGCCGTGACGTAGTGACGCCGCCCAGAACTCTTTTTTGCAGTGCGACTGTTAGCGATGCGCCGCTAATATCGCACGGCCAGGCAGCTCTTTCAGGCCGTCCCTCCGCTCCTCGAGACAGAACGGGGGGCGACTAATGATCCGGGCTGGAGATGAGGGAAACGAGGACCTCTGCCCCGCTGCCGGGCTCGGCCATTGTCTCTCCCTGGAGGTAGCTTCAAAGCGCCGGCCCGTCAGGGAGATAAGCACAACAACAACAACAAACCCAACAACAACGGCCTCAGCCCTGATCGAACCCGCTGCCGGTTTCCCTCTCCTCGCGGGTTCCGCGGCGAATTTATTTCCGCGTTTCAGCCCCTGGAGTCTTATTCCGAACCGCGTCCCTCGCGCCCACGGCCAGCAGCCACGGCCAGCAGCCACGGCCAGCAGCCAGACGCAAGCCAACCCCTTTGGATGGCGACGCCCTACCCGCCGGCGCTACACGCCGAATATCGAAATGACGATGCCGGTGCCGTCGCACCAACGTGGAGGCCCACTGTGGCCTCCGCGACGCCGCCGGCCTGCTGCAAGAACACCGTCGGGCTGACGACCCATCACCCCGGCGGCAACATCAACTTTCCAATACTTCTGCCATGCGTCTTCGTCCCCCAGGGCCGCGAACTTGAGGTGGTACGTCGATGTCGACATGACAAGCTGCCGTCTGGGGACGTGGCCGACGTGGACGTGGCCGGCGTCCCGGCGAACGTGTGGCAGGCTGGCAGGCCACGCGCCGCCACCACGAAGGCGTTGGCCGCCCCCACGGGCAGCAACCCGTTGCTGGGCGTCACGCGCGTCACGTCGCGGAGGTGCGGGCCCAGGGGGTGGACGCCGGCGGCAGCGCGAAAAAAAAAGAGATAAAAGGTCCGTATCGACTGATGAATATTTGACGAGGCACGAGGCGACCGGTCGGACGGTCCACGCGGCGACGCGCGACGCGCCGAGACGTCTGGAAACGGAGAATGAGCGCGCCGAGAGTGATGGCCGATTGTCTCCGCCGCGACGGCGCGATATTCCCCCCGCGTCGTCGTGACCAAGGGCACCGAGGCCGTGACGGCGGCCAATTAATCAGGCCAAGGAGCGCGCACGCCCCACCCCCGCCACCCAGGCCGTCGACGCCCCGGTGATCGAACGGCCTTTGTCGAAATCAGCATCCCTTATTTTCCGGCCGCGTGAACCCTATTTAGCGGGCTGTTGGCAGTGGGGCTGTTTGGCGTGACCCCGGCCCCTCGCGTGCCAGCGCCCCCGGCGCCCCGCTCCGCCCCGCCCCGCCGCGACGACACACATGCACACAACACAAACCCACGTCATGCCGAGTATCGCTTCCGCTCCCTTGATTACCCTCGCCGCCCCTTTGCCTTTCTCCCCGCCTCGCGCCCCTTTTGGGTAATTCCACGCCAGACCATCGCACCCCCTGAAATCGATGGTGATGGAATTGGTCCAAATAGGTGTCTTTCCACTTGGGATGATCCCTTGAGTCACCCAGCAAAATTTTTTTCACCAGTTCCAAACCGTTCAGATTTTAGAGCAATTTGAAGTTTTTGTCAACTTCTGATGTCGCAATCCTTGGTCAATGGGCATCCTTAGTCGGATTAGTACTAGCCAGGGTTCTTTGGCTGCACAAAGGACTACTCTAACTATAAGAGAGAAAAAATTTGGAAAAAGTTGAAAAACTTGGAAATTATGAAGGAAAATCAATGAAAATTTCAGAAAAATGGAGCTAGCAAAAATAGCTGGTCCTTTGATTTTGACGATACTTGGTCCAAAAGTCACTTATCCTAAGTCGAAGGAGCCCACAAAATTTCAACTCCGGCCCAGCTTCCTAACTATTGATCGGTCCACATTTTATACTTATCAAGCTAAATTTGGTATCGGAACTTGAGCGGCATGAACCAAAAGTGCTCGTATAAAGTCTTAAAATTACTTTTGAGCTTGGGAATGATCAATTTGAATGAGACGTTTCAGTTCCAGGGATAGATTTTCAAGTGTCGAACCTCCAAGTTGATATTTTAGGTCAACGAGTAAAATTATGGTTATGCAGGCCATTTCAACCACATCGAAGTAACGGTTTCAGACTAAATAGTCCCCTTGGTTCATTTGAGTAAAGAAACAAGGCGTTCTCTTTTGTTCTTTACTCAAATGAACCAAGGGGAATATTTAGTCTGAAACCGTTACTTCGATGTGGTTGAAATGGCCTGCATAACCATAATTTTACTCGTTGACCTAAAATATCAACTTGGAGGTTCGACACTTGAAAATCTATCCCTGGAACTGAAACGTCTCATTCAAATTGATCATTCCCAAGCTCAAAAGTAATTTTAAGACTTTATACGAGCACTTTTGGTTCATGCCGCTCAAGTTCCAATACCAAATTTAGCTTGATAAGTATAAAATGTGGACCGATCAATAGTTAGGAAGCTGGGCCGGAGTTGAAATTTTGTGGGCTCCTTCGACTTAGGATAAGTGACTTTTGGACCAAGTATCGTCAAAATCAAAGGACCAGCTATTTTTGCTAGCTCCATTTTTCTGAAATTTTCATTGATTTTCCTTCATAATTTCCAAGTTTTTCAACTTTTTCCAAATTTTTTCTCTCTTATAGTTAGAGTAGTCCTTTGTGCAGCCAAAGAACCCTGGCTAGTACTAATCCGACTAAGGATGCCCATTGACCAAGGATTGCGACATCAGAAGTTGACAAAAACTTCAAATTGCTCTAAAATCTGAACGGTTTGGAACTGGTCAAAAAAATTTTGCTGGGTGACTCAAGGGATCATCCCAAGTGGAAAGACACCTATTTGGACCAATTCCATCACCATCGATTTCAGGGGGTGCGATGGTCTGGCGTGGAATTACCCTTTTTCCTTTTTCTCCTTTTCCACCTGATTTCCCGCGCGCCGCTTTCCGAGGCCGCGGGCTCAGCGACACGCGCGGCGGCCGCGTGGAAATGATGACGTCATAATTCGGACCTTTACGGGCGGCGGCGGTAGTGCACGTAAGTCGAGCACATGCTGGCCGAGGCGGACAAGTACACGCGCTGCAGTGCCTTGCCATTCCGCGCGCGCCGTCCTCGCCGCCTAGCCTCGAAAAAAGCTGGCCGTGGGTTTGAAAAAGCTGGCCGCCGGTTTGAAAAAGCGGGCTGTGGGTTTGAAAACCCACTGTCGTCGGCGTCCCCGACGTCCTCGCCGCTCTCGCCATTACAGTGCCGAGATTCTCCCCACTTTTGCGCCACTTTTATTCCTGGCGGCGGCAAATGACGAAAAGTTGGACGTAATGTCGACAGGGGCGTCGGCCTCCCTGGCGGCGGCCGCTCGGTTGACTCGCGTGGTGATTCTGACAGTCGATTTGACTGGCTGGCGCGGCTGGCGCTCAAGGGCCGATATCGAGGCGGGCGCGGGCGCGGGCCCTGCCGCCCTTGCCCTGCGAGTGTCCCGGGCAGCCCAGACCTGGCAATAATGAAATGCCGGAAATCGAGAATCGGCGAACAAGCGCCGCGCTGCCGCGGTGCGTGCCCTGCTGCTGATGTAGCGACGGCTGGAGGTCGGACCGGGTGGGTCCGCAGGCTGCGTGACATCAAACAGCCACCCGAACGAGGCCTCAATGTTCGCGACTTCAATATGCGTCTTACAGTTTCATTGAAAGTTTTTTTTTGAATTGTTTGGCTAGCTAGTGTGGATGTATGTGTGAATGAGGGCAGGATGAATCGTCTCCGTGGCTTGACAGCTCTCACGGTTCCGCTCAGGACCCAAGCCAGCGGTAGGCAAAGATAGCTGAGGTAGCCGAATAGGTGGCTCTGCACCGTAAATCATTCCGAGACGGCGTCTGGGCCAATTCATTCGCACGTACCGGTTGCATAAAACACACACACACACACACACACACATCTGTGATTTTTGTCTGAGTGCCTCCGCTCCCGTTCCTATTATGCGTGTGTGAGTTTAATTGTGTCTGTGAGTGCGCAAGTGAGTGTGTGTGTGTTAGTGGGCGGACCTGCCGTGCGTACACTTGGCTAATGGTAACAGCGACTCCGGAATAAGAATGAAAGGTTCTTTGGCATCCTCTCTCTCTCTCTCTCTCTCTCTCTCTCTCTCTCTCTCTCTCTCTCTCTCTCTCTCTCTCTCTCTCTCTCTCTCTCTCTCTCTCTCTCTCTCTCTCTCTCTCTCTCTTTTCTTGGCGGGCCGGGCCGCGCGCACCCCTTCTGCGGCCACATTTTAAATTTGCATTTAGCGCTGAATAATTTCGCGAAATAAATCACAGCGAGCGTCGCCTGCAGTCTGCTGGCCAGTCGGTCGGCCCGCGTTTCGGGAGTGCGCGAGGCGGGGCGGGGCGGGGCGGGGCGGGGCGGGGCGGGGCGGGGCGGGGCGGGGCGGGGCGGGGCGGGGCGGGGCGGGGCGGGGCCTTATCTCTTGCGCATCGAACTCCCACGCGCCCAGACGAGCACCCAGATCTCTGATGCCGTCAGAGAGCTCGTTACAGTTTTACAGTTTTTCGCTACCGGCTGGGAAAAGGATTAAGCAGCAGAGACACCGCGGATACGGTCGCTCTGTCTCGCACGCGCATGGAGCGTCCTGAGAGACGGCGCAGAGACTGCAGTGCGGCGCCGCGCCACTGGATGGAATCGAGCGTGCAACTGCGTAACGGTGCGAGGCCACACCGAACGTGCAATTAAAGCGAGCGATGGGCGAGCGATCTTCGAAACGAGTTGGCACAGCCCAGGCAAGCCGGCAGGCAGTAGGCTCGCTCGTTCCGAGCAGGGCTCCTCCGCCCGGCTCTCTCTCTCTCTCTCTCTCTCTCTCTCTCTCTCTCTCTCTCTCTCTCTCTCTCTCTCTCTCTCTCTCTCTCTCTCTCTCTCTCCCGCACCCCGGCAGAACGGCCTGCCCGTGAGTGTGGGAGAGAGACAGCGGCTCGCAGCGCAAGCCGGCAGAGATACAATTAGCCAACGCAAGTAAGCCTTTGCCAAGCCCAAGCCCCCCGTGCCGGCCGTGCGTCATGATTACCAACGTGACAATCTGATCAAAACGTGTTTTTTTTTTCCTGTTTGATTGTTTTTTACTGTCGCGCGGTCGCTGTTGTTGCAGGCAGATGCAGCCGAATGATACGGCCGCGCAACGTACGGCCCAACGCGGAGCCGATAGGAACAGAGGCAAAAACGCGCACTCTATCGGAACAATCCTGCATCGCCAAAAAAAAAAAAAAACGAAAACAAGAAAAATCCATCAATGAACTTGACATTGCCATTCCCGTGCTATGGTAACGAGCCGCGGCGTGTTTTACGAGGCGGCTATCTTATCGCGCGGTAAAGACTTGAAAAGCCGGCGGTGGGTATCGAACCGGGGAGTTTCCGCCCCGCGAGTGGGGTCGCAGGGCGCTCGGCCGAGGTGGTGCCAGTGCGTGGCCGCAGTGGCTTAGACGGCGTGCCGACACGCCGTAACGCAGCGTGAATGATTCACCGCCGCCCCGCCTAGCCTTATTTTGTCTTTTCCGCCGACCGTGTCTATAACCATCCCGCCGGCCCGCTCAATTCGACTGCTGCTTTGCAAACGACCTGAGCGCCACCTCCTCGCCCAGCCAGTCGGGCCGGGGCTGCTCACCAACCCAGACGGCCGCCATTACACACACACACACACACACACACACACACACACACACACACACACACACACACACACACACACACACACACACACACACACACACAGATAGAGAGAGACAGAGAGAGAGAGGCAGGCCTGCACTCATCATTTGGCGCAAGGTATAGGCGCGAGCTAGCGAGGGGCATGTTTTCTTGAATATTAATTCCTATTTGCGCAAACGAAGGCGGCGCGGCCGGTGGGCACGGCGCTGTTGGCACGCCGTTTGTTGGCACGCCCCATTGCTCTGCTGCTTCTGCCTCGCTCCCGTGCGCCTCCTGGGAGTCCTGGGAGTCCTGGGAGTCTCTTGCCGCCGTCGTGGTGTCCATCTTGGCGGGGGCCGTGCGCTCCGTCTCTCTCGCGCGCTCACGGGGCGCCGCGCGGTGCGAGAGAGACGGCGAACGGAAAGCGTGTTCGGAAGTTGGGAATCAGCCTGCAGGGCGATGTAATCCCTCGGCCCCTCCGTGAGTACTGCGGACTGCTGGCTGGCTGCCTGGCTGGCTGCCTGGCTGGCCGCGGCGGTTCGACCTTAAATTCTTTATTTATCGCCTCGGCGGCGACGCGATGCCGGCAGCGGGCGAGGCGGCCAGGGCGGAGCAGCGCAAATAAAACGCAGTCTGAGCCGCGAGTGGATTGTGCCGCGCGTTCGCGGCCCCGCAATTGATTCGCCGCTTTCCGAGGAATCCTCGCGGGCTTCACCGCCCCCTTCCGCCGGTGAGCGCTTAGGTAGTGCTTTTGCACCGTCGCAGCGCGCACCTCAAATTCACGCGCGGTTTCCTTGTATTTTGGCCGAGGGGGTAAACACTTTCGTAATACCCTGTACAAAAAAGCCGAGTATTACGCGTAATACACGTATTTGTAATACCATTTTAGGGTCAAATGTGGCAAAATTCAGCATTTTAATGCCATAATACACGTGTAATACCACCGTAATACAGCGTAATACCGAGTAGTCTGTACACGATTTCTTGAAGTGTTAACCCCCTCGGTTTTGGCTTTGTCATTTTTTTCTAAAAAAAAGTTCCAAAAACAAAATCCACAAAAAAAAATTTGCGCTTCAGCTGTAACTGCACTCGCTTCACCAGTTCAGGCCCCGCCGGTTGTTTCCGATTCGGAGATACAGGAGTCCGCGCGCTGCTAGCGCCCCCACGTGTGCCTGCCTGTGCCTTCATCTTGTTTTGCAAGTCCCGGAACAGCTTGCACGGCCCTTCGAATTCACCAAGTCATCGTTAAGTTTTTATGAAAATATTCACTGATCGTCTTTGCAGACACGTATCTCTTCAAAGAGCACTCGAGAGTTTTGACCCGATTGTCCCCGGAATCCTTTGCGCTAGGCCGGCGGCGGGCCAGCGCGCCCTTTCCTGGAACACGCGACCTTTCGGTGTGAACTCCATCGCTCGGACTGTCGGCCTCACAGTCCTCACCCTGCCAAAACGCGGGTGCCAGCGCTCTCGCGCCCCCACGGCCGCACAGTGGGTCAGAAGACCGTTGAGGCGGCCAAAATTCTAGACGCGTTTTGAGCTCCGGAGGCGCTAAATGGGACTCGAATCGAACGAGTGACCCCGCCAATGGATTGCTCCCCGAACGAGGGATCCATTGTTGGGGTCACACGTTCGATTCGAGTCCCATTTAGCGCCTCCGGAGCTCAAAACGCGTCTAGAATTTTGGCCGCCTCAACGGTCTCCTGGCCTACTATGCGACGAGTGCGAGTGAGACGGCAAGGCGTGCCTTCCGACAGGCGCATTGATCTAGCCGCGCCGCCTCCCGCGCCGCCCTCTACGCAGAGCAACTTTTTAATGAGCGTAAAAATAAGACCGTCCTCCAACTCAAACAGGAGAAGAGGTAACGAGCGAGGGCGGGGGCGAGTGGGGCGGTAGGCGCCGCCTGCAGACCATCGAAGGCGTCTCGGGCAAACGTCGCCACTCGCTGAAGGAGGCTTCGGAGTGTCTCCATTCCCGCCGGCCCGGTGACTCTGAACAGGGCGGCACGGTGAGCAGCCCGCGGGGCGAACACGAGGACCACCACGCCGGTCGGGTCGTCCTTCCCGCCCCGCCCCGCCCCGCAGTCCGCGGTGACCAGTTCCAGCGGTCCTCCAGCACGCTCTGGAGATCGGCCGCCCCCCTTTGGGGCCGCGGGTCGAAGAGGGCGCAGGGCCGCGCCGCCGCGTCCTTGGAAACAACCAAGTCCGACAACTGGGCCATGCCACAGCGCCATAGCGCCACACAGCGCAGAAGAACCCTCCCTCGCGGCCGCCACCGCCCGCGCGCCGCCCTTCTGCCGCAAATACAACGAGGCGAACGCGGCGCGGCTGTTTAGTGGATTATTCATCAGCCAGCCGGGCTGGTGCTGCGCTCTGGATTCAGTCAGCCTGTCAGAGGCGAGCGCCACGCCGCCGCCCCCGGCGCCTTGTGTGTCGGCCAGTGTCGGCGCGCTGCCGGCCTCCCTCGAGGGACGCGGAGGCAGCGGGGAACTCATTCTGCAGTCCGGCAATCCTCGCGCCCGAGGGGGAGGGGGAGGGGGAGGGGGAGGGGGTGGGAGTGGGGCGGGGACCGGCGGGGCAGGTCGGGGCTCATTCGACCAAAGGAGGTCACGCCGCCGCGTGCCGCCCCGCGTGTGTGTGCATTCGTGGCATTGGCGGCGGTGTCTGTATTGACTCGCCGTTCGCCACGCCCCGCCACGCCCCGCCACGCCCCGCCACGCCCCGCCACGCCGCGCCTGGACGCCGCAAAGAGCAACGCAAGTGAGGTCGGGGTCGCCTCGCCGCCGCCGCGCCCTGTTGGCACCGCGGCGCCACACTTTCCCTAACCGCGCCCACTGTGCCATTGCTCCCGTTGCGACGAGCTTGCAGCGTGCAGCGATGCGGTGCAACGCGCGAAGCTCTGGCTCCGGTTTCCCGGAAGCGGACGCCTTTGCTGTCCCGGAGGGAGTCCCGCGGCCGGGCATTGCCATGACCACGTGCAAAGTACGTCGGTTCCGTGATAACCGAAAAAAAATTGTTTGAGTAAACAAAAAATTTGTTTGCGTAACCAGTAGTTTGTTGGTACGACGAACAATTCGTTGGCGGTGCAAAAAAGTTAGTTGGAGAGACAAAATTATGACTGTGTTCTTTTGACGGGTCTTTTTGTTGCGCTAACAGATTGTTAGTTTTACCAACAATTTTTTCGGTGCAAAGGCCCGCGGCCGCATCACGTTCGGGACCCTCTAGCGCGTGTATGCACCGGCCGTGTCTGGGGGGCCGCGCCGGAATCAGTACCTCACTTTATGATACTGGCCTGTCAAGGGAACGGTGCACTGCGACGACGCGTCGTGGCCTTCGCCGAGGGGCGGGGCGGCGAGCCGCGAGGGCGCTGAGTTGTTGTGTTCGCGCGGGCTTGACAGCTGCCCCGCCCCGCCCCGCCCCGCCCCGCCCCGCCCCGCCCCGCCCCGCCCCGCCCCGCCCCGCCCCGCCCCGATGGAACGACCAGGCGCGCGTCTCGCGTCGACGCCCGCCGGCTTTTGGAGACCGTTGGGGACCCAGTCCAGGCCGTGCAGGCCACTCGGCGTGACCAGTGGAGACGAGAGCCACTTCCCGAGGCGGAAGGGCCACGGAAGGACGCCGATGTGCGGATGTCGGGGCGCGTCCTCGCCCCGCCCAGCAGGACGCCGATGCCGGTCCTGTGGGCCCACTGTGTGTAGAGTCCTATAGTGGGAGAGAAACGTGAGCCCTGTCCTCATCGGATGGGACTCGCCCGATGAGCGGCGAACTTCTCATACTTTGGCCCAAACGGGAAAAGAGTAGCGTGTAGTTTTTCATCCAGTCTCATTTTTCCGTAGTGGCCTAGACGCGGGGCAAGGTTCTGGCCACTGTGAGAAACTACGAGCACCTTTTTCCCCATTTTGGCCAAAGCATAAGCAATATAGTATAGAGCACTTCGGGGGTGGCTGACGATCAGTGTATGGCAAATTCAGTTGGTTCACGTTTCTCTCCCACTGTGTGCGCTGCACGCCCCCGGCCCTCCCCCTTGCGTGCCGCTTGGCACCTCGCTCGAGAGGGCGGCGGCGACGGGTAACGGAACAAGCCGAGCGAGCGGCCCGAGCGACTTATGCCCGCTAATGCGCCGTGCCGGGCCGTGCCGGGCCGTGCCGGGCGGTCGGGACGTGGGGCGACAGAGACGACAGGCGCGAGAATTGGCGAGAATCGCTCACTAACGACGCGCTTCGGGCGTGACGGCGCGGCGCGGTCAGACGGACGGCCCACGCGCAGCGCCCGTTAGGGCCCCGCAGTGGGGGCCAAACAACGCTCGCGAAAAGTGACGACGGGCGAACCACTTTTTCCTTCACTACACTCTAAATTGGACATGCCCTGAAACTGGGCGCCTTTGTCGCCTGCCCCACTTTGTAGGGTGCTCATGGCGCCCAGTTTCTGGGCACCTTCGTCGCCTAGTCACAGGGTCCTCAAATCGTCCCACAATCAGCCCTCTCCCATGATGGAGCATGCATAGGGGCATCCAAAGTGCCTACTTTCTGGGCAACCAAGGCGCCTAGATTTGGGGCACCTTTGGCGCTAACAAGCCATAGTAGAAGGAAAGTTTCGTCATGGTTAGTGGACCCTGAGGTTGTGCGACGAAGGTGCCCAGAAAATGGGCGCCATAGACACCCTAAAACGTGGGGAAGGCGACAAAGGCGCCCAGTTTCAGCCCATGCCCAATTTAGAGTGTATGTGCGCGCATGATTTAGTACATTTCGCGTGATTTCATGCTGATTTGAGCATGAATTTGTAAAGATTTTTTAAACAGGCGTGCGATCCGAGGGGGGCACAACCTACCACATTCGTTGTACAAAATTTGAACACATTCCCACATTCTGGAGGCAAAAACGCCTGTAAGTAGGCAACATGTGTGACAAATACAGCAGAAATCTTGCACATTCTAACACATTCCCACATTCATTGTACACAAAATCTTACAGTGAGTCACCCCTCGGTGCGATCACTTCCAGTGAGGAGTTCTTCACGTTCGCGCCGCGCTCTGTGGCTCTGTAAGCTGCTCCACTCTTGGAGACTGCACACTCTGCTCTTCCGAAGGTGGACACGGCAAACTCGAGGGGTCCACTACTCTGGTGATCGTGTGTACACATCGTCCAGTAGTCATTGGTAATCACACGCCAAAACTGACTATTTTTGCTGTTTATAATCTGATTTTGGGGGGTTTTCTTGTGAAAATGGGCCAAAAATGCTCTTAGCTGGCCAAAATTATAGACTTTTTTGAGTATTTTTGTGGGTAATCAGTGGTAATGAGTAATCCTGTGTACACTCCAGAGCTGAGTGGTAGACCCCTCGGTCAAACTCCACGCAGCCGCGTTTCAAGGGTTAATCTGGTTTGACAGTGTGTGCCGTGTGGCGGTCAGACCAGGGAGGAGCAGGGGCCCCGCTCTGATGTGATGCAAGTCAATAATAGGATTAAGGCGGACCAAGGCGGAGCGAGACGTAAAAAGGCAGGGAAAAAGAAAAAGCTCGCCGCATGCACTAAGGAAGGACAAGGGCTGCAAGCTCCGATCCGGGTGCGCGGTAAGCAGCTTAGCTGGTTGCGCGTTCGCGTATCGGTCTAGTCACATTCGCAATCTGAATCATCCGCGTTGGAAGCGTGGCGTCCGCGGTTGGTTCGGGGCAACCCGCCCGGCGGGGCGGCAACACTGTGTCGGAAATTAGCAAGAAGAACTGTGCGTCGATGGCGGTCTAAGTGAACCTCTGCGTGCGTGTGTGTGTGTGTGTGTGTGTGTGTGTGTGTGTGTGTGTGTGTGTGTGTGTGTGTGTGTGTGTGTGTGTGTGTGTGTGTGTGTGTGTGTGTGTGTGTGTGTGTGTGTTCGGCTGCGCGGTGGCAGTCCGCTGTGCGGTCTGGAGGGGTTCGGGGGGGCCGCACCAAACCGGTCAAACCTATTGGGTAAATAGTAGCACTCTAGCGGGTTCGAGCAGGGGGCACGGCCTCTCACAAAAGCCCCCCCCCCTCTCCCTTCCCCATCACCCCTCTCTCTCTCTCTCTCTCTCTCTCTCTCTCTCTCTCTCTCTCTCTCTCTCTCTCACCGGGCCACTCCCGTCGTGTACGCATGGTGGAACAAAAGAGTTGTCCGGGGCGGCGCGCTACGCGCTGCGCCTCGAGATGTGTGAGTCTTGTCGTGTGTCGTAAGCCCCCATTTCTGCGCTCTGTCTCCACGGCGGGCGCGGAGGACGGAGCGCGGAGGGCGGCGCCTCCATTTGGCGGAGGCGCCATTGCTCCGAGATGCCTTCATTCGTCTCCGCGGCGCTAGCGGCTCGCGGGGCTGCGGGCCCACGGCACGATCGGTGGCACCGCCACGTCAAATGCGTCAGTTCTTAGACCGGGGGGCGGCGTGCTAGCGTCTTGCGCAACGCCGCGCGACACACACACACACACACACACACACACACACACACACACACACACACACACACACACACACACACACACACACACACACACACACACACACTGAGGGAGAAAGCCTCCAATTGGAGCCGGGATGCCTGGCTGCTCTGGCTGCTCGCGGACGACGACGCCGCCGCCACGCCGCGCACCGAAACCGGTCCCCGCCGCGCCGCCGCCATCGCCATCATGGTGGGCAAGGCGAAGGCGCGCGCGATTTTTATCGAATTTCACTGCCGCAATATCAAGAAAGGGTATAAGATTGTCTGATTTACGGTAACGTGTTTGCGCGCGCGTGTGTGTGCGTGCGTGCGCGCGCGATAGAGAGAGACGGTGGAGGCAGCCCGTCTAGCGGCCGTTACGTGGCAAGGCATTAGCCAAATTCGAAAGGTAATGAGATATGTAATTGATGAATCGCGATGTCGCTCGCTGCCGCCCGTGGCGGGCACAAGCTGCGTTGTTGTCCCTGGCGCTCGCTGCTCCGTCAACCCTCTGCGGTTTCGTTGTTATTATTTAAGGGGCAAGGCCGGGGGTCACCGCTTCCAGTGACGAGCCCCTCAATAAGGGCGACCTTTGGGAAGGGAAAGCCTGCTGCGCGAAGCCGCCCCGCCCCGCCCCGTCACGCCCCGCCCCGCCCCGCCCCGCCCCGCCCCACCCCGCCCTGCACCGCCCCGCCCTGGGCCTTCCCTGCGGACCTCTCGGGGCGCCGGCGTCCCAGCCGCCCGCGCGCCAGCCAACTCCACCCAGTCCCTCTGGGTCTCAAGGGGCTCTATCCTTCCGTAAAATTCACTTACTTAAAACGTGATTGTGCTCCGCGGACGGAACAAGGGACGGGGAGGGGGGGGAGGGGCACACAGTGGGCCAGCTGAGCCCCGAGGCTCTGGCGGGGCCGCCTGAGTGGGGCTGGCTGCTACCCCTGGGCAGGCTGCCCCTAGCTTGTCAACCGGCAGGCGGCAGGCATGACACCACCTGGCCTAATGATAGCCGCTGCTTCCATCCAATCGGGGCGCGGCCCTGGCGAAGTACATAGTTGGTCCGACCAAATTTTGTCCGACCGGACCCGCCGCCCATGTGAAGGCTGCGCGGGGCGCCGGCCCCTCACGCAGCCCTGACGGAGCCTTCCCAAGGCTCTGTGAAGGCTGCGCGAGCCACGCAGCCTCTACCAAGGCTCTGGGAAGGCTCGCCGAAGGCTGCGTTGGGCACCCCCCCCCCCCCCTCGCAGCCCTGACGGAGCCTTGGGCAGGCTCTGTGGCTAGACGCGTCGGGTGGTTTGGACGTCCCCGTCAAAGTGAGCGCGCCAAATGATGAGAACCAGAAAGACGAGGCCGGCCGGGAGAAAGGGCGGGTCGAGCGGGCGGCTTGTTGTTGCGGAAGCGTTCGCACGTGTCGCGGCACCGCCGCACCGCCGCAGCGTCGTCCCGTTCAAGAGGCGGCTCGCTGTCGTGTCAGCACTGCGGATGTGGATGTGGACTTCCCGGCCGGAAGGCGCGGAGATGAGAGCGGCCACGCCGAATCAACGCGCGGACCTTAGAGAAAAAAGGAGAGAGGAATTCTTTTTTCTAAAACACACACACAGAAGGAGAGAGAGAGACAGAGAGAGAGAGAGACAGAGAGAGAGAGAGAGAGAGAGAGAGAGAGAGAGACAGAGAGAGAGAGAGAGAGAGAGAGAGAGAGAGAGAGAGAGAGAGAGAGAGAGAGAGAGAGGCGGCGTCGAAATGCGCCGCGCTGTCGTGTGGGGAGGATTGACTTTTTGTTTCCGCGTGGCGGTCGTTCGGCCGGCCGCTGGCGCTGCGCTTTCTCCATCCGGCCGGCAAGCTGGAGTTGCTGGAGTCCAGCGGCCTGGCCTGCCTGGCCTGCCTGGCCTGCCTGGCGTGTCCAGTGTCCATCGCTCCGGCCGGACAGGCGGGCTGGGGCGCGGCCACTCGGCCCCTGTATTTCACACCGACACACTCACACTCTCAAGCACACCGCTAGCGAGCACGCACGCACGCACGCACGCACGCACACACACACACACACACACACACACACACGCAGAAGCGACTCAGAAGCGCACGCGTGTTCAATAAAGACGTCCCATTTTTATTGCATTTCCTCCGAAACAGCGAATGGGCGCTCGCTGGCCTGGCTGGCCTGGCTGGCCGGTCGGGGCGTGCGAAGAGGCGGCCAGTGACAGTCTCAAGAAGACAGTCGTCGTACAATGTTGCAACGGGCGAACAATGGCCCGGGCGGCCGGCCGCCGCGGCGCCATCGCCTCACGTGTCGAACAAAGTGCCGCGAAATTATTGTGATGATGGTGATTGCCGTGGGCGCCGCCGGGTCCCTGCCTGCACCGCACCCCGTGTTACCCGATGGGTCAGCACGTGTATGTGTGTGTGTGTGTGCGCGCGCGTCCCTGTATGTATGGGTAACAATGCAGTGCGTAATTGCACCGAGCAGCATTATGGGGCACTACGGTTCGGCTCGACCACAAGGCAGCCAGGCAGCCCGGCCAGCAGCAGCAGCAGGCAGCCGCGACACGAAGTGATCGAATTAGAGTGGGCAGCAGCAGCACACCGCGGAGAGCAGCGGCTGCAGCGGCTGCGCGGCGTCCCCGGCCGGGTGGCTCCGCGAACCATTAATACTGCGGGGGGGGGGGGGGGCGGCGCCACTGCTTCCGCCTCCATTCCAGATACACGGTAAGCTCGGGAGATTGATTATCGCGGTCCTGCCTGGAGCCCCTGGAGTCGGAGCCGCGCTCGAAGGTTGAACCGGTGAAGCGTCAGTGACCAATTTCAAACAAATTTTGGAGGCTTGGTTAGTTTTTTTTTTTCTCTCTGGGAAAGTGGCCTGGAAGGTCGCCACGATGACCCCTGCAGCGGGCTGCAGGCACAGATCCAGGATTCATCCAAGGAGCCCGCTTTGCCTAACTCACAGGGGTAAAATTGATTTTGCCCATCTTGCATATCAGGCGGCCCACACCCAGAAAAATGATTTCTTGAATCAAGTAAAATATTTTTCTTGATTAAAAATACTTGATTCAAGCTAAACTGAGTGTCAGATCAATACTAATAGGCTTTGTATCCATTCAACTCTAACCATATCAAGAATATTTCTACTTCAATCTAAGAAAAACTTTACTTACGCACATTAATGCAAAAAATTACTTGTATTGATTAAATTTTACTTGATTCAAGAAATCTTTTTTTTTTTGGTGCACCTGGTACCCAAGGAGGGGGTTATAACCCCCATTGCACCCCCTGGATCCGCGCCTGTGTCGGTGGAGGTGCCAAGCGGCGCCGCGACGCGAGCAGGTAGCGGGGCGGGTGCGTCATAGCCCAGAGTAGGTGATTGCGTTGTGGAACTCATATCCGGGGCAGCACCTCGGGCGGTGTTGGACCTCCTGGCTTGGCTGTCGCCATGGCCGTCGCATAGTGGCGGGCCCAGGCGGGAGTAGGCAGGCGCTGCCCAGCTCGCAGCCACGCCACTACTAATAGGGATGCTCACTAGAGCCGAGTTCCCGGCCAAAGTTATCAGAAGTCCATTTATAACGCCGCCATCCGGACTTAAGAGTAGTGCGCCCGGGTGCCGCGCAGAGCGCGCTGCGAGCGGCCCGGCCGAGATTTACCGCCAAAGTAGCCATTTCCCAGCGGCGGCGCGGCGGCTATTTATTCCATTTTGAGTTCTCTTTCTGCCTTGAAACGCTGCCGACGATTCGGTCGGCCGGCACCGCGGCGGCCGCCCCGCGATGGGTGTGGATGCGTGGTCGTGGACCCTGGCGGTGGCGGCCGAGAGGAGCCCGCCGTGAGGCTCGGTGTCACCGCGGCCACGCCGACAGAGCGACGCCATTGCGCGCTACGCGCCTAGCACGCCGTCGAGTCCTTTTTTTTTCGGCTGGAGTCATTGTTGGTCGCGACAAACCCTTCTTTGTCCGGCAGCCCAGCCCGGGGCAGCGCCTCGCCAGCTTCTCATGGCGAGATTGAGAAACCAAAGCCTCTTCATTATGTCGGCCGGTCCGCGCACCGCGTAGTCACAAGGCAGGTGGAAGTGCGGCGTCATAGTGCGTGCGTGTCAAAGCCCTTTGTTCGTTTTGTTTTTCATTATTTTGAATCCTTTTTCGTTTGGCGCACTATTCGCGACTCTGGCAGCCCTGCCCCCCGATAGATCCGATCTGGCAGGCAGCGAGCCGGCCAGACGGGAAGGAGACGAGTTAAGCCCCTCGACGGCGGCCTTGGCTGACGCTGCTCCCGCGGCACCTGGGACCGTCGGCCAGACGGTGGACGCGGACGGCGGAGACGAGCTCGGAGGGGCGTTCGGCTAATCCGACACGACGCTGCGCGCTGCCACCGGGCGGCCGGCGCACAGTGGACCGGTGCGATAACGCTAGGCGGGCCGAGCAGGCCGTCAGCTGCTTCGCAAAGGCCCTTTGACGCCGCGGCCCTCTAACAATTAGAGATGTTGGTTCGCCTCGAGTACGCGTGCCCGGCGAGCGCGGCAGGCGGTGCCGCTTCGGCATCTGATAACATTCTTCCGCGCCCCGCCGGCCCGCCGCGTGCTGCTGACCCTGGCGGGGCTGGCAGCCTGCAGCGCCGCGGCACGCCCCCGCCTGCACCGCAGCGGGGCCTTGGAGTGAGTGCGAATGGCGGTCCGCGACGCAGTCCCGGTGCACGCGCGTGCCCGCCGGGTCGGCCTGCTGCTGGCCGCTGCTGGCCGCCAATGACTTCATCGGCCGTTGCGCAACGCCGCCGAATCGAATGCCGCGGTCGGGGTCTGGCACTCCGCGGCGGCGCAGCCTAGATCGGTGACGTGTCGGCGTGTCACGAAACAAAGACTCATCGCGAAGACGCGCGTCACCTCGCCGAGAGAGACGGGGAGAGAGAGAGTGCTGGGGAAGGCCCCGATGAGACACGGACGCTTATTGAGACCTCTCGATTCCATCCAGCGTTTTCGGTGCATGCTTTCGCGGTCGGTGCGGCGAAGTCGGCACCTCGCCGTGTGCAATACGCCTCGTCATTCAATGGCCTGAAATGTCCCTGAAACCGCCACTGGCCATCGTCCTGTCTCCGGCGAGCGTGACCGCGCCGGCCGCCCACTTCGCCCTGACCCGCTCACCCCTTGCGCCGGTAGGAGAGAGAGAGAGAGAGAGAGAGAGAGAGAGAGAGAGAGAGAGAGAGAGAGAGAGAGAGAGAGAGAGAGAGAGAGAGAGAGAGAGAGAGAGAGAGAGAGAGAGAGACGAAAGCCTTGGCCGGCCTCACTCCGCTCGAACGCATTTCCCGCGCGGCCTGATGCGTGGTCTCGATGGTCTCGGCGGTCTTGATGGTCTCGATGCGGACGGGCGATAGGCGGCGGCGTCACGCTGCCGCGCGCTGCCGTGTGGGCCGAGAGGCAGAGGCCTGGAGCCGAGGCCAGAGACCAGGCCAGAGACCAGGCCAGAGGCCGGGGCGGCGACATCCTTGTGTCGCGTTGACGGGGTGCCAAGAAGCGCTCCGCATTGTCTTTGGCGGAGAGTGACCCGCGGGGGCCACGGCCAACCCGCCTCTCGGATCCCCCACGTCGGCGGGGCGGGCCTAGGCGGGCCGGCGGAGGCGACAGCAGCGACAGCGCGGACATCCATAAACATGGGGGCTGCCTTTCGGCGAGCCTCTTACGGGCCGGGGGCTGTGCACAGTGTGCCGGTCACAGTGTGCCAGTCACAGTGTGCCGGCCTGCGCGCCGCTGAGCCGTGATGTACTATCACTCGCAAAAAAAATTGAGCCTTAGATACTCCATGCCCAAGAGATCTCCCATACATCCAGCATTGAAAGCCTCTTGCGCATGGGGTATCTACGGCTCAATTCTTTTGCGAGTGATAGTACGGCCCGCCGCTTCACCGCCCGCCTTCGAGATTGCGCGCTCCTTGTATGAAAAGTGCTGTTTTGACTGACGGCTCTGAAATACGGGCTTCGGGCGGCGCGTGGCGTCCTGGCCAATCTGGAGGAGGCGCTGCTGGCCCGGCGCCGCCGGGGTGGAGGACGCCGTCGGTGTGCATTGTGTGTGTGTGTGAGGATGTTAATTTGTATCTGGCCGCGGCGCGCGCTGGGGACGCAGCCAGCGTGGATGGCAGCGCGTGACCCGTGACGACCGTCGGCCTGCATCAACATAACGCCCTTCGACGGCGCGGCGCGCGGCGCCACCGCAAGCTGCATCGGTGAGTGCAGCGCCGCGACCCACTGCGACCCTCTGGCAGCGTCCGTCCCGCTCTCTGCGCACGGGGGCAGGCGGCGGCGGCCCGCGGCGGCCTCAACGACGGCCTGCTCCAAGCGGGCAGCACGGCATGAGGCGCGCGCACCACTTCAGCAGGGACGAGACCCCGACGACAAAAAAATTTATCTCTCGGGGTAGGCGGTGGTAATTGAACCCCGAGACTGGTGCGGAGGAGTGTAATACCACGGCAGTGTGGCTCGGCAGTGGCAAGGTGGGGAACGTAGGGGCAGGCCTGGAGTTTATAGTTCCAACAACAAGAGTAAACCGAGTCAGCAACAAGAACAACAATATGGGCGTGATGACGGCGTTGCTGCCGCTGCTGCCGCTCACCGCAGCTCCTTGGTGACCGCAAGGTCGGTCGGCGCCGACTGGCCCACAATCATATTAATCAAAATGAACAACGCCCCAACCGGGACGCGGAACACGGAACGCCGGAACGCCCTGCCCGGAACGCCCTGCCCGGAACGCCCCCCCGCGCGGAACGCCGCGGTGCGGAAGGTGAGGGGGCGGAGGCCGGAGGTCAAACGCAGCGAGTGGAAAGCAGCTGCGGTAGGCCGTCAACAGGCTGCTTTCGAACAGCGCTCTCTCTCGAACCGCGACGCGGGACGCCCCATGAGTGCGAGGGAGAGAGCGATCAGCGATCCTGGAGGCTAGGGGCCGTAGGCAATGTCAGGGCCGGCCGGCCCCAGGGAGGAAGCCATAGGCAGCCATAGGCACTCAGGCGGCCACTGCCAAGGAGGCTAAACCACAGCAAGCTGCGGGCAAAAGCTGCGGGCAAGGCGGCTGCACTCGCTGTGTGGGCGGCGGGCTCTATGCGTGCAGCGCCACTGGAAAAACAAAAGCAAGCAAGCGATCTGCGTGAGTGTGAGGCGCAGCGCGGCGCAGCGTGGGATAGGGGTTTCGAAGGGTAATCACTGGCTGGTTTCGTGTTCACAGAACATGAATAACGGTGAATATTATGAATACCAAGAATCGTGCTGAATATGAATACGCACATTTTGCTACAAGCGAAGTAGATAATACCTAAGAGTACTACTTGCGATTTTGTGTGAGCAATCGAAACGGCGAGCTGAGAGCAGTGTTGCCTTAAAATTGGTCAACGGCAACGAACGCCTAGAAACCCTGGTTTGGGCCGGTGCCTCCAATGCAGGCCGGGGAAGTACTCCCTCTTCGGGGCAGTAATTTTCCTTCATGCCTTCTTTCGCATGCCCTCTCTCTCTCTCTCTCTCTCTCTCTCTCTCTCTCTCTCTCTCTCTCTCTCTCTCTCTCTCTCTCTCTCTCTCTCTCTCTCTCTCTCTCTCTCTCTCTCTCTCTCTCTCTCACTCTCTCTCTCCTCTCTCTCTCTCTCTCTCTCTCTCTCTCTCTCTCCTCTCTCTCTCCAATTTCCCGCCTTGGGCGCGGGCTTGCCGCGAAGTTGGTGGATAAGTGTGTCGCAATGGAGGTGGCTCCGTTTCGGCGCACGTTGCGCCACTGCAGGTCCAAAGTGATGGCGGCCGGTCGTCTGAATGAGGGGCGCGCTTTGCCTGCGTTGCGTTGCCCTGCCGAGTGTTGTGCCGCAGATCGCCATCGCCGGCAATCTCGCCATCAGATCGGCCGTGCCGCGGCGGTCGCTCTGTCTCTCTCGTACCCCCGCGGCACGCCCCATGGGTGCGAGAGAGACAGCGCCTCTCGGAATCAGTCCTTCAGGCCGCCAGGGGACAATGCGGCACCACCGCCAAGCGCGGCGCAACGCCAGGAAGCGATACGCCAGTGATAGAGGGCGCGGGTTCTATGCGAGTGTGAGCGCACGTGTGTGTGTGTGTGTGTGTGCGTGGTCGCTAAAGGGCTTTGTGATAGAATTGGTCACAGTCATTTCCATCCCCCCCCCCGCCAGGTCCTCCTTGCAATGACAGGCTCGCCCGCTAATGAAGGAGGGCGTGGGGGCCCCCGGTCCCCTTGGCTCGGAGTTATGGCAAACAAAACTACCTCCCGCGCAGGGAAGGAGAGGTAGGGACAGAAAGAGAGGGAGGAGGGAAAAAGCATGCGGAGAAATAAAACTAGGTGTAGGGCAGAAGGGGGTGTGATTCACCAGGAAGGGGAGGGGCGCGGCGGCAGGGGCAGGACCAGAGCCGGCCAGGACACGGCGCGGCCCGGTGCAGTCCACTGTGCAGCCCAGTTACTGCGAAAACTTGATCGCCGAGCTAATTGCTTCGGGGATTATTCTTCTGCGCTGGCGCGCGTCCCCCGCGCCCCTACGCCGTCCCGGACGTCCTGGCCACCACGACGACACCCCCGCCGACACCACCTGCGGCTCAGGAGTAGCTCCGACGGTGTCTCTCACGCAGGCACAGGTTCGGCCCGCAGGACTGTGGCGGCTGTTGGTCTGTGCGGGCGACCAGTTTCTCATTTGGCCTATACAACACGTCCTCGCGGCGCGCGTGTTGTTGGCGTTGGCGCGGACCACACGTACTGCACGCCACTGCTTGATTTGGTGAGAGCGGCATGGAGATCTGGTCCGATTTGGCTTCGACTTTTCGTGTCCGGGCCGGGCCTTGTATCCGCGTCCGGTTCGGCAGGGCTGCTCTGGGCCGCCGCTGCGGGGCCCGCACGCCACCCGCTAATAGAGCAATGGCGGAGAAACGGCGGCCAGGACCACAGGGCGCGCCCCAAACGCTGCTCCGCGGCCGACAAGTGGAAGCAGGCAACTTTTGCGGCATCCAGGCGCGGATACAGGGGGGGGGCAAAGGGGTTTTTCCCCCTCCCCCATAGCACCTAGATAGCCGCCTGAAAGGTAGGCAAAAAGTGCCACTTTGCCCCTGTAAGTAGGCAAAAAGTGCTGCTTCCCCCCCAAAAAAAAGGCCGCCTCTGGATCCGCCACTGGCGGCATCCCCTCCCCCTTGCGCCCGGGTGTCCACCTACAATGGCGTTGGGGCACTGCACCCACACGCTTAAAACCTTAAGAAATATTTTAAGCATACATAATACAAACCAATTTACTTTGTTAGACGAAGAAATAGTTCGTAAATTACGAAGAATTTTCTTTGTAAGCTTATGTAGGCTCAACAAACTGCTTTTCTTGGTAAGGCCTATAATAGTTTGTAAGTTTTTCTCAGTTCAGGGAAAGGCAAGCCTACGCAAGGCACGGAGCATAGTCTGAATATGAACGGGCCGTACACCATATTCGGCTCTCGTTGTTTGTTTCCCTCCGAGACTCTAGATGCGGCATCGAACCGAATTCGCACACGGCGCCCGCTTTAGTCCCGAGCGCCTATCGCGGCATCGGCTCTACTTTCTAATGGTGTGGCCGGGCCGCGACGTGGACGGCCTCCCTCGCCTCGCGCGTGTCCCGTTGTTGCGCTATCGGCGGCGTCGCGGCCCCCGGGAGGCAGGCCGTCGACCGCCATCGGCCGCCATCGGCCGCCATCGGCCGCCATCGGCGTGCCCAGCTGTGACACCAGATCCCGGCCTGTCGATAGACACCTCCACGCACGACATAGGCAGCCGGCAGCGGCTGCAGCGGCCCAGCACCGGAATGAGCCCCAGAGCGCCGTGCGGCGCCGTGCGCTGCGTGGGGTAGGCCACCGGGCCGCCGGGCCGCCCGCGCGGACTGCCTACCCTGCAGGCTCTTGGCCGAGCACCGCGGCTGTCCTGGCAACTGGCCGCGCGGCCCGCACCGGGGTATAAATTTTAATAAGGCTTGGCTTGGGCGCTGCACGCGGCTGCAACGGCGCACCTTGCAGGAATGGCACTGTGAGGCCGCGTGCGGGGCGACAGGCCAGGCTTAGCGGCCTCGAACGCAGCCTCGTCCAGCCGTGGGCAGCGGCGGCCAAGGGCTGCCCACTGACTTGGGCTGAGTGCGCATGGCAGTTGGCAGCACTGCTGATTTATGGTGCGTCGCTCTCGACGTGCGTCGCCCCGCCGAGCCCCGCGTCGTGCCGTCGTGCCCACGAAGGTTGGCACCACTGCGGCAGCAGCCAGCACGGCCCTAGGACCGCCGCCGCTAGGACTACCAGCTGCTGCTGGGTTGGCGACACTGCCCGGACATCCCAAATACTTTCAACGAATCCAAACCGGCCGCTGCTTGCTTTAGAGCGCCCTGTGGGGGAACGGGTTCTTTGGCCAGACAGGCCAGCAGCCCCAGGGGGGGGGGGGCAGCAGCAGGTCCAGAAGCACACGGTTGGTCATTGCCTCTGAGCCCCCCCCCCCCCCCTACCCCCGCGCGCGTTTCGCATCGTCACATTTGGACCCCGCTCACGTGCCAAATCGCCAAGTGGCGGCGGCAGACCCCTCTTCCCCTCCCCCTCCCCCCTGTGGGGGTCTGGTCCGGGCCCTCAGCCCTTCAGCGGGCCTTGGCGACATCTTCACTAACTCTCCTGCCGCCGCCGCTGGCTGTCCGTCGGGCCACCGTCCGTCAGGCGAGCCGCCGTCGGGGGCGCCGGAAGGCTGTGGTAAAGAGCGCGCTGTTTTCAAAAGTCCAGCCTTAAAGGCTGAACCTTGATAAATCAGCGCTAGACATCACATCGCCCCCATGTCCAGGGCCGCCGCGAAGGCCGCCGCCACCGGGGCCGCGTCCTGGCCGCCACGTCCACGCCGCTCCAGCGCGTCGAGGCCCCGCTCCGTCAGCGCCCTCTGCCCCGCTCGGGCCAACTTGCCGGCGCTACAAGACAAATGGACGAAATGCGTCATAGTTAGCCGAAGACGTTCCCCAATATACGTGTAGAGGGCTGCTTGGCCGCGCTGCCGCCTCAACGGCTTCCCGCCAAAAGTTGAAAGGCGGCAGCGGCGGGGAAGTCGATGGCTGGAGGAGATTCGATTCCAGCGGCCAGCGCGGCGGCACCGCTGCTTGTTTTCTTTTATTTGGGCGGAGAGAAGGAAAAAGGCGGACGGCGCGGCTTATTTCGAGGTTTGAGCGATTGGCTTGTCATTCGGGCGCGACGAGGAGACATCCACAGCACGCCGACCAGCAGCCGGACGGGCGTGGAGGCATCCTGCAGCGCGGCCGGCGAGCCGCGGCGAGCACAGTGTGCGTGCAGGGATGCGCAAAGGACCTCTTTGGCTTCGCGGAAAGACAAGTATAGCGCACTTCGCTGGAAAAAGCACAATCGTCTCCTTGTCTAATTGGGCTGCTCAGGCAGAGGGCATCCGCCGGAAAAGCGGGAAAACGGCGAGCGCGTCGGTATTCGAACCCACGCGTCGAAATGCCGTAAAAGCGCGCGCAGTTTCCAACGGGAGGCCAGCCCGGCTGGCGCAGGGCGCAGGGCTTGGGAGACGCAGGGCCTGGGTTCAAAGGTTCAAGGCCTGGGGAGTGGAGCCAGAGCCGTTGCCGACCGCTCGGGCCGCCTTCCTGCAGTCGGTTCAAACATTGAAGGGCCTCTGGGGGGCGTTTACGTCGTTTACGGCAACCCCGCGGTCGCGGCGGTCATAAAGGAACACTGATGTGCGGCTCGGCCTGCTTGGAGGAGCAGGGCGCTGCGGTGCCGCGGTGCTCGGGGACTCGTAGACACACACTTCCCCCGAGCGCCCCCTGGCGGTGACGGCGAGACGATACAGCCCGGGCTGGCGTGCGGCGTATCGGTGCAGCGAGGCGCGGCCAGGCGTCGTCGTTTGCCTCGCCATTATTGACGCCCCAACTTTTCGCGACAAGCCAACTGCGAATAATGCAGAAAACACTTGGCGGTCCCCGCCCGGGCCTGGCCCCGCCTCGCCGCTGCTTCCGTGTTTTTCAAAAGCGTTTTGCCTGCCAAGTTAGTTTGCCCCCCCGCGGCGCCCGCTTCATGCCCCTCCAGGTCGTTTTCTCGGCGGCGGCCCCCACGGCGCGGACGCTGTCGTCGCCATCGCGGCGAACTTGGCCGCTGCGCTGCGCTTAGGGCGAGGTGGCGGCGGACACGTCCAGTCGGGGCGCCGCGCCATCGCCCCGCACTGCAGCGAGGAGAAGGAGGTCGCGATCCGATATGCAATGGAAATGAAATGCCCTGCAGGCTGCTTCTGCCCGCGGCGCCTTGTCTCTCGCCCCCGAGGGACGCACCGTGCCACAGTGGGCCAGAAGACCGTCGAGGCGGACAAAATTCTAGACGCGTATTGAGCTCCAGAGTCGCTAAATGGGACTCGAAACGAACGCGTGACCCCACCAATGGATTGCTCTCCGAACGAGGAATCCATTGGTGGGGTCACACGTTCGATTCGGGTCCCATTTAGGGACTCTGGAGCTCAAAACGCGTCCAGAATTTTGGCCGCCTCAACGGTCTTCTGACCCACTGTGGCGCTGTTCGGAGGCGGCGGCGGCCTGCTGAAATGCCGCCGAGACGAAATCTTGCCCCCTCTGCGCCACAGTGGGCCGGGCCGTCGCCTCATCAGCAAGAGCATGAGACAGGAAAATCAGTCCGATTGCACCTCCGCCGCCGTCCTGGAGTCCTGCTGGATTCCTGGAGTCCTGCTGGATTCCTGGCCCTGGAAGATGAGATGAGACTTCCCCCGGGCGATCTGCATCCCACTCGAGTCCCCTGATGCACCTGGCCGTTGGATCGCATGAAAGCCGAGGCGAAACTTGGCATCGAGCGGCAGCGCGGCAGCGCGGCAGCGGGGAGAAATACAAAGTCGGCACCAGTCCGCCGGGGTTTAGAGAGATGGCGTTGTTTGGCCGCATCCACGGCGCGGACGCCATGGACTCATCCGGCGCTGCCCTGCTCATCGAGATGCAAACTTTGGCAAACGTCGGGGTGACTTCGGCCCGCTCCGACAACGCAGTGACCTGCGAAAGGTCCGCCCCGCCGCGCCGTTCCAGAGCCAGCGCCAAGTGCAGTGGTGTGTGTGTGTGTGCGTGCGTGTGTGTGCCGTCCCAACGCAAATTCCTCCTCCGAGACTTGTGGGTCGCGACCGAGTCCCAGTCGCAGAGGCCATCACTTCTGGTCCAAGTGAAGGGGCGGGGATAATTGGCCGGGTTCTAATGCGCGGAGGGGTGGGGGTGGGGGCGCACAGGTGGGAGGGGTGGCCGCGGACACGAGTAGCCCCTCTTGTAGCGAAGTAGCCCCGCGCTGCCCCGCACAGTGGGTCAGACGACCGTTGAGGCGGCCAAAATTCTAAACGCGTTTTGAGCTCCAGAGTCCCTAAATGGGACTCGAATCGAGCGTGTGACCCCACCAATGGATTACTTGTCCGGAGACCAATCCATTGGTGGGGTAACTCGTTTGATTCGAGCCCCATTCACCGACTCTGGAGCTCAACACGCGTCTAGAATTTTGGCCGCCTCAACGGTCGTCTGACCCACTGTGCGCCGGCGCCTCGCCCTCGCCCTGCCGACGGCCCGGGTCCAGCCTCGGCCCGGCCGCCGGGACATCTCGGGGGCGAGACACAAGGTCCCCCACCGACCCCTGCACCGCCGTGCCCGCGGCCCGCGCTACCAAAGCTCGCCCCCCGACGCCGCGGCCCCGCCCTGCCCCTCGCGGGGGTCGCCACGACTTGTTAATTATCTTGAGAGGAAGAGCAGGGCTTGGTTGGACTCCCCGGCGTGTTGTGTGGCCTGGAAGACACGGGGCGGGGCGCGAGGCAGGAGGCGGGGGGTATTAAAATGGGGAGGAGGCCGCAAGCTTGCCAAAGGCAGGGCACGCCGCGAAGGCCTAAGTCGCGCGTGCATCGAGTTGGAGTGAGGCGCAGCAAGCAGCGGGGCCGCACAGTGGGTCAGAAGACCGTTTCAGGCGGCCATAATTCTAGACCTATATTGAGCTCCAGAGTCGCTACATGGGACCCGCATCGAACGTGTGATTCCACCAATGAATTGCTCTCCAAACGAGGAATCCATTGGTGGGGTCACTCTTTCGATTCGAGTACCATTTAGTGCCTCTGGAGCTTAAAACGTGTCTAGAATTTTGGCCGCCTCAACGGTCTCCTGACCCACTGTGGGCCGGCTGGAAGGAGCCAGCTCGCAAGGCTCAGAGGGACAAGTTGGTCTCGTCAGAGTTTTGAAGCCACAGGCTCTGCTGCCTCTGCCCCGCCTCAAGTTGACCCCGACCCAAACCCGCCTGGTTTTCGGCGCCAACTCCGACGCAGCCGTATTTCCCTGTCTCCGTCCGTGTTTGAGTTGCTCACGCTGTATGACTGGTGCTGCCGACCAAGTAGCCGCGCCTCGGCGGGGCGCGGTGGGCGTGGTGGGCCGGATGGGCTTCGGCCGCGCGGCGGTGGCCGGACTGCGGACAGGCCCGGCCTCGCCGTCCTTAGGAAGCTCATCCCGCGCACAACTTTACCGGAACTTTTCCGAGAACTTTCTTATAAAACACGAAACAATTAAAAACGGCCGATATTTTCCTCTCCGTCTTCTTCTGCTCGGCGTGGAGCAACGACTCGATGAGGCCGCGGCCGGCCCGCAAGTCCGCCAGGCGGGGCGGGGCATGGCGCGGCGGGGCGGGGCGGGGCGGGTGGGCATCCATACTTGGGGATTAGCCCGTCCCGTGTGAGGCAGTGTGGGGCACTCGGACATGACAGGCTCTAAGAATGGTCGGGACTTCACAGAGCCGAATCGGGGATCAGGATTCGAGGCCGCATTCACGAATCACGTAACACAATGCAAGGCGGTCCGGTGCGCGGGGATTCAACTTAAATCCGCGCGCCTCAGTGACCGCGCCGCCCTGACCCACCACCTGCGCCATGCTTGCATGCCCGCGTGAGTGCGAGAGAGATGGCGCTGCTGGGAGTCAGAGGGAGGCTTTCATTAGTGAATGGTTGCGGGACGCGCCGGCTCATCGCAAAGGAACGGGAATTGCAATGTCCAGCTGCAAAATAGGGAGTTGTTTTTTTTTGTGCGTGGCTTCGTTTTGAGGCTGCTGTGTCGACTCGCCGCCCTGACCACGCCGCTACGATGTCCTCTGGGAAACAGGCCTAATGCGTCCTAGCGGGGGAGGGGGGTAAAATCCAACACCGGGGGGGGGGGGAGGGGGGGGGAAAGAGTGTGGGATGGGACGCAGGGTTATCACGATCGCCGAGGAAAGCTAAAGCATCTCTACAACTGGTTTGACTTTACATTCCATCTCATCCCTTTTCCCGCGTGCGCGTGCGTGCGTGCGTGCGTGCGTGCGGCCCCTCGAATCTTCGCGTTTAATAAGACGGCTGGCGGGTGTCATTTCGCGCGGCGGCAAGCAACAAAGTGGCGGCCTCGGTGGCGCCGCGGCACGGCAGCCGAGAAGACTGTCTGCCTACCCTCCTGGGGCGCCATGTCCCCGTCAGACTGTCACTGGAGCACTGTAAACCCCCCCTCCCCTCCTCTCTCTCTCTCTCTCTCTCTCTCTCTCTCTCTCTCTCTCTCTCTCTCTCTCTCTCTCTCTCTCTCTCTCTCTCTCTCTGTGTGTGTGTCCTTTGGGGCGGCAAACACAGGGCAAAAGGATTGTTGTCGGATGGTCGATAGCGGCGGGCCGCGCTGACGCCGCAAAAGTCACGGAGGGGGTCGGCGGGAGTCGAACCCGGGCCCCTCCCGGCGGAAAGGAGTGAGCGGGAGCATTAAGAGCAGCCCCAGTTGCAGGAAAGCGTCCTCAGTCATTATGCGAGCGACTTTCGGGTAACGCGCCGCGCCGCCGAACTGGGACACGTTTCCTCTCCCTAATTTTCAAAGTGTAACCATTAAAGTTTGAACCGCGCCCGAAGAAGATGCCGGACGAGATGCATAAGTCATGAATAGGCCGACGGCAAGTCGCAAGTCTGGAGTCTGCTGGTCACCAGTCGGCTGCCTTCTGCGGATTCAAAAAAAAATATATGTATAAGAAAATTATATATTTTTTTTGTTTTGAAATTATTTTTTATTCGGCGGCACTAGGTAATTGCAATGCAAGTGGGGAGTGGATTGGGATCGCGTGGCGCGGCTCGCCTTGCCGGGGAGTTGGCCGGCGGCTGCAGTCTGGACATACACGCACACAAACCCTAAGCAAACTGGCGGCCGGTCCACTCGGCCGGTCCGGCCGGACGCAGTGTGCACACCGCACAGCGCGGACCTACGTGAGTGCTGAATTATATCATCGCATTTCCACCCCCACCCCCACCCCTTTCCCCCATACACACACACACAAACACACACACACACACACACACAGACGCACGCACGCCATTTCTTTGTGGCCGTGGCATCACGGAGCGTTTGCCAGCGGAAATGGCTTGTTGCGGCTCGCCAACGTGCCGCGGAAAAAGTATCGAACTCATCGGCAAAAACAGACGGGCGGTCGGACGGACGGACGGCCGGACGGCCCCTTTGCATTGCAGAGCGACGCAGAGACAATAATAACGTGTACACTGTCTCCCTCCAGAGAGTCCGATGATTCAGGGTCGCCGCCCGCTATCGGTATTCTGCCTGGGCGACGTGGAGCGGCTGAAGAGCGGCTGGGCGTGAAGTCCGTCTTAGCCTGAGCGCATTCCGGGCCGTGTCAGGGTGGGAGCGTCCACCGCGGCCTCGCTCGCCAGCAAGGCGCACTCTCAGCATCTTAACTGACTTTATTGTCAGTAACCAGGTACTATTGCCTACAGCAATAATATTTAGTATTTTCTTCTTAGATACGTACAATTTACCTCACGTACTTATTTAGGAAAAATTTTTAGTCAATAGGTATTAACAAATATCAAAATAATTATCACGAAAGCGAAAATTACGTATTATTGTTGCTTAAATTACTGTACATTCACTCATCCCTAAGGCAGCGGCGACCAAAGGGAAGTTAAACAGCCCAGCCCCAGGCATGGGCACGGTACTCCACAATCGGTACCGCAGTACTTTACCGGCACTACCGAAAAATATGGTACCGCGGTACTTTACCGGTACTATCGAAAACTATGGTACCGCGGTACTTTACCGGTACTATCGAAATTTTCGGTGCCGCGGTACTTTACAGGTACCTTCGAAAGTACCGACGGTACTTGACGTACCCACGGGTACCACGGACTCCATGCGCTGCAAACCGCTGTACAGCGGCGCATCCAACAAAAGAACTTGGAGGGAAAAAAAAGAAGAAAAAATGGGGGCCCTTCTCCCACCTCCCCACACAGTAGGGAGGACCGCCTGCAACTTCGGTGGATCGGGGGAACCGGTGCATTCCAGGCGGCGACCCCAGGGGTTCTCATCTGATGTGGGCCGGGTGAAGGGCGGGGGTTGAGAGCCTTTGGTTTTCGCGGGGTGGTCAGTGGTACCCACAGTGGTACCCCCGCTGTCCGGCGCTCTCTACCGAACATGCAGTGTGAAGGGCCAGCTTCAAAGGACTTATCAACTCCAAACCGACGAATCAGAATGGACCCACTCGCGACCAATTGCGAGTGGCTGGAACGACCGGGGATCGAACCAGTGCCGAGGCCAATCCGCCGAAGCGGACTGCTTTTTAGACACCCAAGCATAGTGGACGACAAATGATCCAGACCACTACGCTATCACGACTGCACGTCTGCCGAGTGTCGGACGACGGGTTTGAGTCGCATTGGGATGAGGGAGGCAGTCGTAAAATGTATTGAAATGTTGGGATTCGATCCCCGGACCTTACTGTTCAAGTCCGACGCCTTAGCGATCTCAGCCACCACGGCTCATGGTAGATGCGGCGTCAGCCGGGCTCTAGACGCGGCAGGGATGGAGCCGCAGTGAGCGGGTCATTCGAAAAATGTTGAGAAAAAGTGGGACTCGATCCGTCGACCCCGGTACCGGAAACCGACGCCTATACCACCTCGACCACCACGGCGCTACTTGGGTGCGACCTTGGGTTCTCTCCCTCGGCGAGCCTCGGTATGCAAATTCGAACGCCCACTTCCCCCGCCTTCACTCTCTGCGGCCAGCCCTAACCTATGCGCTGCTAATGAGCACGCAAATGTGGTGTGTGTGTGTGTGTATGTGTGAGCGGGCACTGACATCACCGGCTAAACGGCATAATGTCTCTCACACACACACACACGCGCGCACGCCACTTTACCTTTTTGGACTCTGCCGTGCGACAACCTCGTGCAGCGTCAAGGCTGCTTGCCAACCTCAAAACCTGCAAACTTGGTTTAGAACGGAACGAGGCGCCCGACGCCGCAGCACAGGCGCATTGAGCTCTCGTTTTCCACGCCGTGGAGGCAGTGTGGGCCGTCGAGGGCCTTTTGAGCGGCCCGCGCGCCGGACATGGTCCACCGTTGTCGTCCTGGCCGCCCGCTGCGAGGAGTGTCCGACGGACCGCCCCGGACGGACGCAACCGGCCGACGTTTTCGAACAAACGCAATTTGGGGCCCGCGCGGCCAGCAGGCCGTCTGTCGGACTGTAGGCCCCCCAGCGCGTGCGGCGGGCCGAGGCCACGCGGCGAGGCCGCAGAGGGTGTTCTAGTCGACGAGGTCCTGGACGACGACGCATCCTTTGTGGCGGCAATCTGAATAACGCGCTAATGCCGTCAGTTTCCCAAACGAATGGGCCCTCTTCACCTCTTTCTCGTGCCCTCTCTCTCTCTCTCTCTCTCTCTCTCTCTCTCTCTCTCTCTCTCTCTCTCTCTCTCTCTCTCTCTCTCTCTCTCTCTCTCTCTCTGCTCGCGACCGCCGTTTAAAATTCATAAATTGTTTTACGGCCTTCCTGAGTCCTGAGGGCCACTCGTTGCATAGGGCCGCGATGACAACAGTGAACGCGACGGGGATTTCCGGCGCATTGTTGCCGCGGCGACTGATTCGGCCGTAAACATCGGCCCGCTGGATTTTGTTGCCTTTTGGCTGCCCTTTTCGTGCCGCACTTGGGCGCCGTTAATCCTGACACTGAAATCATCAGCGCTTATCGGAACACGAGTGGAGGAATGCCGTGCGTGTGCGGCACACTGTGCGCTGGGCTGCGGCCCTTCCGTTCGTGCTGCTTGCCGCGGCTGCCCTTGGCCGGCAGGGCCTGCAGGGCCTGCAGGGCCCCGGAATTAAGAGGCGCGCCAAAAGGGCGACATGCAAATGAGCCGCCCTGTAAGCCCTTTCCTTAAAGGGCCGGCGGCCGGCCGCTTGCCACGCAAACGCGTAGATTAAAATAAAATCCAAACAAACTTTTCATCCCACCTGTCCGTAGTGAAATAAACCGCTAACCGAAAAAATAAATAATTAAAAAATTGAAAATCGTTATACAGGCATAAAAGTTTTCATTTAGATGGTGTGATGGAAACGCCCTACAAACAACTACATAGAACCCTACATTCCCTCGCGCCACAGCACGGTCAACGTGGACGAAAACTGTCGGCCAAAAGTTTTTTTTTTTTTTTTTTTTTTTTTTTTTGAACGAAACCTAATTGGCTGGCGGCACTGGCCGGCGGCTGGAGGTATGCCGCGTGCACGTGCTGCTCTGCCCGCGACGGCCTGCCGGCAGTACGGCTGCTTTCTCGCGCCCTGCAGCCCGCCCTGCAGCCCGCCCTGCAGCCCTGCACTGCACCGAGCTTTCCCGGAGCCCTGCCGGCCGGCCGCTCTCATTATTACTCGGCGAGGCGCCGATAAGCCGCAGCGATTATTGGACGCACGCCGGCCGAAGGAACAGCGGGGCAGAGCGGTCAGCGGTGAGGGCACGCGCCGCGCCACGCCGGCCACGCCCATGCAGGCCAACGCCCAGCCCGCCCGATCTGGCGCCAGCGAAGGCAGGGGCGGCACAAGGAAGCGCGCCCAGGAGGGGGGAGGGGGTGATCGGGCCATAAGGGGCCGTGAATGTCGCTGCCGGGCGTTGCCCCCCCGGGCACTGCATGTAGGGCTGCGCATGTCAACCCCCAGCACGAGCACTGGGCGAATTTCATTGGGAAATTATGCCGCGCCGAAATGCAAGCCCCTCCTTCCGGGCTGCCCCTCGCCGTATGCCCGCTCACGCACGCGCCGTAAAGCTGCTGCTTACGCCCTTACTTAGAGCGCTAGCCGTCCGGCCGGCGCTGCAGCGCTGCAGGCTGCGGTGCGGCCCACTGCGGTCGCCGGCCCGCTGGTCCACGAACTAATAAAAAGCGGCTGCACTGTTGCTCCAGCGCGGCTCGCGGACTCGCGGAGCATTATCGGTGCGCCACCGGCGAGTGCTCCTCCACTTTCATTCCGCACTGGAAACGGATAGCCGCGCCAAACGGCGTCCTAGAACTGGAAGTGCGAAGCTGGTGGAGCTGGCGCACCCAGAGAAATGAATTCTAGATTCTTGATCCTTTCAAGAAATGTTTCTTGATTCAAGAAAAAAATTCTTGGCTCAAGAAAAAAATTCTTGGCTCAAGTAAAAAAGTCTTGAATCAAGAAATATTTCTTGAAAGGATCAAGAATCTAGAATTCATTTCTCTGGGTGCGGAGCGGCGCACAGTAGTGGGTCAGAAGACCGACGAGGTTGCAAATTCGAGACGAGTTTTGAGCTCCAGAGTCGCTTAATGGGACTCGAATCAAACGTGTGACCCCACCAATGGATTGCTCTCCAAACGAGGAATCCATTGGTGGAGTCGCACGTTCGATTCGAGTCCTATTTAGCGACTATGGAGCTCAAAACTCGTCTCGAATTTTGGCCGCCTCGTCGGTCTTCTGACCCACTGTGCGGCGAGAGTCCGTGAGCGCGCCGCCGTCCGCTGCGAAGCGAGGCGAGGGTGTCGCGAGCAACTACAAGCAACTTTGGCAACAGCAGCGCAGCTGCAGCGAACCGGCAGCAGCGAGACAGGGCCGCGCCGCGTCCTCCTCGTCCACGTCGTGATCCAGTCGTAGTGGCGGATCTAGAGGCGCGGCCTAGGGGGGGGGGGGGGGGGAAGTAGCACATTTTGCCTACCTTTGAGGTGGCCATATAGGTGCTAGGGGGGGGGGGCAAACGCATGACTGAACTTTGTGACTTGCCGCGTGTGTTTGGAGCACTGCTGGAGCAGTGTGTAGTGGTGCTGCAAACCAGAGGACGCCACAAAACACCCCATTTCCCTCCTCTGCGCCGCGCTTGCGCGTTTCGTCAGCACATTTAACGCCCCCGGTCGCGGTTCGAGCCGCGACTCTAAAAGCCGGAATGCCGTATTTGTTTGATCCGTCGGCCGCGGCCACCCACGGCCCGTGCTGCTGGTGCGTGCTCGCGTGTTTACCGCGAGGCACGCATCGATTATGACGCCGCGGCCCCATTCACAAACAGCTTCTTCCTCTGCGCCGCCCGAAACAGATTCGACAGCCCACCCAAACAACACACTACACCTCGCTCGCTCGGCCCGGTGAGGCCGTGGCCGCTGCCTGCCCCCACCCCCACGCTCACCGCCTGAGGCCCGGCGGTGAGGCACCCTCCTTGATGTATGCCGAAATCCTGGGTTCCCATTTCCAGTTGCATGGAACAAGTGTTTGGTTTCATGCCCCGGGGATCCAAGATGGCGGCACGCAACGTTGGGGGTACCATACTACTGGCCCTTCGCAGCCGCACCCTAAATATCTTATGGTGAAGATTGTCCATTCTATGGTAAAACTTCTCTATAATATGGTGGTGCAGCTGCCTTCGTAACATACCTTTAAAAACTTTTTAAAACTTATAGATATTTAGTGGAATTTTTCTCGTATTATGGAGGAAATCTGCATCATAATGTTGGTGCAGCGTCTCACCGTAAGACATTTACAGTGCGAGCTTCGCCGCCAATCTGGGGATTAATCCGTTATAGAAGTCTCTTGCGCCGATGCTATTGTTCTCTTTATTCATCGCATCGAACCCCATGCGTCTTTGCAGGTTAATTCCCATCACGCACACACACGCAAACGCACGCACAGCCCACACATGTGTAGTACTACACCAACTCTTTGATTTGCTTGTTCTGCCGCTGCGCATGCGCCGCTACACCGCCGCTGCGTTTGTTTATAGGGGCTAGCGAATTATCTTTGCCATATGCATCGAGCAGTCCGAGCGGCTGCCCGGCCGTCCGCGGACTCATTTATGAGATACGGCGCACGAGACGAACATGGCCGGCAATAAGAAGTCGGATGCACATCGACAGTGGCCGACTCGGCCGGGCGGCCGGCCGGTCTTGTGCGGCAGTACGTACATGCAGGGCAGCAGTACGTACAGCAGTGCAAAAAAGAAAAAAGTTTAAAATGTTGGAAAGTTGGCCAAAAGGTGATTATATCCCTGAAAGTCTCAGATTTTTGTGACTCTGGGCGACCGAAGCCGAAGCCAGCGTAACAGGCGGAACGGACGGCGGCGGACAGGCAAGGCAGGCCTGACGCGAAAGCCAACCCCGCTGTGCACCGCTGCAGCGCTGCAGCCGATGTCGAGGGAGAAAGTTGACGCACGGCGATTATGTCCCGCGCACCTGTAAGTTTTTCCCCCAGCCGGCTCTCCGGCGCTGCCGACCGCCACGACGACGCCATGACGAGAGTAGAGCGGCCGCGTGATGCGAGTCCGGCGTCCCCGGACGTCGCCGCGGCGCCACTCAGCGCACACACACACACACACACACACACACACACACACACACACACACACACACACACGTGTGTCACTGCTCCTCCCTGACCTATCCCGGCCGGCCGGCGTGGCGCTCTTCTCGACCTCTCGCTAATGAGTGGCAATGAGGGGGAAGGCGGCCGTTACCCGAGAGGACCGCCAGGACCCACAGGACCGCCTCTGGCAAACGCAACGCGGCCCGGGCGACCAGGACGACGACAAACACGCGGCGGCGGCGGCAGAGGCCACAAACCCACATCATTCGATTGCCGGGGATTCCGATGAGGTTAGCGTGTTCCGTTCCTCCTCGGCGTCGTCATGGCGACGGCGGCGCGTCGCGGTGCCCCGTGCTGCGACAAGGGACCGATTCGCAAATCACTGGAGTCCTCGAGGGGGTGGGGAACGGGTCCTTGTGTTGCCTGAGCGACAGGGGGGATGACCTTAATGTCATTATATGACCTTAAGAAAGGCGATATGTACCCCCTGCAACAAACCCACTGTCTCGGCTATCTGCGCGCGTGAAACTTGTTGCCCGCGCAATGATTGGCGATGGTCTGTCGCTGTTCCGTCCGATGCGATGGAGGAAACTCCCTAAATTAATTTCCAATCGTAGTGTAGCACTTACCTGTGTTAGAAGTGGGTATACAGTGGACCGCAGCGCGTAGCACCCGTCCCACGGTGTTTGGCTAGGCGTTGTGTGCTCCGGTATATGACGCGTCATATTACGTGTGTGTGTGTGTGTGTGTGTGTGTGTGTTGGCTAAGTGAGTGCTCTCCCTGCCCACTGTGAGGACAAGGCGCGCTTACAGAGTAGGGGCGCAACGATTGGTCAATGGTGTTCATAAAAACTGTCTACAATTTAAAGAGCTCACGGACGTACACGTGGCGCATAGAAAAGAAGTGCTCCATCCTGGCCTGGGCTCCGCAAGAGAGAGAGAGAGAGAGAGAGAGAGAGAGAGAGAGAGAGAGAGAGAGAGAGAGAGAGAGAGAGAGAGAGAGAGAGAGAGAGGGTAGGGGTAGTTCCATCACATCAGTGAGGGGTAGTGATCAAGGTAGTGGTGCTGGATGAGATGGATTGGTTTTGGGACGGCACAGGCGCCTCATCCGCCGTGCCCAGCTCAGCTCTGCCCGCGGATCCCGGCACACAACCACCGACGTGTTTTTGTGCTGTCAGAGCCAGCGTCTGTCCGCCTCCACTATTTGTAGCTTGCCCTCTCCGTGGCTTATACACCTCGCTTTGATCATGGTCCAGATGAAGACGGCTCCGTGGGCAGGCGACTCGCGCTGGGCCCCCCGTGGGGCCGTGGGGCCCTCCCCTAGGGCAGCCCTCGGGCAGCGCCCTCGGACAGGCCGCCACTAGGGCCAAAGCGATCCGCAGGTCGCGCTCGGTCGCACGGAAGGGCGAAGGGTGGCGAAGGCCGACAACTGGTAATGAAAATCCGCCGCGTCGCCACGGCCGCGGAACAGCCGGTGATGACGCCCACAGCCCTCTGGCGGCGGCGGGGCGCGCGATCCGAGCGCCCAACTCAGAAACTGGACCAAAGTTTGCATCCATGTGTTCCCGCGGCGCACCTGCAGCAGTCGTTGTTGTTTGTTGCGACCAGGATCGGGCGCCGTCGCCGTGTCGCCCCTAAATGGTGTTCTCTGGGGTTCCCATTGGATTTGACGCCGGCAACTTGGAATGGCGGAGAGGCGTGCGGAGTCTCACAGTGGCGGTGCAGCGGCGCGCGCTGCGACTTGAGTTAATTAATGCTATGCAAACCGAAATGCACCCCGAGCAGCGGCGCCTCTGGCGACTCGACTCGGCGGCTCAGACCGGCCGGGCGGCCAGGGGCCACGCCGAGCCACGCCGCGCACCTGCAGGAGAGGCTCCGAAACAATGGGACGCTGGACCCCCCCCCCCCCTCTCTCTCTCTCTCTCTCTCTCTCTCTCTCTCTCTCTCTCTCTCTCTCTCTCTCTCTCTCTCTCTCTCTCGATCCCCGAGATTATTCCTCGCAGCCTCACCTGGGCCGGGCTGCGGCGTGGCCCCGCTGCACCTCACAAAGTTTTGGCGGGAAGGCCGGGCTCGCCTCACAAAGGGCCCAAAAGGGTTCGACTCCGCCAGGAAGGGCGGCACCGTGTGTGTGTGTGTGAGTGTGTGTGTGTGCGCGCTTGGAAAAGAGGGGGGGGGGTGTATTGTATGCCGCATTCGTTCGGAAAGTCCAGCAGAGGACAGACTTTTCCCTCTGCCCTTGGGGGTAACGTGAAAGTATTCTTGGTCGTCGGACGTCACAGTCACACAGCCCATCGCCGGGCCGAGCCGACGTTGACGTGCTGACCACCCTGGCGTCCGGCCGATGCCGCTGCCACACACCCGTCTGGCTGGAGAGCTATTGGAAATCTATAACGCCAGGTGATTGTGGCCGCGACCGGCACCGCGGGGACGACGACGGCGTGACGTGACGTCCGTGGACGTCCTCGGGCACCGCACAGTGGGCGCCACCACGTCGGCGTCCGCGCACCGCCGCAGGTTATCGGAAAGTAGTGAGGCGTCGTCTGGCTGCCCCGCGGCCGGCCGTTATCGGCCCCGATACTCGTCAACGTACACGCGACCGACCGCGTCCCTCCGGTCGCGCCGCGGGGTCAGGCAAGGCAGGCCGCCGCCAATCGAATCGCCGCCTCGTGTTTCCGGCGGTGCCTGGCGCCGCGGGAATAGGCCGCTTTGACGAGGAAAAGCCATCAAGTCGTTGTTGGTGCATAGGTGCGCGGCGGCGGCTGCAACGCTGCAACGGCGTGCACCGACCGCGGCGACGCGCAGCGCAGCGTACGTGGCGCGCTCTGGCTCTCGTCTCGTCGCCCCACCCCCCACCCCTCCTCGCTGCGTTCCCGCCGCGCGGCCGAAGCGGAGCCGAAGCGGAGCCGAGCGCGCGTCGGTTGGTCCGGGCGGCTGCCGCTCGCTTCGTTTCCCGCTCCCCTCGGCATTCGTCGTGCGGACTCGTGGCAGGCCGAACCTGTGCCCGACGTCGCCCCGTTGCCGCGTCAGCGCGATCTCCCGCTCGTCTCGCCCCGCTGCTGGCACTGCCTGGACGACCACCAACGCCCATTGGATTATTTCAGCAGTGATTGTGTGTGCACGCCCCTCCAGCCCCCCCGAGGATTTCCTGGGATTTTACTGTGCGCTGTGTCTAAGTGCGTCTAGTGGAAAAAAGTGCGCGTGTGTTGAATGACATCGAGAATGTGAGTGCGTGCCGGCACTAACAGTGAACCAGTGGCCGCGCCGCGAATGGGCGAAGTGATTGTGCAGTGATCGGACGTCTGTCCAAGTGATTGTGCAGTGAGTGAGTGACGATGGGCGAGCGCGCTTGAGTCTGGATTGAGCGCGCCTTTTCGTTTTTTGTGGATACAACGATTCCTCAAGATGAAGCTCCAAGGATCTAGCGACAGGATGTGCCGATTTCTTCTGCTATCAGGTAGGCGTCGCCTCCTTTGAAATCGGCGCAAAGTCAAGGCGCGGAATTTGTGCGAGTGCGCCGAGTGCGCCGCAGTGGGCCGGATTTCCGCCTCGCCCTTTGTGGGGCCGCCTCGCTCCTTATCGAATATCCTCCGTCGGCCGCGCGGAACGGCGCCGTGCGTCGCGGTGCGTCGCGGAGCGTCGCGGAGGAGGCCCTCGTGGACGCGCCGTGCGAGCGCCGCGCCCAGTCTGAGTCTGTCTGTGTCGCTTCCCATGGGGCGTCCCCTGAGGGTGCGAGTGAGGCAGAGCGACGGAAGCCCTGTTCGGAATCCAGACCGAGGCCCGCGGTTTGTCAGTCCGATGTCCCTCACGCTCATGTGGCCGGGTCGGGGAAGTCCCGACGCAGCGCGCGGCTCACTACACACTCGATGATTTTGTATACATTTTCTACGAGACGTTACAGTTTTGTTTTTTGTGCAGATAAACTCTTCGCACGAATTTGTACGCGATTTTGCACAAAAACAGGGTTAAAGTTGTGCAGTGTTTCGTACGAAAATCGTACAATCAGTTCGTGTGCTTACAAGACTGTAACGTCTTGTACATAATTGTACGTAACTCTTAGCGTGTGGGGACACACACACACACACACACACACACACACACACACACACACACACACACACACACACAAGCCCTTACGCTGCCGATAATCCTCATGGAAGCCGCTCGGCGACGGCGGCGTTTTTGGCGATGCGTTTTATTTTTCGTCTCGGCCGGAAAAAGTTTTGACGTGTTATCGCGGGCCCCGGGCAGCGCGGGTCTCCTGGAGGACATTGATGGATGCGGTGCCTGCCGGGCCATGCCGGGCTATGCCTGCCGCACAGTGTGCCGGTGAGCGGCCCAGAGAGGCCCCGCTACGCTTTTAGCGGCCGAGGACGGGCGAGGCTAGCCAGGCCAGGCCGACGACGGGGGGGCCACACTCACGCAACTGGTGCGGCTGGCTGCAGAGTTGCGCGGGTTCAGTGCGAGTCCGGCCGCCAGGTACCCACCGCACCGACCCGAAGAAGTGGGGCCGCCGCGACCCGGAGCCGCGATAGCGAAAATAAAAAAACAAAATGGAAAGACACACTGTCATTAATTTCCCCGAGACAAAAAGGACGCGTTTGTGATTCCGTACCTGAGCACGCGTCCCGTAGCCGACTTGGAAAAAGGAGGAGGGAATCGCGCAGCGAAAGAAACAGGCAATCAGAAAAAAAAAGGTGGAATCGGAACCCCGTGGATTTGGCGACGTTTGGCCGGGTAGCCTGATGGCGGACGAGAGGGACGAGAGCCCCTGTAATTGATGTGCATCGCAAGCGGGCCTTCAATTAGATTCGGCGGGGCTTAAGTGTCCGGGGCCTTGACGGGGTGGGTCGAGTCGAGATAAGGCCCAGGTTGGAGGCCGTGGGCCCCGGGGGTTTGACCGCTGGCCTAGCCGCTGGCCGCCGCGGGGACGCTGCCTACGGCGTGCCTACGGCCATCTTGGCTGCGCCGCTGCGCCCAGTGCTGGGCCGGACCCGCCCCGCCCGGTCGGTAGTCAGGCCTGTAAGTCCACTCCCCGCCACGCCCCGCCACGCCCGGCCATGCCAAGCCGGCCGCTCCTAACTGGTTTGACTGCTCACTGTATTTTCTTCTTTACGATTCTTCCTTCTGCGTCGCCTTCTCTCTCGCCGCTCTCTCGTCCACCCCTTCCTCCGCCTCTCGGCGCACGGAGGCGTATAGCCTGCCTTTTATTAGTATTCGTCGATGGTCGGTCCCCGTCAGCCCGGGCGTCTTTTCTCTAGATTTTAAAGCCGGCCTTGGGTCAGCCTGCCCCGAGCAGCGAGGTGCACTGCTTGTTGTTCCCGCATTCCTCGTTTCCTCCCTTGTGTCGCTCGGAAAATGCGGTTTGGCGGAGAAGGCAGCAGCCTGCAGGTGGTGCACTGCATTGTCGGGGCGCAGGCATCGCAGCGCTGCGCTGCGTCGAGCCGTCAGCCGTCCCTACCTGGCCGCGCGCCGCGCCGTCCAGCCGCGCCAGGTAGCCCGCTGGCTTCCAGCGTTGCCAACTCGGCTATACATACACACTGCAGCACTGCAGCAGGGCCATGTTGGCGATGGAGACGCGCTGGCGGCCGGCGAAATCGCATAGGTGAGGAGCCCTGTAGGCCAGCGGGCCTCACTGCCATTTCCGCGACGTGGAGTAGGTCGAGCGGTCCTTCCGGGGCCGTGATCCGGCGCCAGGCCCAAGGGTGTCGGGCCGTTTGCATGCCGACGGGGTGAGTGCGGGGCGCGTCCACCACCCCCTCCACCGCCACCCTCGCGTCGGCGCCATTTCCGCGCTTTCCTCGAGGGTCAGTCGCCACCTTGATGCGATTCAGCACCATCTCGTTAGAGCGGGCCCTCGTCGCTGCTGGAACGCTGTGTGTGTGTGTGTGTGCGCGCGTGTGTGCGTGTGCGTGCGTGCGGCGGTCGAGGCCGGGTTAGTCTAACCGGTGTGGCGTGCCGGGCCCGGCCAGCCTTTCCCGTTATGTTGAGACAGCCGCCGCCTCCGCGCTGGCCGCGGCTTTGCTGGCTCTGCTGCGATGAAATTGAGCGTCGGCCCGACGACGGCGCGGCGTGGCGTGGCGTGGCGTGGCGTGGCGTGGCGTGGCGTGGCGCGGCGTGGCGTGGCGTGGCGCGGCGTGGCGTGGCGGTCCGAGTACCTGCGAGGTGCTTGTCCGTCCGTGCGTGTCGTCCCCGAGGCGCACTGCAAACACCAGCGGGGCGCCTCGCCTGCCGGTGGGCCCGGGCGGGCCGCGGCCGCGCCTCGAGACACCAGACTTCATCCTTGTTGATCCTTTTCATCAGAAGGACCGCGGGTGGCGCGCGCGGGGCAGGTGCGAGGAGGAGGCAGGGTGCAGGTGACCCACTCACACAGACGCACACTCTCACACATACAAGAGGTGCACGTCGTTCCGCGCGCTTTCTGAGTGTGAGCACGGTCTCTGGGTTTCCCTCCGGGGCCGCAGAGCGCTCAGACCAGCGCCGCCCGAAGCCGTGCAATTTGGCCGCTTTGGCCGCCGCGGCGTTTGAGCCCCCCCGTGTGCGCCGCCCCCTCCGCACTGCAATTCCAGGAGGAAAAGCGCGTCCGTGCGAGGGCTGCTGGCTGGCTGCTGGCTGGCTGCTGGCTGGCTGCTGGCTGGCTGCTCCGCGCCGACAATCGCCTGTGAAGCCGCACCAGAGAGGCCAGCACGTTTCTGAAGAATTTTGTCATTGCGGTGTCGATCCACGTGAGGCTGGCTCGTGACACGCCAAACGCTGGTCTGTTTATGGGCCGTGGGCCCCACGAGGGGCTTGGCCGGCTTGGCGCTGTGGGCCGGGCCCCACGAGCCCGCCGGGCCCACGGGGCGTAAGTGGCCGTTTAGTCCACGTCTCAAAACGCGGCCCGCTCGCAGACAGGCGATCTAGATAGCTCCCGCGGTATGAACCGCCAGCCCCCCCTCCCCCTCAATTCTAAAAGTCGCGCTGTGCCGTGCGCCTTTTGTCGTGGTGCTCCCCCTCGTGGCACTGCCCTGCTGCCGTGCCGGGGAAATTACTGTTTGGGTTCCGGGTCACAATGCTGGAGCACCTAGCCGGCGTAGCAGCGCAGGGGCGTAGCCCGAGAAGCGCGTAGCGGCCCGGAGTGTGTGTGAGTGTGTGTCGCGGTGCTGCGCGTGGCCGCGGTGGAGTCACGCATGCTCGTCGGTCCATAGTCCATTCTGACTTGTCTTTGCGGCCGTATCGCTCATGCCCTTAAGCAGGGGGCTGGCTGGCCTGGGGCCTGCCCGGGGCGCCGGGGGTGTGGTGTGTGGATTTTGGCGGAAGGCCCGGACGCCTGCGTGTCTGAACCGTCGACCTACCGAGCAGCCTGAGCGAGGCGGTCTCGGTTTCCCTCGTGGCGCCGCGCGGCCCCTGTGATGTAAGGGCCTGCTTGTGCTTGCGCAAAGGCAGTGCTGCCGCGCGGTGTGCAGTGAGGCGGCCGGCGCACGCGTTCCGCACGCACGCCCCCGGCCAGTCCAAGTGCGCGCACGTCGGCTTTGGCTTTGCATTCCGGCGGCTAAGCCGGGCTGCCCGTCCAGCCAGGTGTCCGTCGTCCGCGTCGCGTGTCGCCGGCCAGCCCTCGGCCAGTCCACGGCCAGCCCACGGCCAGCCCAGCGCCAACCGGCGGCAGGTGCGCGATGGCCGCGCAGATGCAGTCACATGCAGCCGTTCCGTTGACACGGCCGCAGCGCCCGCCCCACGGTGCTCGTGGGTTGACTGAACCGCGGCATACGTTCGTGCGGCAAATTGTCGGCCGGCGTGTGTCTGTGCACCGCATGCCGCTGAGTCTTTGGCGGCGGCCGCGCGTCAAGGGGGCGGTGGCGCCCTCTCCCGGCGCGGGGGTTAATTAGCGTCTGTCTCCACGGGGACGACGACGGCGACGTGGCGGCCTGAAGTGGCGGCCGCGACCCGGCCTGACCCCATCAAGGTGGCACCGCTCTGCCGTGCCGTACTGCCACTCCGGCCGGCACTTGGGGCCCCCGCCGCCCCCGCCGCCCCCGCCGCCCCGCGTTGCGCCGGCCCGCCGGTCGGCTGGTCCACTGGGCGGGCCGGCGGCCGGCCCCCGAGCCATTCTGCTCTACTCGTCGTCGTCGTCGTCGCCGGGGAGGCAAATGACGCCATCCAGTGCAGCGTCCGCCTGCGGGTTGCGGCTTGGAACGCCCCTCGCCGCCTCCCCAGGCTGTTCTCCAAGTCCTGCCGGGTTTCGCCTCCGGGTCCCCCGAGTTCGGCAAGGAAGGGGCTTCCTCCGCCGGGCTGCGCCGCGCTGCGCCGGGCTGCGCGCCCCCCAGGGGGCAGGGGCTTGGGCAGGAGTGGGTATTGGTCGGAGAATTGTGGGATATCAGGCGGATGGGTTCGGTACCCGCCCGGAGCGGAGGGGGAGGGTGGATGCAAGCCGGGCAGTGGGGCCTGCGCCCCCTGCAGGGCCGATTGTGCGGCCGGCAATCCTTTTAGGGAGCAGCGGGAGGCGAACGCCGAGATCAGATCTGCGAGATGTGATCCGTTTGTGTCTCGCTGTCGGCCGGCGCGTCCGCACAGCCTGGCCGGCGCGTGGCGGCGGCGCCGTCCCTGGCACTGCCTCTCTCGAGGGGTACCTTCCCTCGCTCTGAATTTGCCTGTACACAGATTGTTTAATTGTGCTCGGATTGCTTTGGGATTCTGTCTGATTTCGTCGCGCTTTTTGCCTACCGACAGGCGTTTTTGACGCTAGATTGTGGGATTGTCTCCTTCTAGCGTGCGCAGATGGTGTGAGTTGGGGACCCGCACCCGTGCGAGTGCCAGAGAGCCCGTAGCGGTGTGAGCGAGACCGAGCGCGCGGCTCGCCCAGTCCTTGATGGAGTGCTCCGCGGCGATTAGCCAGTGGGGCGCAGAAGTGGGGCCCCGTGGTGCAAATTATTGAAAGGGTTGCGGTCCGCTTGATTCGAGGGTTGAGTGGATATGCAGCGGCAGGCGGGAAGGGCCGCGATGAACCCTGGGCCCCGTCCTGGGCCCCGTCCTGGGCCCCGTCCTGGTCCTGGACCTAGCACTACCGGCCGGGCAGCCGACGGGCCGCCCCGTAAATCTTGATGCAGAAGCGAGCCCTCGCGCCATTCAGTGTAAGCGCAGCGCGCGAACTGGAAGGGGGCCGCTAAGCGGCAATGTTTCATTTTCTGCGCTTTTTAGGTTGATTTTCTCGCCGTGCGTGGGAGCGCTTCAGGGGGCGGCGGGGGCTGGGGGAGGGGGGGAGGTGGGGAGGGGGCGCCTGAACTGCTGCAGCACTCTGGCGTAGTGGTGCGCGCTGTCGCCCGTGTTTTGGGGAACCTGGTGATAGCGTGTGTGAGATCCGACGCTACGCGCCGCCTTGCAGGATGCGGGTGGAGCGAGTGTCGCCGTGTCGCTTCCTGCGTGCCAGTGTGTGTGTGTGTGTGTGTGTGAGAGAGAGAGACAGAGAGAGAGAGAGAGAGAGAGAGAGAGAGAGAGAGAGAGAGAGAACAAGCTCTGGTACGTACTGCGGCGTGGCCCTACCGATGCGCTAATGCCGGCGGTAATGCAGTCCTCAGGGCGGCGGGGGCCTCGGCGGGGGCGGCGGCCGACGTCCACCTGTCAAGGCCGCGGTGCCGCTCCAGATTGGAGGGGGCTGGGCTAGCGGTGCAATTATGTCAACAGTTGTGGTGCTTACGGCTATCTTGATTGCCGTGTTGGTTTCTCGTGCGTGACGCGGCCGTCACGTGGCGTGACCCGGCGTGCCGTGACGGCGCGTGACGGGTCGTGACGCGGTGTTGAATCATGAGGCCACCCCTAACGGGGTGGGGGATTATACGGCGCGTTGGTGGCCGGCGAGGGGGTTGCTCGCCGCGCGCTCTATTTTGACGTATGCCTTTTTTTTCCCCCCTCCGGAGAGTATGGGCAGTAAAATAGCGGTTAAAGCTTAGGTAGGGTCTGCGCCGCATTCAGAGGGCTGTTCGGGGGCTGTTCCGGGGCTGTTCCGGGCCGGACGATGGCGGCCGGCTGTACTTGGCGCTGCGTATATACTGCGGCAGCTTTTTGGGCCGGAAACGGAGCGCTTTGGCAGGTGGGCCGCGGCGGCGCGGTGTGAGTGCGAGTCTGATTGGACCAGGCGTTCGATTGGACAAGGCCGCGCTGCGCTGCGCCGGGCTGCGGTCGGCGGCGGAGGCGCGGCGTGTGCGTGTGTGGCGGCGAGGGGTTCGTTAGTCGCATTGAGCGACCGTCGTCGTCGTCCCACTCGCCTGCCTCCCGACGGCCGGCCGGCCCGCCTTGCATGTCGCGATGTGTTCCAGCGGCTGTTTGCGTCCGGCTGCGGCCCGCTCAGTGCGCCGCGGCGTCCGGCTTGACGAAGGCGGCTGCAATTGGAGATACGCGGCCCGGCGCTCCGCAGGGCACGCCCCGCCCCCGCCCCGCCCCCGCCCCCGCCTTGCCCCCGCCCGGCCCGGCACGCCCCCCTGCGGTCGCAACAAGGGGCGGCGGGGGCCTGGCGTTGATTGGGGTCAGACCGCCGCCTCATCCCGAGTGGTTCGTCTGTCGTCCTCCAAGGCCGGCCGTCGTTGATAAGGCGCGGGGTTGGCAGTGCGCGCGGCGGGGCCTCGTCGGTGGCGTGGCAAGGAGAAAGCGGCGCTGATAGATCTGCTGTCCGGGAGACACGGCGCGCCGCGCGCCGGTAGTCCTGTGCCGAGGTGAGTCCGGCAGCAGCCGGCCGGCCGGCCGGGCCGCACAGAGGCATTGCTTATTCATTTGTGGAGTATCGGCGTTACCCAGAGAAAGCGCCGCCGGCCAAGGTGCAGGAGAGGGTCCTTGGCGGCGTTACGTTCATCGGCAGGCAGCCTGCTGTGCGGCGAGGCTGGCGAGGCTGGCGAGGCTGGCCAGGCCCAAACGCAGTGTACGTTGTGCCGTCCGCGGAGGGAAGGGGGGTAACCACCACACAGCGCAGCCAGCTTCCAGGAGATTGGAGCCCGGCAGGAAAGCCTAGGCTCAGGCGTGGCGGCGCAGCGGCCGCCTGCCGGGAGAGGCGGGCGTAGATTCGAGTAAAATGGCGGGGGAGGTTTTGGTATCCTCTTCATCTCGCCCGCCGTGGCTCTCAATTTGTCCCAGCGGGCTTGCGCGAGTAGTAAAAGGGGGGGGCCGGGGGGGGGGGCGTCGTCACCGCAGCAGCCCTGGAGTGGTGCTGGAGCTCGCCTGGAACTCCAGCTGGGAGCCCTCGGCCGGATGAGATTGTGTGGGTGCAAGTGGGGACGCGGATGTTGTTAGCGCTGCCACCAAGGCCCCGCCGCGAGGCTAGTGGCGCTGCGGTGTCGTGTGGAGCGCGCGGTTCGCTCTGACCCCGCGGCGCGCCCGCGACAGCCAACGGGAAGGTGTCTTGGCGACGCCGTCCTCGCCCTTGTGGCGGTCGTACCTAACCCAGGGTGCACGCGGAGTGTGACTGGAATTTGAGCGGGGGATGTCATTGATGAACGGCAAGACGTGCTGCCTGCCTGCCTGTCGGGGTCCTTTGGGTCCGGAGTGAGCTGTGGAGCGGCATGATTAAACGTCGAAGCGTCGCGCCGCCCCGCCCCACCCCTGGCCGTCCCCACCTGTCCCGGCTCGCGGACTGTGCAGCGAATCGCGTCACAATTTCATCCCGGTTTACGGTCCGTGAAAGGGCGAGAGGCCGGCGAGAGAGAGCCGAGGGTGTCTTCTTTGTTTACGAGCGCCTGGCAGTGCCTGCCGTGCCTGCATATTGGACTGCATGATGACCTGGTATACGGCGGCCGAGCAGTGCAGTGCAGCTGCTGTCATGTCCCCCGGTGCGCGCCGCGCGGGCTGGTATGTGTTTGCCACACTGCGCTGTGTCGCCCTCCAGTCACTCTCCAGTCACTTATCCGTCACTTTTCAGTCACGTTTCCGTCACTCTCTAGTCACTTTTCATTCACTCTCGTGACTCTACTTCGTCACTCTGCTCTCCAGTGGCCCGCAATCCTCACCTTCCAGCCGATATGGCTCCCTCGCGTCGCCGATGCGCCCCCCAGCGGTGTTTGGCAGCGCGCGGATAAGCCCCCCCCCCTCCCCCCGCCCCGACTCTCGCGTGATTACGCTTTTTTGTGTATCGCTTTTCCGTGTGACTGGTGATGCAGGCCCGCCGTGTGTTTGGATTCATTGCGTCCTTTCCCCTCGCTGGCGCCTCGGCTGGAGTCTCGGCTGGAGTCTCGGCGTGCTTGGCTTTACCGGGCAAGATGGATGGTCCGCGCCTCGCGGGCCTTCCGGGCTGTTCGTCAAAACGGTCGTAGGGATTTCGCGCATTCGGTCCGCCGCCCCCTCGCCCCTCCTCCCGCCCGCCGCCGCCGCGACTCCAGCTCGCTTCTCCAGCCACTCGGCGGGCCTACCCGCGGCGGCCCGCTGGAGCGGCTGGATCGCGGCGGCCGCGGCGTCTCGCCTCTCCAGAGCCATAAATTCGTCACAGTGAAAGTACACACTCACACAACACGCCTAATCCGCGTAAGGATTTGGCCTGCGCGCGTGTCTGCGTGTGTGTGTGTGTGTGTGTGTGTGTGTGTGTGTGTGTGTGTTTGCGCGTTGCGGTCCACTCTCCTCCGCGGTGACGCCGCCGCACGTGCGTGGTGGCTTTCTAATTACCATAACAGCGAGGCGCGTCGTGTCGCGACGTCTGTCCGCCCCGTTCTGATGGATCGGGCGACGCCAGCGACGGCGTCGCGACGCCAGCCGTGCAAGATGGATCGCGGGCATCCAATCCGGTGTGGCCCGGCGTCGCGGCGTCGCGGCGCTGCTGACGCGGTGCTGCCGGTGCCCTCGGCTGCCCTCGGTGCTGGATGACGGATCTGCCCCGCGGAGGGCAAGGGCAAGCAGCAGGGGCGCGGCGACGAAAAAAAAAACGAACTGGAGGTTAGGTTTGCGGATTTGGGATGGAGGGGAGGCAGAGCGTTTGAACCGCGTTGGCCCGGCACGTACATTTGCACACGTTGGCGTGCACTTGATCACGCTGCCCATGCCGCGCGCGCGGCCCCGGGTTTCATAAGCAACAAGTCGATTCGTTGTGTGCGCCGTATGGGGCCCCGCGGCGAGGCTGGCTGGCCGGCTGCCTGGCAGGCCGAGCCGTGCAATGCGAGTGCCCCGTCGGCCCCATGCGGTGGAAATGGAAAGTGCTGCCAGAGTACATAGGGCCTTCAATTGAACACATGATCTCAGCTTTCACTCGTCTCAATCAACGCATGCGTCCGGTACTCGCCTCGCCTCTCGTCCCGGCTCGGCTCGGCTCGGCTCGGCTCGGCTCGGCCAGGTGGCGCGGCCCGGCCGGCTGCTCGGCTCGGCCCGCCGCGGGATGGGATCGGCCCGAGATTGTTTTTGAGGCGGCGAATGCGCCGAATCATGATGGTGCGCCTCGCAGCCTCGCAGCCTCGCAGCCCTCCAGGGCGAGGGCCTCGCTATCGTGAAGGGAGGGAACGGCAGGCCGCCCAATGTAGCAATTTCCCCGTCAGAACCCCCGCCGGTGCCCTAGCAGCGTGATGCCCGCTTGTCCGGCCGCCGATATGGCCGGCCGTGGCCCGGGAGGGAGAAAATATATATATCGGGCCGCCCACCGCCTCGCTCTGTCTCGTCCCGATGGCAACCCTTTATAACGCTTTCCCGATCATCCCGCTGCGACTCGGCTTTTTCTTGGAAACGCAATCGCAATCGGTTTCGGTGGCTCATTTCGGACGACGCCCCGCCCCCCAACCTGCCCCACCCCGCCCCGCCCCGCCCCGCCGCGTCAGCACGGCTAATGGCTGCCAGGGGTAGTTTGCTGAGGCGGAGAAAGAAGGCGGCAGGGCAACTAGCTGACTGGCCGTCAGAGTGCGTGCATGACAGTTTGCTCACACGCGATGGCCTGGGGCGCGCAGCGCGTAGGGGGCCTCGGTTTCCAGGGAGGGGCCTGTCCCTGGCATGGCGGCAGTAGCGTGGCCGAGGCCGTGGCCCACATGCGAATGCCCGCGGCTCTCCAGGGACCGCCAGGAGTCCCAGTCCGGCCCGTGACTTGGCCGAGCCGAGCCGAGCCTCCCTCCGCCCCGACGCACAGCCACGGGGAGGGGGTGGACTGGCTGGACTGGCGGGACTGGCGGGACTGGCGGGACTCCGGGGAGTCGGCCGGGAGTGTGTCGTGGCCAGTGCGACCAAGTTGTTATTGCCCGAGACCAACCCCCTCGGCAGACGGGCGTATATCACGTGTGTGTGTGTGTGTGAGGGTGAGCCGGCAGCTGCGAGGCCTTGCTTTGCAGACAATGTGCGGTGTGCGGCGGGTGGATCCGAGGGGGTCGCCGGATAATCGCGCCGCGACGGCTTGTTGTATACCGGCAGCGCGCGCAAGCTCTTCAGCTGCTGCTTTTTGAATAAAAGCTTTATTTTTTTTGTTTTTTTAATCTTTTTTTTTTGTTTGTTTCGCGTTATAGGGTGCGCGCGGTATTAGCGAGTATGTCTGCGTTTTTTGTTGTTGGTTTTTTTTTGTTTTTGGTCTGCCCGCTTCTTCTGTGGTTGTTTTTCCCGCGATTGGGCGTTTGTGCGCGCGAGACTGATTTCGCTTTTTCGGCGGTGACTATAACGCGCTGCTCTGTGTGTTGCAGGTACTGTACGGACGGACGGCAGCGCCAACAAGGTGCAGTCGGCGTGTAGTCCCTACTCCGCCGCGGCGGACCGCAGGTGGATGAAAAACAGCCAGAGAAACGGGAGCGGCCGAGCTTACCTGGCACGGCGCCGCGCGCCCAACCGGAGGGGGCTTTTTTGGCGGTTTGTTTATTTTCTCCCTCTAGAAACTTTTTTAAATTGTCGGCTAACGATGCAGCCTGCCTTTGTCCTTCTCTCTCTCTCTCTCTCTCTCTCTCTCTCTCTCTCTCTCTCTCTCTCTCTCTCTCTCTCTCTCTCTCTCTCTCTCTCTGTCACTAGTTGGGTCGAAAATGAGCAGTATGGCCGGCCGATACGATGACAACGAGGGGCTGCACTTGTCACTGAGTGCTCGCTGGAATGTGTCATGGGCCCGGGAGCGTGTATCAGTGTGTGTGTGTGTGTGTGTGTGTGTGTGTGTGTGTGTGTGTGTGTGTGTGTGAGGCGCACTGTACTGCTCGCCTGATGGAGCAGCAGCGCCACTGGTTTGCGCGCCAATGCAATGCATCACGGGCCCAGGTGCCTGTGTGTGTGCGTGCGTGCGTGTGCTCATGCATACGTGTGCGAGCGTGTGGACACGGGCGTGTGGGATAACATAGCATGGACTTCATTAATTGAGTCGCTCCTCATTATCTCTCCCACTGTGCATTTTGCGCGCACGGCCTGCGCGCGCGCGTGTGTGTGTATGTGTGTGTGTGAGTGTGTGTGTGAGTGTGTGTGTGTTCACCCCCCCGCGAGGGGATGTTCCGAAAAGCCGCTCAGACGGCAGCCCCATTTGTGTGCGCACAGCAGTGCATGCAATGCAATGTGGGGCGTGGAAATATCGTTCCGGATTATTAGTTGGCTGGTGCGGTGCCGCCGCCGTGCGCCCCGCGGCCGACGCGTGGCCGGAATGGCGCTGCATGCGGCCCCGCCCCGCCCCACCCCGCCGTAGAGTCGTCGGGTCGCTCTGTCTCTCTCGCGGCCCTGCGGGACGGCCCCGCGAGTGCGACAGACACGGAGCGACGACTGCTCCGGACTCGGCCCGCTGGAGGCACTAATCCCTGTTTTACCGACCCCTTGCGCAACGCCTAATGTGCTCGGTGTGTCCGTGGTGTGTCCGCGGGGAGGTCGTGAGGCCTGCCTAGCCTCGCGCGAGGGGCCCTGCGCGGTGTCCGCTGGCCGCGTCCGGAGCAGTGTCGCCGACAGCGTTGGCGTTGGTGTCACCTCGCGCTGACGAGGCGTCTAGGAAGGCGAGCCACTCGGCTGGCTGTTGGCTGGATGTTGGCTGTTGGCTGGCTGACTGTTGGCTGGCTGTTGGCTGGCTGTTGGCAGGCCGGCGCGGTCTGGCTGCCAAAATGCAAGGCGGGCGTTGACAGGTCCGGCCGCGCCCTGCTTAGCCCTGCTGCAGGGCTTTCTCTTTGGCGCAGCGAGCCAAGTTGTTGTTGCTTTGGTATGTGTTCCGAGGTATGTGTACACACACTCACATACATACACACACACACACACACACACACACACACAGAGTGAGTCGCTCTCACACACAAAAAATGCAGCCCGGAAAGCTTTTATAGTGCAGTGTCAACAAAAAGCGTGAGTCTAGTGCAGCGAGCGGCCTTGCCGGACATCATTAGCCTGTTCCAGGCTGCGATGCCCCGGGCCTGGCTGCGTGGCTGGCTGCCTGGCTGCCTGCCTGGCCGGCCGCTGGAGTGTGCTGGAGTCTGGTTGCGTGCGGCTGGGATTACTACTCCAGCGGGGCCTGATTCTAGGGGGGGATTTGTTTTTTGTCCGGCCGCCGTGTCTTGCCCGGTCTTCCCCGGTCTTCCCCGGTCTTCCCCGCAGCGCCGCCATCGGCCGCGCCATGGCTACGCCTTCCCATGAATAAACAGTAAATCAGCCCGGAAATTCGACGCGCCTTACTTTTTGATCCGAGACGCGGGACGCCGCAAGGTGGGATCGGACCAAGAGGGAGGGGAAGCCGCCGGCGAGCGTCGCGACGCTTTTTTGCCGTGTTTCGTCGTCGTTTCTTTTCCGCTTTTCCGCCCCGCCCCTCTGGGTCGGCCCGATGGTCCGATCGGGGCGGGGCAGCATCGGGTGCCCCTCCGCCCCCAGAATACCACTGCACTCTGTTTCATTGTGGTGCGCGTCGCCTCTCCCGGCTCCGGTCGCCCTCTTGTCAAATTCACCGTCGTCGTCGTCGAGCGCACGACGGCACAGCACTGTTGGGGCAGCGCCGAGGCGGTTTGTCCGGGCCGGCCTTCCTTCGCGGTCCTGTTTGCGCGCACACACACACACACTCACACACACACTCCCTCGCAGCAGTCTGGGGAAAGTAATTGGGGACGTGTTTGCCGTCCACGGAATGACGGAAGCGGCGCTGCGCCTCGCGGTGGCCCCGCCGTGGCCCCGCAGGACGGAGGCCCCCAAAGGCAGTGTCTGCGGTCGGCCCGTGTGTGGGAGGTCCCGTCCTGCCTGGCGGGGCCTGGTGGGGCCTGGCGGGGCCTGGCGGGGCATCAGCGTGTGTCACGCCCTGCCCGTCCAGCCACTGCAGCAGCCCAGAACGGCAGTCCGTCATTACACTGTGGCTTCGGATTAATGCAAGGCTCGGCGCTTTCCAGAGCGGCCGCGCGGGGGTGGGGTGAGGGGGGGGGCAACGAGCATGAAATGAGCTCAACTCTTTGGGGCGACCGCAGTGCAGGACCGCAATGGGCGAGGCGCTGGTCAGCCACCCCGAACCCCCTTGGGGCCGCACCATAAGCCCCGCAAGGTCCGCGGGCGAGGCCCCGCACAAGCCACGTCCGACGCATCGCCGGGTTTAGCTGATTTTAACGACCCCGCGTATAAACTGGCCCCCGCTTCCGGGACCTGGCCGACGAGGGTGAGGGTGGCGAGCGACCCCGCGCCGCCCCGCGCGCGCCGGGGGGTGTGGGGTGGCGGCTGGCTTGATCCGGGATGCCTGCACTCCCCGCACCGCCAGCGTTATCCGTCCAGAGCCCAGACAGACGGACAGACGACAGACAGGCGGACAGCTCCCGGTCCGGTGGGATGGAATGAAATGAGTCGGAATGGCGCGGTGAGTGTGCGCCGCGGGTGGACCGCACGGGATTTAGTTGACGGCCTGTAATGAGAACGGGGCCGCCACCGCGCTACCCGCGTCTGCCGTCAGCCGGCCAGTCAGTCAGCGAGTCAGGCAGTCAGTCAGTGAGTCAGGCGACGCGGTCGTGGCGGCGCGGCGAGTCATCGAGACGTGAATTATCGGCGCGAGTGCTGCAGCAATCAATGGGTGCAGAGGCGCGGCTCGGGGCGGCCGGAGTGGAGAGATGAGATTCACATTTTTCGCTCCATTGTCGGCCCCGCCATCTCGCCGACGCGCGGCACCACGCCGCCGCTACGGAGTCAGCAGCCGCGCTCCCCTCCGGGCCCGCCCCACCCCGCCCCACCCCGCCCCTCGCCGTAGACGTGGTGGCCTGGTGGCCGCTACTCACGGGGGGAAGGCACGGCGACGACCGGCCACCTCCGTGATGTGTGTCTTTGGCTCGGCAGACGCACGGGCGGCCCAGCCGCCGCCGGTCGGACGGGCTGGCAGCCAGGTCGCGGCGGCCGCGCCGCGCCACGCCGCGGGGACGTGTGCGTCAGGAAACCGTTAGTCCCCCCGCAGAGGCCGGCCCGCACCACACCTTTGCTGCCTGGCTGCCTGGCCGAGGGCGTGGCGGCGCGCGGAGCCGTTCGACTGGATCGCTGCTGCGCGCTGCCCCTCACGTGGCTCCGGGACGGGCCCCGGACCCTGTCGCCCGGAGAGAGGGCAAGAGAAAGAGGGGCCGCGGGTTGGTTCCTCCTTCGTGCTGGGCCTGCCCTGGCCACGTCAAACCCGAATCGGTTTTAGGCGTCGTCGTCGTCGTCGTCGTCGTCGTCGTCGTCGTCGTCGTCGTCGTCGTCGTCGTCCTATCCGCGGCCTGCCTCTGCGCGCCAACACGCGGACGAGTGCAGGGCCGGCCGGGTCAGGTTGACTGGCGTCGGGGTCTACGAACTCAGGCGCCGAGGAGTGACTCCGGAAATGCAGTTGTTGAGGATACATGCAGTAAAAGTCGCCGTGCCGCGCCGCCGCGGTGTGAGGATAGGGGAAAGGGGGGGGGGAGGGAGGTGTCTGTGGAGCCGCGAGTCCGGAAACACGACCGTCCGGAAGCTGCTGACGTCGCGGCCCATGGCACTGGCGGGGCACGCGGCGTTGCCGCTCCGCGCGGCCCGCAGTGTGTTGTTGTTCCAAAGGTGCGACATTGGCCGGCCGCTGCGGCGTGGCTGCGGCGTGGAATTCCCTGTGATCGGCGAACGGCGGCGAGGTCGCGCGGCCGGCGCGGCGGGCGCTATCCCACGGCCGCGTCGACGGCGACGTGATCCCGGCGGGTGGCGGGGCTTTTTAATTGAACGGGAGACTCTGGTTCGCGGTCGCGGCGTCGGCGGCGGTGTCAACCTCGCGGTGCGGGAGGGCCCGACGCGGGAAAGTCTGCTGCCCCGCGCGATGCCACCGCGGCTCCGGGTTGCTGTTCGTCACCGTTATACTTTGCCGCCTCCGAGGCATCAGGTCGTGATTTCTCGCTTTTTACTTTCCATGCCGCCTGGTTCCCCAACTCGCATTTCCAATTTGTTTTTTTTTCTGCGCCTCTAACGTTCCCGCCTCAATCTTGATATTGCTTCGCGGCCGGGCTAATTTTTTTTAATTTTCGGCGCGCGCGCGCGTGGAGTCGTGGCGCGGGGTCGCGGAATCGCGGCGGCCCTGCGGTCTGGATTCGGGAGGGGGCCCGCGCAGGGGGAGGGGAGGGGGAGGAACCCGTTGGCGAGAGGCGTGAGCCGGCCGAGTCGGCTGGAGTCGCTGGAGTGTGTGGGGAGTGCGGCGCGGCCCGACAATGCGATGCCCCCTGCCCTGTCGTGCCGTCGTGGTCTTGCCTTGTGCCCCGCCAAGGGCTGGGCAGCGGGGCGCGGCGGGGACCATTCGTCCATATTCGGCGAACAATGTTCCTTCACCTCGTAAACCTTGCAGCCAGGGCCGGCGCGCTGCACCAGGGTGTTTCCCCCCCCCCCCACCCCGCCCCTGGCCCTCCGCGTCAAATTGCTCGATTTTTACGGCGTTCGTGTCGTAAAGCTTTTGCCTGGGCTAGAATTTTGTTGAGCTGTGTGTGTGTGTGTATGTGCTGCGCAGCGGCGGCGCAATTTCTTTCTCTCGCTGTTGCATTACGTTGATTGCGTTTCGAGGCCCGGGCCGTTCCGTGGGCGTGGCGTGGCGTGGCGGGGCGTGGCGGGGCGCGGCGCACACGGTCGCGGTGCACGCCCCGCGGGGAGTCCTCGAGTTGCAGCGGCGAGGCGACGCAACGCGCAGGGGTTGGCGGCCTCCTCCTCCTCCTCGTCGCCGTCCTGATAAGGGCCGCAGCATTGTTTTGTCACGTTTGCGCCGCGCCACCCTCGCGCCCCGCCGCCGCGCCGCCCCGCCGCCCCGAGGGCTCTCCACGCAGTCTCCGCGCAGTTGGCACCCCCTAGAGGGCCGCCTTGAGTGGGAGGGGACGCGTGACGCGTCCGTCACCCGGGCGGACGGCGACGACGGCGACGTCCCTGGTGGCGACGCCGGAGTTCTCGCGTTTCGCGAGTCGCGCGCGCGAGGAGGCCCACTCGGTCCGCGTCAAGAGAGGTGTGGTGTTTTATGCGCCGCGGTCGGGCCATAGTGGGGCCCGACGGCGCGCCGTGGGCCAGAAGACCGGCGCAGGCGGACAATACTCCAGACGCGTTTTGAGCTCCAGGGTCGCCAAACAGGACTCGAACCAAACGTGTGACCCCGCCAATGGATTGCTCTCCGAACGAGGATTCCATTGGTGGGGTCACACGTTCGGTTCGAGTCCCATATCGCGACTCTGGAGCTCAAAACGCGTCTGGAGTCTTTGCCCCCTGCGCCGGTCTTCTGGCCCACTGTGCGGGCAGCGCGGGGCGCTCCGTCCCCCGGCACCGCGGTGCAGCCAGGGCAGGCCGGGTAATAAACGGAATGAAAGCGAGTGCCTCCATGTGCGTGGGCCGCGGGGACGCGGGGACGCGCCGGCCAGAGCGGATCCCATTTCGGCCCCACAGATCCGCGTATGGCCGCGGCGCGCGGTGTAATGTGTCATCGTTGTCCTCCATTGTGGCCGTTCCCCGGGACCGCGAGGCCGGCGAGGCCCCCGCGGCCGCGGCCGGAGGAAAAGACTGGCGGCGGCGACACTCTAAACGAAGCTGATTCAATAACGCGGCCGCGTGGGCAGCGCGCTGTGTGGACAGTGGCCGCACGCCCTGCCCGGCCCCGCCCCGCCCCGCCTCGCCCCGCCTCGCCCCGCCTCGCCCCGCCTCGCCCTGCCTCGCCCCGCCTCGCCCCGCCTCGCCCCGCCTCGCCCTGCCTCGCCCCGCCTCGCCCCGCCTCGCCCCGCCTCGCCCCGCCTCGCTCTGCCACGTCGTCCTCAAGTGGCTGGCGGCGGCGGCGCAGCGCCTCGCTGTTTATCGGGGCCGCGAGCATCGACGGCGGCCTCGCGGGCCACCCTGGTCCGCGACGCGTCACGCCGTGTCGTGTGTGTGGGTTTTGTGGCGGCACTCACTACACGCCATTTTCCCTCACCCCGCGCCGCGCCGCCCCGCCCCGCGCCTTGCAGACGTACAGCCGCCCTTTGTGTGCACACATCAAGTTTTAATGGCGTCGTGAAGTTGTATCCGCGCATGTTTGTGTATGAGCGACCTCTTGTGCCGATTTCGTCGTGGCGGAAGGGGATGGAGGGGAGGGGTGGGTCCTGCTGTGGCAACGCAGAGAGACTCAGCGAGAAGGCTGCCACTATATAGGCAGTGGCGGTGGGCTGCTGGGCGCAGTCCCTGGCGCCGCACCCCACCCCGGCCCGCCCTTGCCACTTTTCCAACTCGAAACGAGTTACTTGCTCCAATATGCCGCCGGCCACGTCACACACAAGTTTATTTATCACACCACCTGCTTGCATTGCCCGCACTTCCGGCCCCGCGTCGCTTTTCTCAGAACAATTTGGGCCCCTTTGGGAAATATTGAATATATTTCCCTGCCCGCCCTGCGCGTGTGCACTTTTTTTTTCTTTCCCTCTTTTTATTTTCTTTCTCTTCTTCTTCTTCCTGTTCTTCATCTTCCTGGACTGTTTATTTCGCCCTTGATGGCGGGGTCGCCGCCTCGGTCGCCGAGTCCCACGTGCCGGCACTTGTGGGCCGGGGAAGGGCTGTTTCGGACCTTGAAGGGCGCGTCGAGCGAAGGGCGCCGAGGGGGAGGGAAGGGCGTTATGCCACTCCTTTTATTATCCAACTCGCCCCGTGGAGCGAGGCGGGGCGGGGCGGAGCCGAGTATTGGCCGTTTAACCAATGTTCGCGCTCAGCGGGCCGCATGACCGCGTCCTCGTCGAGGGGGTAAACATTTCTAGGAATTTTGTGCAGACCGCTCGGTATTATGCTGTATTACAGCGGTATTACACGTGTATTACGGCATTGAAATACAATTACGTACATTACGCGTGTTACTGGGGTGTACAGGGCATTACGCGAGTGTTTACCCCCTCCGTCGTCCGTTGCGACTCATGCCACCCTCCCTCCCTCCCTCCCTCCGCGTTGTTCCTTCAGCCTTTCGCCTCTTCCCGCCAACTTGTCTTCCTTGCGTTGCTACTGTTGATTTTTTTCCTCCCCTCATTCTTCCCCGTCAATCCCTTTCATCTCAGTGTTTTTTCCCTCCGTCGCCACCCGTCTCTGTCTTTCGGGAAAGTGAAATGTTGTTGTTGTTGTTGTTGTTGTTGTTGTTGTTGTTGTTGTCGTCGTCGTCGGTGTATGTAGGTGAGGGTGCGCTCGCCGCTCCGCGCGCGCGCTCCATCCCTGGAGATGACAATCGAACAGCTGCTTTGGCACCCAGCGAGATAATAATATGTAGCGAGCGTGGAGCAGCTGCTCGCCTCGCACGCTTCGTTCACCCCTCCGTGTGTGTGTGTGTGTGTGTGTGAGTGTGTGTGCTCTGTCTTTGTCACGCTTCGCTGCCCCGGCGATGAGTGCGAGGGAGATGGGCGACCCACTCATCCCCCTGATCGAAGGGCGGCTTGCTCCTTCGAGTTGAGTGCCCCCAGCCCGGCCATCATGTTGTTGGCTTTCTCCGCGGCGCGGTCCCGGTGCGCGTGCACGCCGTCGGCCCGCCAGCTCTGTCCCTCTCGCACTCGTGGGGCGTCCCGCACAGGTGCGAGAGAGAGAGAGACAGGGCGACGAATGAGTCTGCAGCGCAGCCGGGAGGCCGGAAGCCAGGCGACTCACAGTGGGTCAGAAGACCGTTGAGGCGGCCGAAATTTAAGACGCGTTTATTGAGCTCCGGAGTCGCTAAATGGGACTCGAATCGAACGTGTGACCTCATATCAATGGATTCCTCGGTCGGAGAGCTATCCATTGGTGGGGTCACACGTTCGATTCGAGTCTCATTTAGCGACTCTGGAGCTCAAAACGCGTCTCGAATTTTGGCCGCCTCAACGGTCCTCTGGCCCACTGTGCGACTCTCGCATGCCGGTTGACGTGCTTGACGGACTGCAGTCGTTCCGGGACGGGCGTGTCGTCCTGGGCTCCTCGCCGGGCGGCCCGGACACTGTGTCTGTCTCGCGACGCTCGCGACCCGACCCGCCGACCTGACCCCCGCCCATTGAGAGAAACAATGGCCCGCCTGCCTATGGCCCGCCTGCCTATGGCCCGCCCGACCGCCTTGGCGCGCCTTGGCGGGACGCAGCGCAAAGAATTGCACTCTTCCGGCGCGCGGACCGGAGCACAGCGCCATATGGAGAGGCGGGAGAGAAGTGGTCCCGGTGACACATCGGTCGCGGCCCCCCCGCCGCCCGCCGCCGCCGCGTCACACACGGGGGGCTTTCTCTTTTCGCGATTGACTGCGATCGGGTCGGCGGCTGTTGGCGCCACGTCGACGTTGTGGCTCTTTGATCCGACCACGGCGTCGACAAACCCACACTCACCGTTTGTTTTTTTTGTTTTTTTTTTTGCCGTTTTCCGTTTTCTTTCCACCACGGCATTTTCCGGCGTGGAAAGCCATTTGTGGGCCCTGGCGCTGGTAGGGCGGGGAGTGAGCAGCCCTTCAAAGAGACCGTCGTCGTCGGTCCCTTCGGCCCCGACTCGGCTCCCGGTTCCCGATGTGGCCGATCCGATCCGATCCGATCCTTTGACCGCCCCGTCCCTTCCTCTGGTGGCCGCCCCCCGCGCCCCGCGGATACACGTCCACTGGCAGACATGTGGCCGCCTGCCGCCGCCTTCGACTGCATGTTCCACTCCAATATATTTCAATTGAGAGTGGCGGGGCGCGGCGGGGCCTCGGCTTGACCGCAGGCCGCAAGATTGAAAAGGGAAGGCTGCGCCGCCGTCTGCCTTCCGCGTCCGGTCCTCCGGCCCGCTGGTCGTCTCGTCACGTGTTTCGTGCACAGCGGCCATGTTGTTGTGTCTGGTGTCGCCTTTGCCTTCTTATCGCAGCGGCCATGGTGGCGGCTATGCCCGCGACTCCGCTAGTCAGACGGACGCGTTTTGAGCTCCAGAGTCGCCAAAGGCGACTCGAATCGAACGTGTGACCCTATCAATGGATTCCACGTTTGGACAGCAACCTCATTGGTGGAGTCACACGATCGGTTCGAGTCCCATTCAGCGACTCTGGAGCTCAAAACGCGCCCGGGATTTCGGCCGCTTACACCGGTCTTCTGGCCCACTGTGCAAGTCCAAGATGGCGTCTGATCCTGCTGTGGAATTAGGCGCCCTAACGGCAGTCCTTCATTTCTCCGCGGCCCTGGCCGGCGTGCCGTGCCTGGCGTGCTGTTCGGCCTGGTTCGCTTGCGATCGGCAGCCGGACAGGTGCAGCGGCTTGGAGCGAGATGCGGCGGGGTGCGAGGGGGCCCGGAGGGGGGGGGGGGAGGAGGAGGGGGGGTTGCGGCGCGGGACGGCCAGGGAGAGATTGGTCAAGTAGCGGGCCCGGGTGCCCGGGGGCCCCGATCTGACAACCGCCGCCGCCCCGCCGTCTCAGCCTCCCGGCCCCGCGGGTTTAGCCGAGCTCCAGCGGGGCGTGGCGATTCCCCCCTCCCCCCCTGTTGGGCCCCCCTGCGGTCGAGTTCGAAAACAGCATTCTTGGCCGTCCTGGATGGCGCACTTGCATGGCACGGCACACGGTGCTGTCGCTGGCTGGGCCGTACCCCCGCGATCAAGGGCACATTCGGCCCTTTCCCTCCCCCCCCCCTCTACTCCCCCCTCCACTCCCCCGCGCCTTTCGCCGTCCAGTGCTAATGAGCTGACTGGCGCTGCTGGCCGCGCCGCCCGGACAGCCTGCCGCCTGCCCCACATAAGCGGGAACAGTTAGACGGCTCGGCCCAAGGCCCGGCCGGCCTGGACTCTGGACACTCTGGGAACGCGCCGCGCGTATTGCCTGCACGTCGGGCTGGTTGGCCTGGCCTGGCCTGGCGCACCGCACGTGCGGACTGCGTGGCGGTCGCGGCGCTTCTGCCAGCGGCCGATGCCCTCGGATGCACGCGGAGGTCGCCGTGCGCCGCGCCACGCCACGCCACGCCGGCACGAAGCACGTCGCCGAAATGGCCGTGCCCCCCGATAGCGCGCCGCGCCGCGGGGCTGCTGCGGGAGGCAGCCAAAATGCCAGACGCGTTTTGAGCTCCAGAGTCGCGGTAAATGGGACTCGAACCGAACGTTTGACCCCACCTGTTGGTTTCTCCCGTGCGGGTGGGGTCACACGTTCGGTTCGAGTCCCATTTTCTGTCTTTAGAGCTTATCAAAACACGTCCGGGATTATGACTGCCCTCCCCGGTCGTCTGGCCCACTGCGGCGCGCGGCCGTGCACCCTGACTCACCGCGACCACGGTCTGCCGCGCCGACAGGGTTGTTGGTGCCTGCTCGTGGTGGCGGTCGGCGTCGGCCACCCTAAAAATACCCGCCGCGCTTGAACCACAACAGGATGTGGGGCAGCGCGCCTGGCTAGTGCCATGTCCAGTAGCCCATTCCGTCTATTCACTCGACCGGCCGGCCGGCCGCGTGGAAGCGGCGTGTTTACAAGGCGGACTGCAGCAGCCCCGCGGATGTTTAGCGCGGTGGAGGCTGCCGCCGCTGCTGCCCGGGCCCCTTCGGCGTGTGAGTGTGCGGTGCGCGCCTCCTGCATTCCTCCATCGCCCCTTTTGAAAGCGGCGCGGCCGAGGTGGAAGCGCCGCATTCTTGCGGGGTTGCTTTTTTTGGCAAACGTTTTTGGAGCAGCGGCCGGACACGTGCTGTCCGTGCGGTACACGCGGTACAGGGTGGTGGCCGTGCTGGCCGTGCGGTACACGCGGTACAGGGTGCTGGCCGTGCTGCTGGCCGAGCGCCGCAGTGTCTGCCCTGCACTGCCGCGCCGGTCTATCCCGTGGCTCTGTTTAGTCGGACACGCACTGTGATGCTGCCGCTGCTGTTTATTGGTTCCGACTGGCGGCCCGGTCGGACCGGCCAGGCGGCAAGCCGCGCCGCCAGCCCGCCAGCCCGCCAGCCTCGCCAGCCTCGCCTCGCGGATTAGATTGCTTTTGCCGGCCGATAATTAACTCTGCTCTTTGCTGCTCTGTTCCAGGTGAGGCTGCGTCCCGACGACGGTCTTGGGGGCGAGGCGCGCCGCGCGCGTCCCCGGGGTCGCAAGTCGCGGAACGAGGAGGCAGGCAGGAAGGAAGGGAGGGTCGCCCTCTCTGTGGCCCCGCACCAAGCATGTGTTATTGCGGTATATTTATTATTATTTTCCTTGTTGCTCCGGTCGGGTTGTCGCGACGTGGATGAATGGCCGCCGTGCGCCCCAGCCAGTCTCCGGCCCGCCTGGCCCACTGTGCCCGGCCCGGCGGGGGGGTCGGCCTCTGCAGGCGGTGGGCCAGGCCGCGGGATCCACCCCCTTGGCGCGGCTAATGAGGTGACCAGGACGCCGCCGTGCGTGGCTTCGCTGTGCTTCGCTGCGCCTCGTCGTCGCCGCCATTCGCGGCAAAGCCAAAGAGCGCGGTGTCTAGACGTCCGTGTGATCGTAAACATGGCGCGGGTAGTACCTCACCCTGGACCCGCCGCGCCGCAGGTCCCACTGTGTATGGCCGGTTTACGAGCCGGGTTACGGGGCGCGCTATCAGCCGAGGTAGCGAGGTGCTGCCTGGCGCGGGGCACAGTGAGCGCAGCCGGCCAAAGGACAGCGCAGCCGGCCGAAACTCCAGACGCGTTTTGAGCTCCAGAGTCGCTAAATGGGACTCGAACCAAACTGACCCCACCAATGGATTCCTCGTTCAAAGAGCAATCCATTGGTGGGGTCACACGTTCGGTTCGAGTCCCATTCAACAACTCAAGCTCAGAACGCGTCTGTAGAGTTATGGCCGCCTGCGCGGGTCTTCTGGCCCACTGTGTGCGGGCCGTGCTGGCGTGACCTGGCGCCGTTTTTGGGGCTGCAGGGCCAAGGGCCGACCGACCGACCGACCGGCCGAGCGTCCTGCTATCAATACTCACTGAGTGGCGCCACGGCGGCGTAGCGTGGCCTGGTCGCACCACCGGCTGATTGCCTCGCCGTGACGCGGCGGATCCCGATGCCGTCACACCGCCAGGACCTCGGCCAGGACCGCGGCCAGGACGTCGCAGGTGCGGCTCCTTTCCCCTCGTGCAGTGTGTGGGCACTGCTGCTGCTGTAGGGCGTCGTTGTTGTTGTCACTCCCTATGGCTGCCGCAGCGCCTCCGGCGACATGTCCACGAGCGCGGTAACAGTCTGCTTGTCGTCCCGCCTCGCGTCTCGCTACGGACCCGCGCCACGGCACCCATGGGACATCGGAAGGGAAACGTAATGACGGTGTGAGTCTGTCTGTCTGTCTGTCTGTGTCTGTGTGTGTGTGTGTGTGTGTGTGTGTGTGAGCGCAGAACGGCTTGCTGGCTGTCCGTCGCGAAATAGTGGCGCTGCACCGCCACGGGGGCTAATGGCAGGCACACACGCGAAGCACGCGATGGCCGCCGCCGTGCACTTTGGCCGCCTTGCCGCTGCACGCCGCCTGCACGACGCCGTGCTTCTCGGCCTCCGACGGCGCGGCCTGCGGGCCCAGCAGCGCCGAGGCGGCCTGGATCGGCACGGCATGCGCCGCGCGGACCACGACGACGACGTCCCCGCCGCCGGGCGAGCCACCCAGGTCGTGTTCGACGACGACGTGAGTCCAGTCCAGGCACAGTAAATCGCGCCGCTGCACCTGGCGAGGCAAGCAGGCGAAGGATGTGCCCGCCGGACTCATAACGGGCCGCCAAATGGAAAAGAACGCGCGGTGCCGGGAAATACGGCCACACCGTCTGTCCGCGTCCGCGCGCGCGCGCGCGCGCGCGTGTGTGTGTGTGTGTGTGTGTGTGTATGTGTGTGTGTGTGTGTGTGAACTCATCGTCGCGGTGACAAAGGGCCCCGCACATGTGACGCTCACTCCGCGCTGGGCGTGCTGGCTGTGCTGGCTGGCTGTGCCCTGACACGTATTCATTCCAGTCACGCCGCGGGTTCGCGGTTCGCGGGGGGCGATTGCGCGGGTGCCCCTCGCGACCCTGCGGATCGGTCCGCACGCAGCCCGGCCCTGCGGATGTGTGATTGTCCGTGTTTGTGTGCGCGCCTGTGTACTGTATATCTCGTGTCGAGATTTTCCCGGCGCGCCGGATCGGTGACGTCGCTCGCGGCCCCACCCTCCTCTCATGGTAAATTCATTAGTCTTTCTCGGCGACGGGCGGCCGCTCCGTCTCCGCGGACATGCCCTGGATCCGACGCCACGCCGCCACCGCGGTTTCGGTTTTTGCCCGCCGTGTCCGCCATCGTGTCCCCGCGCTCAGCGACCCGAAAGGCTCGGGGATGGGGCGCGCGCGCGCACACGGAGGCGCGCATACCCCTTGTGGGGCTCATTCGTCATTCGGGTGTGGGGCACCTGGAGGGACGCGGCATGAGATAGTGGCGAGATGCGGCGGCGCGTACACCGCCCGGCCCACTGTGCGCCACCCACCACACCCAGGCGGCCGCGATAACGCGTTCGGAACCACCTGTTTGTGATTCAGCTCATGGCGGCCGCGGCGTGCGGTGTACACAGCGGGACGCGGCCCTTTGGCGTCGCCGCAGCACCGCAAAAGGAGGGACAGCGAGGCGTTGGGGATGCCCGGTAACGAAGGGCCTTGGCGTCGCACAGGTGTGGAACTCGCCCATCGCAGCGCGGCCCTTTGGCCGTGTGGCGGGCCGCGCCCTCAGACCAATGTATTTAGACAGGGGCACAGAGGGCTGTTTCAAAGGGGCTCGTTCCGTATTCAGCGCGTCCCCGCCGCGCGACGCACCTCTGCATTGGCGTGGCCGGGGCACCCGATGGGCCCGCCCGGAATATAGACCGGCTGGCCCCGATCCGGCAGCGGCACGTCGCCGGCGGCCAGGCGCGGCCGCGGCGGTGAGGGTCGCGGAGGCGCGCAACACGTCCAGCCGTTCGGCGCCGTCCGGCCGTTGCATGCGGCTCGCGGCCGTGTTGGACGCTGGCGTGCTGCACGCCGCAAAGGAACGGCGCCGAGCGCAGGCACCGCGCGCTTCTGGCCACCCCCGGAGGCGCCGTGGCCGAGATATGCAAAGCGGCCCCGCGGCAAATTGGCGGTGAGGACTAGAGCCTCCTGCAGCAGGCAGTTGGATGACGGAGATGCGGATCGGGCCGCCACCGCCGCCGTCGTCCTCCTCCTCCGTCTTTGTCTCCGGAGAGCCGTCGTCGTCGTCGTCGCCGCGTGCCGCTTGGAGTGTGTGTCGTCGCCCGCCGCTGTTTTTCCCGCTCTTCCTTATTTTCCTTCCCTTATTTCCTTTTCATTTTATTTGACGCGCGCAAACATCTCCCCGCGATGCGTGCTGCGTCGTTGCGTGCGCGAGGCTGGCTGCTGGTCCTTTCCGCTCTGTTGACATATATTTGCCGAGGGGAGGCGAAGCAAAGGCCGTCGTCCTGGAGTCACATCGGCGGCCACCCTTCCAGCGTACCGCCTCCGCTATCGCACCGCCTCAATTAGAGTCGGTGACGGTGAAGGCGAGCTTGAAGGCGTCGCGTCGCGCGGCCAGGACTTAGGAAGTTGTGGCTTGAGGCAGGCAGAGAGATGGTTTCCAGATTCGGGGATACTGCTTTCTCTGATATGTATCGGCATTAAAAAAAATCCGGCCTCTAATCTGACTCGAGACGAAGGAGGGTCTCTCTCTCTCTCTCTCTCTCTCTCTCTCTCTCTCTCTCTCTCTCTCTCTCTCTCTCTCTCTCTCTCTCTCTCTCTCTCTCTCTCTCTCTCTCTCTCTCTCTCTCTCTCTCTCTCTCTCATCTCTCTCTCTCTCTCTCTCTCCTCTCCTCTCCCCTCTCTCTCTGGCTCGGCTTATCTCGCCAAGAAGGGACTGGGTCCTACCCGACGGAAATATCATAACTAACCTTTTTTTCCCTCTTCTTCGTCAAGCCCGTTGATATCATCTCAGTGTGTGTACACCTGACAAGATTTCGGGAAACTCGTGTATCGCCGTGTCGTAGTGCTTGCCGCTTAGCGTGCCGCCACGGCCGCCAGGTGCGTCAGGAATTCGTCTCGCTTTGTTGTTGTTGTTGTTTCATCCCATTGGGGCGGCCGTTTTTCGTTTCTCTGGGCGAGATGGAAGAAGCAGATCGATGCGTCAAAGTCGTAACGTCAAAAAGTAGGAATCGAGTCGGGACGCGCTCCGTGAGTGTCTCGTGGCCGGGGCACTTTCCGACGCGTGTGTGAGTGTGTGTGTGTGTGTGTGTGTGTGTGTGTGTGCGTGTGTGCGTGAGCACCGCAGCCCCTGGAGGTCGTGCCGTCATTAATTCATGGCCCCAATCTAAAAGCCGAATGTCGTCCTGAGAGTCGTTTTCGTTTGATTCAGGTGTGTTTGTTTGGCCCTCGGCGGGGCCTCGGCGGGGCCTCGGCGGGGCCTCAGTGGCGTTCCCGGCGAGCGGCTGTGCGTTCCAGGTTCGCCAGTCAAAGAGCGCGGGCGGCCGGGCGTGTTGCGCGCCCGAAAAGGCTCTTGCCGCGAGCCCAGCCAGCCGGGCGAGCGCGGGTGTGTGCGTGTGTTTGTTCTGTGATTGGATTGGCTGTAGGAGGGAAAGGCAAGGCGCCTCCTCAGGACGCGTGCCTTGCTGCCTGCCTGCCTGCCTGCCCGCCTGGCGTCGCGATGATGGAGATAAAAGAGATTGGCGACACTCGCGTTCCGTTCCCGCCGGAGTCCACGGACGTCTTGAACGCGGTGGCGGGCCGGGCCTTGGCCGGGCCGTCCGGAGGGAGCCGGACTCTCCATATTTTATTCATCGCGTTCCCGGACAGGTGATCGGCGACGACGGCGACCTGGCTGTTTGATGTGGACACGGCTTGGCCTGCTTCCCGGGGCGTACTCCATGGCGGGGGTCGCGCGGCCGCCGTCCCCTGCAGCTCGCTGTGATTGCGTGCTCGACGGGGTGCTTCGCTGGGAGCCTCCGGCAGCTGCTCGTCGGGATATTGGATCAGCCGCTGGCGGACATCTTTTTCCTTATTTTTGCTCCAGCTCTCGTCTGTCGCTGGCGCCGTCGGGACGCCCGGACCCCTCGGACCCCCCGAACCCGGCGGGAGGTGTGCACTGCAGTGCGGTTTTCCGTGCCGAAGGTGCAGATTCGGCGGAAGCCAGGTGCCCCCCCCCTTTCGTACCCCAAAGTCGCTATTTGGCCAAGTGTCGTGGTGGTTTCCTGCCCTTCGGGATACTAGGGCCCCCCGCCCGGGCCTCGTCGGACGTGACATGAGTTGACGTATGTGTGACCCGGCGGGCCGTTTCTCCATCCGCGCTCCGTCCTCCCTGCCCCTTCTGATCGATTGTCATTTATTGGATATCCCGGCGGGGCTTTGGCCGTCGCGGCTCTGTCGTGACGTCACGCTGCCGCCATCGCTTATCCCCGTAGAGACGGGCCGGTCCGGCCGAGCCGGGAAAAACGGCTTCATCTGCTGCAGCTGGGCCCGGCCCAGCCTAGCCCGGCCCAGCCCCGTCGGGGCCCCGTTTGGGGTCCTCCTGCCGTAACTCTGGCCGTCCGCCCACCCGGCCGCGGCGTGTTCGGTGTCCTGGGCCAGGTGAGAGTCGCGGCGCCGGCGGGGTGCGTCGCCGCCCCCCGCCGCTTGCTTAGCCCGTCGAGTGGAAGAGTTTGGCGGGGGCGGCGGGGGCGGCGGGGGCGGCGGGGGCGGCGAGGGCGGCTCAAAGGGCGCAGCGGCACGTGTCTGGATGCGCGGCGGGCCGAGGCGAGCGCACGGCCGTGCACGGTGTGGGGCGGACGCGGAGGTCGGCGACGCCACCGCGAGACCGCGTTCCCCGAGACTTCGGTGTAGACGCTTTTCTCGAGGCCCCGACCGTCCGCTACGCCGGTGGTGGTGATGCTGGCCGACCCACGGCCGCTCGCCCACGGCACAAAGACGTTCGCTGGCTAATCCCTCTCTGCCAGTGTCATCGCGTTTCCGTCGCGCTCATGTTATTTCCCGTCTCCGTCGCCTCACATTGTGTACACGGCGGTGCGCGGCAGTCTGCCTCTTAGATGCATCGGGCAGGCCGTGGCAGGCCAGTGAGTGAGTGAAGGTGTGATTCGGCGCGCGCGCGCGCCTGTGTGTGTGTGTGTGTGTGTGTGTGCGTGTGCGTGTGCGTGTGTGTGCGCGCGGGGCCCCTGCCAGGAATGACGAGGGACGGAAGGACGCTGGACATCTGTCCGGCCAGCGTGTAGAGCTCGCCGCACGCGCACGCTTCTCTAGACCGCTGCAGACACACGCACACACGCGCTCGCATACACCCGCCGACAGCTGCAATCCCAGCAGAGCGGCGGGCAGGCAGCTGGCGACGTGCACCGGGCTGGCTGGCTGGCCTGCTCGGTGTTTTTCGGACAACACCTGACACTCCCCCCGCCGCCGCCTCTGCTCGTGCACTCTCTCTTTCTCCCTCAGACACACACACTCTCAAAGCGGGAAATAAAAATTCATACCCGTCCCGTACTACGTGGTGTGGTCCAGCCCAGGTGTAATATGGCGCGTTGTTCCCTTTCCCCAAGGGAATTGCCACCACGTGTGAGAGAGAGAGAGAGAGAGAGAAGAGAGAGAGAGAGAGAGAGAGAGAGAGAGAGAGAGAGAGAGAGAGAGAGAGAGAGAGAGAGTGCGTGTGCGTGCGTGTGTTGCCGGAAAGTGGTCCCGCGAAAATTAGAGTGTATAGTATTTCTAGCTCGCAAAGTGGGATAACGATGATGAGGTCGCACCACGTTTGTTTCTTCTTTTTTTCCTTCGCTACGTTTTTTTGGCTGTTGTGGCTGCACTCTTCTGTGCCCTCCTCCGTGTGCCCTGCCACGGCACCTGCGTGGGAGTGCCTCGGGGTCGCCGTCGGGGCTGTCCGCCGGGGTGTCGTGAGTGTGTGTGCGCCGCGCGTGTCGGTGAGAACGGCCAGAGAAGCGCAAAGGCGGGCGTTTAGCTTAGTTCGCGCGCGGCTGACCTGATGCGGGAGCTCTCCTGCAGGGGGAGCGCTTAAAAAAGAAAAAGGAGGTGAACGCGGAGGAGAGAAATAAGGGAAGGGCGGGAGGGGGTGGTTTGTGTGAGCACCGTGTAAGTGATGCAGAAGAGCCGTTATCGTGGAGCGTCGATTCACGGTGATTCACCCCCGGCCAGTAACGCCCCTCCCCCCTCCGCCAACCTCTCGGGGGACGAGGCGCCGTGTACAAGAAGAAGCAGGCCATTGCCTGCGTTATCGTGCCCGCGGCGTCGGGGCACGGGGCGACCGACGGGGACCGACGCCCACCGACGGGGGGGCTCGCGCCAAAGCGGCAAAATTTTGGAGGTTCATAAAACTGGCGGGGGATGCGGGCGAGTTATGAAAGGGGGAGGGACTGGTTGGGGAGGGGGGGGCGAGGGGCTCCGCGCGGCTGGAAGAAGGCTTTAGTCGCCGAGGGAATTTTAAAGCGCGCAGCGAGGCTGTCATAAACATGGTGGGGCCCGACGAGTGTGCACTGCGCGCAGGTTGTCGGTACAGTACACGAGCCGTGCTCTTTGCAGCAAGCCAAGCAGACTGAGTCTCCTAGGCGTCCCCTGCAGGTGCGAGAGAGGCAGAGCGACTCTCGGAATGAGTGGTGGTGCAGTGTACTCGCTGCTGCGCTGCAGCCGTGACCCCGCCTGACCCGCGGCCCCGCGACTCACAGCCAGCCTGCAGTTGTTGTGCACTCCGTGGCAACGACAGCCATCTATCCATCTATCACACACACACACAGAGCACAGGCCTCCATACGGCAACGGCCGCGTCGTTTAATGCGGGGTTTAGAACAACGGCCGCGCCTTAGGTGCTCTTTCCATGGATTTTTCTCATGAAAAGCAGGCTTAGTTCGTTTCTTTCGCGTCGAGCGCCTGCGCCGTTTGCGCCAGCTTTGCGCGATTCCGTGCGTCGCTGCGTGAGTGTCTGTGTGTCTGTGTGTGTTTGTGCGCGGCAGAGTTTTCCACGGTCGCTGCGCCCTGCATACACTCACAGACACACCGGGGCGCGCGCTCGGCCAGTCTTGCCGCCACATTATTTTTTACGGTGAACGAGTATGAGGTGTATGGCATATAGCAGTGTGACGTAACTGTATGTATGCACGGGCAGGGCCGGCCTTGGTGCTCGGGTACCGCGAACGCTATGAACTAGCCCGTTTGTGTGTGTGTGTTTGTGTGCGTGTGCGTGTGGACGGGGCGTGTGCACCCACACAAAGGCACCAGCGAGTCGGCGAGCGCTGCCGCCGCTCGGTAAGGCTTTCGACTGCAAAACAACGCCGCGTTCGCAAGCACGTGCGTGACCGTCCAATAAGGACCCGACTTTTTCTCCCTTTCGCTTTTTTCTTCGCGGCCTGGCGGGCCGGGGCGGGGCGGGGCGCGCTGGCGGTCTGCCGTACGTGTGCGGGGAAGCGGCGGCGGCGGCGCGATGGCTTGCCGGCCGAGGGGCCCCGCGGTGGAATTGCCGGGCGGAGTGGCGGACTCCGTGCCGACCGGCGGCCGCGCGGCCCAGTGGGCCCGCCCCGCCCCGCCCCGCCCCGCCCCGCCCCGCCCCGCCCCGCCCCGCCCCGCACCGCCAGGCCGGCCGATGCTATGAAATTTGGAAAGCCAGGGGGAAAGGCAGCGGCGCGCGGATGAGGCGCAGCTGGCGTGGCGGGGCGGGGCGGGGCGGGGCGGGGCGGGGCGCCGTCCGCGGCATGCAACATTCACACGCAATATCGGCCCGTGACCCCATCCAGGATTGCCCCTCTCTGTTGTGTTCGCCGCCCAGGGTTATGGCGCGGCCAATGACTGTTCGAACTGAACGACTGCGCGTGTGGCAGTCTGTCGGCGTGTATGAACTTTGTGACTAAAGGGCGTGTTTTGTCTCGTTTTGCAGGTAAGCTCGCAGTGACCCTCGACGACGATGATGGTCTCGGCCAGGGTGAGGCGCCGTCTTCTTTTCGTTCGCTGGTATTATGTTATTACGGCCTCCGTGCGCCGATTACCGCCATCGCCTGCTCTCCGCCCCACCCCGCCACCTCCGTGCGAATTAAACGCGCGCCCTTGTTAGCGTCTGTTGTTGTTGTTAATGATGTTGTTGTCGAGGAGCATGAGGAGGATGATGGCGACCGCGCGGCGCCACCCTCGCCGAGACGGCGGTGCCCGAAGAGAGCGGGCCCGGCGCCGCCGCCTGGATATCCTTAGATAAAGACACCGTGAGCGATTGACCTGGGCATCCTGGCCCACTGTGCGGCGCTGTTGCGTCGCCGCCGTTCATTGTCTGGCGGAGCGCGGGCAGCTCAGCTCGGCGCGTAACGCGATACGGCTGCACTCCGGGAAGGCACGCGAACAGGCTGCGTGCGGGTTCTGGCGACGCCGGGCCGACGACGAGCCGACGCCGAGCCGAGCCGACGACGAGCCGACGACGACGAGCCGACGACGAGCCGACGACGAGCCGACGACGAGCCGACGACGAGCCGACGACGAGCCGACGACCGCCCCCGCGGACTGATCCGCCCCATCAGGCCGGGCCGCTGCTTGGCCGCGAACAGCGCCAGCGCCGCGCTCTGCCAGTGACGTGGCGAGACAAAGGAGCGCTTGGACTCCGCCGGGGCCCAGCCCGCGTCAGCGCTAACGATGACTTTGTTTCAGGCGTGTCTCCATGTCGCCACTCTCGGCTGCCTGGCTCGCTTTTCGCAAGGCAGGCGGCGGCCGCCAGCTCGGTCTGCCCGGCGGACGGGCAGGAAATTAGCGGCCGGGTGGGTGCGGGGCCCAGGCCATGCTGGCGGGCGCACTGCAGGCACTGCGAAGTGCAGCTGTCGTTTGGCTGTAAATTGGACAGAAGGGACTGCAACAGGTAGAAGTGCAGTGGGGCCCGGCACGGCCAGGTAGGGCGCCCTGTGGTGCCCTGTGGTGCCCTGTGGTGCCCTGGGCCAGGCTGCCAGGTAAGGGCTTCTCGGAGGAAAGACACGGTTGCCAAACCACAGCCGTGCCAGCAGCGCGCCCCGCATCGGGTTTCCTCGGCTCGAGGTGGTAACCTCACCTGGAGGCGGCCGGCCCGGGCCTGCCAGGGATTTTATTTTTTTGGTTTCTTTGTTTTTTAAAGTCACTGAGCGCGACCCGAAGGGGGCGAGCGACGCCCCGCCACCGTTTCCCGTTGGCGACGGCCCCCGAAGGGGTTCAGGGGTCGCGGGGGGCTCCGCGAAGTTAGTTGTGACTTGGATTTCCTGGAAAACGGTGGTTTTGTCCCCCCCGAGCGGCGGGGCGGCGGGGCCCGCGCACGGCCGCATTGTCTGGCCGTGCAGGCCGTGTGTTCGTACAGACACTCACGACTCGCCGGCGTTCCCAATTTCAGCGACTCCGGTCATGTTTGTTCCCTTCGATGCACGATTGTAGTCACAAATTGGACGGAGCCGTTTTATGATTATTTATTCCGTCTGTTGCACTGTGAACGTGAACGCTCTTTCGGCCGCTCCCTGCAGTCCTTTTCCCCGCCCTGCCTGTAACAATCCATTGTGGTCTGTCCATATATGAAGACGCGGCCGTAGGGCCTAAGGGAGGGGGGGGGGGGAAGCTACCGATTACTTTCTATATACGGCAGTCCATTGTCCGGCCGGGGATCCAAAGTACAGTCCGCGCAGGGAGTGCAAGGAGCGCGCGCCGGGCTCACTTTGTGCATCGACAGTCAGCGTGCAGCGAGCGGCTTAGTCCCTTTTTTTCGGCGGCGGATTTTTTTTTTTTTTTTTTTCTTCTTCAAATGATGCTTACGGGGCCCTTTGAAAAAACATTGGCAGTCGGTCGCACGCCTCCGTCGCATGTCGCTCGGTCGGTCGTGTGCTGCATGACGCGGTGCTGGCTGCCTGCTCGGCCTGGCCGCCAGACTGGAACAATTCCTTCTCTTGAGTCCCCCCCCCCTCCCCGCTTTTCTTCTCGATATGGCTGCTGCAGCTCTGGATGGACGCATGCACCACACGCTGGGCCCCTCCCCGGCGTGTTCTCTCGCAAGCCCGGCCGAGAGGGAAACCGTCAAAGAATGAGAAACATTTCCCTGGCGAAGGAGTGGGTTGAACTGAGGCGTGCTCGCCCCGCTGTGACGGACACGAGTCGGACCGATGGACGTGGGTTCGACTACGCGCGGCGGCGGGGCCGTTCTGTGCCCCGCGGGGTGCTTGCCGCGCCGCCCCGTTGCACGCCGCGCCGCCAGATGGTGCGTGTCATTGCGACTGCGCCAGATTTCCTGACAGTGGCCGATGGATGCATGCATGCATGCGAGAGGTGCGGGGCCCGAGCAAGCCACCTGCCGTCTCACGCACTCCCCCCGCTCCCTTCGGGCCCTGCGTCTTGGGCCGCGGGGCGGGGCGGGGCGGGGCGGGGCGGGGCGGGGCGGGGCGGGGCGGGGCGGGGCGGCCGAGGGGCCCTTTGGAAGGGAACACGGCCCAGCTGGTGTGCCTCAGCCCCCAACCACCTTGCCCGGCTCTGCCGAGGGCGTCTTTTTAACTTTGGGGGAGAAAATGGGCAGATGTGTTTTATTTTTTATTTTTTTCCTCAACTCGCAGCGGGCGAGGGAAGGGTCTCGGTTGGTCACCGGGGCACGCAGAGGGAGAGAGAGAGAGAGAGAGAGAGAGACAGAGAGAGAGAGAGGCGGTGAGGGGCGTTCGCCGAGCCGTGACGCGTTGGGCCCCGCCGTTGCGCCTTTTGTACACGGGGCTGCGGCTGCGAGAGGCACGAAATGTAACTGCCAGCTTTGGCCGGGGGACGGCGCGCCGCGGCGGCGGCCTGGGTCTCCGGGACGCACGCGGGGCGCGGGGCGCGGGGCCATAACCCGAACGGGATGACGCTGTGAGCCGGCCGTTTTGTGGAATTGGTACTGTAGTTAGGAGGCGGCGGCCACGGCGGGGCGTTTATTTCTCCTGCCGTCCCGTTCTCTCGGCCCGTGTGTTGTCTGTCTGTGTCTTTGTGTGTGTGTGTGTGAGAGAGAGAGAGAGAGAGAGACTCTGTGTGTGTGTGTGTGTGTGTCATCTTCCCGAGCGGGAAAAGGCTGCGCGTAACGCAGTAACGGCCCTGGCCGGCTGCAGGGCGGGGCCGTCGTGTCGCCTGAATGCGCCCGCATATCCGCCGCCCTGCTGCTGTGTGTTTGTGTGTGTGTGTGTGTGTGCGTGTGTGCGTGGCGCTGGCCTACCCCTCACCTGTTGCCGCCCCTGGCTTCCTTATCGCTGCATCGCCACGCCGGAAGGCGGCCAGTGGCGGAGCGAGCCATCGCGGCCGAGCGCGGCTGATTGCCGCGCTGACGACCTGCAGGGGCGTGTCCAGGAGGGGGGGGGCGTCGTCGCCCTGCTCGGCGTGAACCTGACCCAGACCCGGGTTCAGCACCCCGCGCCGCGCCGCGCCGCCGCGCACGCCTCGTTGGCTGGAGTCACGGCGTGGTGCTCGCGCCGGCCGGCCGGACGTCATCTTCCCAGTCATGCTCGCCGTCATCGTCGCCGCGTCGTCTCCATGGTCGTCTCCCAGCGCGGCGGACACTTTTTTTATCATTTTTATATTTGCCGCGTTAATCTCCGCGGCGCGGCCCTACTTCCTGCCGGGTGTGTGTGTGTGTGTGTGTGTGTGTCCGTGTGTGTGGGGCGTGAGCGTGGCGTGATTTAGAGGCGTCATCAGAATTTACGATTCAAGCAGTGGAGTGCTAGGCATCCCGCATGGCGGCGGCCGGCCGGCCAGGCTGGGCCTGTCCGATTTATGATACGGCCTGGCCGGACCCTTTGGACCCTTTGCCGGCCAATGAGGGATCGGCCATTGTGAGCGCCCTTTTATGCAGTATCTGTGGCGCGGCGGTCCCGGCCCGGCGTGGCGTGGCGTGGCCTGGCGACACTCGGCTGGACGTGTCCCCTGCTTATTGATACTCTGTGCGGTGGAGGGGGGAATAAACTGGGACGGAACCGCCTCGTCGTGTCGATTTCAGACGAGCCGGCTGGAAGTGGTCCACGAGGCCGTCGCCGCGCCCAGCGTGCCGCCGCCCTGCCTCCTGGGAAGTGCGTGCGGTCCATCGCGATGCTGGCAGGCCCTATCCGCGGCCGCATCTGCATGGCGGTGGTGCGGCCTGCCCCAAGGCCTGCCCGGTGCCGTAACGAGCGGCTTGCTATCTCGCTGCGTTTACAGTACGGAGTGCGCAGTGTGCTCGGCGGCAGGGCGCTCGCTTCCCGGTCCAGCCTCCTCCACGGCCAACTCTGCCAGCACAGCACACCCCCCGTGTCGTCGTATACAGTATCACTTGACGACGCGCTCCTCACCCGGGCCACCTCTCCACGGACACAGTGGGCCCCCTGCCGACCGCCGTCCGTCCAGTGCCCCCTGCCCCCCCCCCCCCAAATGTCCTCAGGCCGTCCTCTCCCTTTGTCCCCGAGATGGCCACAGTCGCCAGGTGCTCCGCCAGGTCCGCCATTGTCCCGATAATGCGATTCAAATTTAGTGCCAAAGAAATTCGAGGGCATTTCTCTTGTTTGGCGTCGTCGTCCGCCCTTGGCGTGCCCACTGGCGTGCTTTGGCATTGTCCGAGATCGGCAGGCCGGCTCGGCTCGCCGCCTCGGTCCCCGAGGAGGCCGAGGTGGCCGCCGTCCTGGTGCGGGAACTCTGATGTGGGCGGAGCCGACGTTCGCGGAACCTGACGGCCGCGCCTCGCGCCTCATCGTGGACGTGACGTCTTGGACGGCCGGGCGTCGGGGTCGGCGGGGAGAGTCGAGTCCGCGCGGAGATCGCATCCACGAGGCGAGGCGCTCCGCCAGCTCCGCCCCGCCGCCGCCACCTCACTGGCGCGCTCGCCTGCTTTCCGCGAAACGATCACCTGTTCACCGCCTTCGTCGTCAGCGAGTGCTGGCTGCCTTGCCGCTGCTTGCTTCCGCCGCAGCCGGATATTGCGCCAGAGGAGAAACCCGCGAAAAGTACGATTTTTTAAAACGCGGCGCCACTGCAGCCTGCAGCGCTTCGATTCGCCGGCCGCCGCGGCGCAGCAGCGCGTCCATCGCGACGGCGAGGCCGCCAGTGCTAGGACAGGGTTTCACTTTGAGGGGTGGTGCCCTTCTTGCGCAATAAATGTATTTGTGAAATTTCGTACAATTTTGTACGAAAAAGCACGTATACGCAATATTGTGTTAAGGCACGCACAAAAATTGTACAAAGGAATTTAGTGTGTGCTGAGGGTGGCGGTCCTGCTGCCGGTCTGGTACACTCTCTTAAGCGCTCGCGCCGTTAGCAATTTTTTCTTTTTTTTTTCGAAAAAGGCGCGGAGATGGAGCCGTAATGAGGTGGCCCACAATGAGTCCGGTGCTCGGCCTCCTCCAGCGGCTAGTTATCATGCCCCAGGGCCGGGCCGGGCCACGCCACGGACACGGAACGAATATCGGAAAATGAAGGGAGTCTTTCTCCTTTCTTTTTCTGGTGTTCTGGTACTTGTTCTTTCTTTCCTTCCCTCCAAACTGCTTCTTTTTGTCCGGCGGGTTACCGCAGCAGCCATTGTTCTCGTATGTGGCGCGTGTGGTGGCTGCGGTGCTGCGTCACAAATAGCTTCGTCTGGAGACTCCAGCCACCGGCCGCCTCCAGGCCGCCCGGCCCGGGGCCTAGGGGCCTAATTACTCCGCTGGGGGGGCAGGCGTCCAGTCACTACCTTACACTGTCCCGCGGAATACCTCGGGAGGGGCGTTGGGTTAGTTATGAGTTCATTAAGATGCACGGGTACCTCCTCCCTGCCTTACCCCACCCCATCCCTGGTATGTGTACGTGAATATATTCTCATTTTGTTTCGTTGGAAAAATAATTAAACGGCTCCTTGTCGTGTTTCTGATTGGAAAAATGAGGCTTCCTTCAAATGGGTGCGGCGGCGCTGCGTGCTCCGCGCGATTGGTCGTAACATTGCAGATGCCCGACCTTGGTGCACTCGATCCGATGCTGCTTGTCAGCGCGGTAATAGCAGGAATAGCCAAGTACATAGTCGTTTGTCTGCCCCGCCCCACCCGCCCCGCCCCGGGCCGCGGCAGGTACCGCCTTGTCGCGTGCAAGCCAGCCCTCTTGATAGGGGATGATAATTTCACGAGCCCCGCGCGCTGCCCCGGGCACAGTGGGCCAGGCCGAGGCGAGGCGTATCGGTTCCCCGGAAGTCGTCGCGGCTGCAGCGCCGCTCATATTTTCTTTTCGTAAATGATGGAATAATCGGCGGGCGTGCCATGCCACGGGAAATGGTTTTCGGTCGGGGTGGGGGGGCAAGGGGGCAAGGCTCGCTCGCTCGGTTGGTTGGTTTACGCTAAACGTCAATAGGCCCCACGATGGCTTATCAGGGCCACGGCAGCCCGGCGGCCGCCACCTCCACGTCAACAGGCCTGGCGGCGGGGCTAGGGGCGGGGCCCAGCCCGTGCCTCATGTATGCAAATTTTTTTTTGATGCCGCGTCGGCGGCAAGCTAGGTCGGACGCAAAGCAGTTGCGTTTTGCGTGCTTGCCCCATTAGGGCGCAGGGCGGCGCAGGGCGGCGCAGGGCCCACAGCCCGGCCCGGGGAGGGAAGGGGTTAAACTGTTAAGGCGTCATCGTCAAGCCATCCGGTGGGCCGCCCGGCCCGGAGATGATTGTTTAATTTAAATTTTTATCGCGTAGGGAACGCGGGCCGCCCCCCTGGCGGGGATGGATGGCGGTGTGCTGTCCAGGCTGTGCTGTCGCTGTGTTGGCGGGGCGGAGTGGCTTTAGCGTGTCGGCCCCTGTCAGTAGGCAGAAAGTGTCTCTATCACACACACACACACACACACACACACACACACACACGACTGCGTCTGGATCCGCCTCTGGATTGCGGGGACGACGGCAGGACGACGGACGTCCACTTGTGTTGCTCCATCGCGATGTAGTTGCGGCCATGGTAATGATGCGGTCATGGTGATGACTTTCATTATTCCGAGGGTGTAATAACACGGTGCAAGTGCACGGAGGGGCGCAGCAGCGGGGCAGTGCGGTTCCCGCACGCGTGTCGTTGGAGCGTCGCCGTTTTTCATACCGACTCACTCGAACCTTTTTGCGTTTGAATATTCTGCGCTTCGTCGTCGTTGTCTTGTCGAGGTGTGTTTGTTGTTGAGGTGCGACGGACAGAGAGAGAGAGAGAGAGAGAGAGAGAGAGAGAGAGAGAGAGAGAGAGAGAGAGAGAGAGAGAGAGAGAGACGGAGACGGACAGCCGAGGCGACGACGCGCAGGCCCGCCGCCACTCGACTGTGATATTGGAGCGTCTCTTTAGGAACCGATACGGCGACGTTTCCGGAAACTACTCGTCGTTTGTCGTGCTGAGCGGGCGAGAGGGAGGCGGCGAGAGCGACTGTGCGACGGAGACGGCCGGAGAAAAAAAAAGGGAGATGTACCGCTTGGGATGATCGAGGCGACCGGGCGGCCAGAAAAAATGTAAAAATTGGAGCCGGCGGCGTGGCGCGCCGTCGGAGTGCTGAGCCCAACAACGGGATCCAGCCAGCCGCCTGCCCAGGCGGATGGATTTTCTACCCGGAATTTGTTGCTGCTTCCACCGAATTTGAGTCGCTTGTTTGTTTCTGTCGCTGCGCGCTCTCTGCGGTCCGGCCGCCTCGTCTTTTTTCCCGCCCCGACTCCTGCTGCTGGTGGGGCCCCGCGCCCGGCCCCGCCCGGCCTCGCCACAGGTCATGATGAAGGCGCCCTAACCCTTTGTGTTATTTTGCTCCGGGAGACAAGAAGCGTGACTCTGGCCCCGCCGCCCCGTCACACGCAGGGCAGGGCGCAGTCCAGGGCGGTTCTTGCGTCCTCCCCCCCCCCCCACCTCGCTCCACCTTAATTAACTTGAACGCATCCAGCAACCCGCCCCGCCGCCAGCCCGCCAGTGTGGTGTAAAGGTGTGAAGCTGCTGCTCCTTCTTGTGCTCCCCGGGGAGCAGCGCTCGCTCTGACGAACGAAAGTGACGCCCCAAGCCCCCCGCATGCAAGTTAAGCCCCTAAGCGCTACCCCCCCCCCCCCCCCCCGACCCCTTCCACAACGCACGGCCCGATGCGCGCTCGCCTTCACCAACTTGAGCCGGACGGGCTGGCTGGCTGGCTGACTGCGCGGCAGTGGGGATAAACCCCCTTGAAAGTACACCCCTCGGCGCGACTAGAGCCTCGACGGCGTGACGCGGCGCGGCGCCGCCGGGAGGAAGGGTTATTTATTCCAAAGTTGGCTGATGGCGGGGCGGCCGGCCACAGCAGCCAGGCAGCCGCGAGATGAGCGCAGTGGCGACGCGGCGCGGAAATATTTTGCGTCTCGTTTGATTGGCGGCGTCCCCGGACGGCTCGCTTTCGGCGCCCTCTCGCCTCACCGCCTTCATTATCTTGCATAATGTGCCGTGGCCGCGCCAACCGCATGCCGCCTCCGCCGCTGCATCACGGCGGCGGCCCGGCCAGCCACGACCCGGCAGGGGTGAGTCAAGTGCACGCCGGTACACAGTCCGCAGTGCGTACACCGCGAGGCGTGTTCGGTACTTACTCGCTGCGTTTCCTTTCCGTCCGTGTGATTCCCCCTCCCACTATGCAGGTGCCCCCCCGTGCTAATGAGATGCTGTGTCGCGTTTCGGGTCGGGGATGTGTCATGAACACACCTCGTGCCCCCTCCTTGCTCCTTTCCTCGGCCTCGGGGCTGGCTCGGGTCTTGGCATTAGTTCCTCGTGTGCGTGTTCTAGCGCGAGAGAGACGGACAGAGTTAGGTGCGCGCACACACACACACACACTTACACACACTCACAAAGTGGAGTCTAGGCGCCAACCGGCAGACGCGGCCGCTGCTGCCACTGCTGCTCCCACACTGATAATTGCACAATTTCGCAATTTGGGTCTTTGTCGTTGTTTCCTTGGCGTGGCTGGCGTGGCTGGCGCTGCTGCAGGCGGTGCAGGGGACATGGCGGCTTGTGGTCGGCGCGGTGCGGCGCGGTGCGGCGCTGGGGCGCTGCAGGCTCGCTCCGAACACTGCCGCGTCGTCGCCCTGTCTCTCTCGCACTCAAGGAGCTCCTCGAGAGAGACAGCGGACCCGGCCTGCCTGCCGGGCTGTCGAGCTGCCACCACGCCCGTCTGCGTCGGGGTCGGCGGGCCGGCTGACGCGGTGAGCCCCCGCGCCCCCTCTCCCGCGGGGCCGCTCCCAAGTCATGCGTGAGGCCGCGCTAGGGGCGGCCGTGGCGGCCGGGGCGGCGCGCCCATCCTAACGCCGCAATCCGCGCCGTCCCCAGGGCAGGGCGGCCCGGGGGCCATCCGTCTAGTGCATGCGATGCGCGCACCGCCACCATCGCGCCCTACATGGCCCGCACGGCGCGCGGAATCCGCCACGCCGCCATCGCTAGCCTGATGAGGGACTAAGAAGAGAGAAAGAAAAACGCATTTCCACACCGCAGCGCCGCCGCGCCATCGACGGTTTTGGTCATTTCCGCCGGCGCTTCTTCTTTTGCGGTGGATTTTTGGCGAGGTGCACGGCGGGCCCCTTCTCGGCCTGCTTTGTGATGCGGCCCTGGAAATGAGCTCCAGGGCCTACGGGGGGAGGGGGGGGGAGGCGGACAATGCAGCCGCAATGTTCTGGCGTCGATAATATTCGATAACACGCTTGCATTTTACGACACGGCACCGCAGCGCTGCACCGCGCGCGTATACTACACCGCAACAAGCTCGTCGTCGTCGTGCTGCCGGCGGCCGCGCGCCAAATTCAAACATGGAAATGGCGAGTCCGTTTCCAATCCGCCAAGGCCGGCGGCGCGGGTAATGGCGCGGACGGCAAACAACGCCGCGCGGCCGCGCCGGGGAACCGAGGGCGTCGCCGCGGTCGGCGTCGGCAGGTGAATTACGCAAAATTACGATTTGCGCGCGCCGCGCCGCGCTGACCGTCGAGGAAAAGGGCAGCAGAGTGGCGAGCACCTCGACGCGGCCTTGACTTGGGGCTGATGGGCGGCGTCACGTGACGGAGGCCGCGCCGACGGCGACCACGATGACGACCACGGCGACGAACACCACCACGCGGACGGGGTGCCCGCGGATCGGGCTGTCGACGGCGATGTCGAATCTGTAACCGTAATCCACGCGGCTCGGAGAGAGAGAGAGAGAGAGAGAGAGAGAGAGAGAGAGAGAGAGAGAGAGAGAGAGAGAGAGAGAGAGAGAGAGAGAGAGAGAGAGAGAGAGAGAGAGAGAGAGAGAGAGAGAAAGAAAGAAAGAAATAGAGAGGGAGGCGAGCGCTGAGGTAAACGGGGATTGTTTTCGGTTGAGCGAGCCGCTGGCAATCAGGAGCAGCTATCCCGCGACTCCCAAATCCCGAATCTCGCTCGGTCCCGGTCCCGCGACTGAGTGCCGCCCTCGGGGCCGCCGCGCCGCATCGGGGCCGCCGCATCGGGGCCGCCATGCCGCTCACTGCGGGCGGCGCGGCGGCGCGGCGAGGAGTGTCGTCCGGAGTCCGGACTTGGAAAGTCGAGGAGAGGAACTCGTCTGGATGCGGTCGTCGCAGTGCATTCGCTTTAACGACGCGGCGACAAAGGGGAGGGGAGGGGCCCTCATTTGGATCGCTTCAGGCGCATTTAATTGCAGATTTCATTCTCGCCATTCGTCGTCGTCGTCGTCGTCGTCGTCGTCGTCGTCGTCTTCCGCGCTCCCTTTCCACTGCCTCTGCCACACACACACACACTCACACGGCAGGGCATTTGGACATCACGGATCACGGAGCCGAAAGGGATCGCGACTCGATTCGGTTGGGCCTGCAGGCTGGTCGGGCCGGCCGGGCAACTCAACTGTCCGAGCTCAAGTGGCGTATTTTATGGAAACGCTCGCGAGGGGGATGGAGATGGAAATGACTGGCCATATTTTGGCGGGCCTTGGTCGGGGCCTGGTTATGGTGATTCGGGGGACACTGCCAAACGGACCGCTTGGTGTGGACGGCTGCACGCGTGTCGATGTGTGTGTGTGTGTGTGTGTTTTCTCTCTTGCTCTTTATGTGCCATGATCAACGCATTTGCATTAGCAAGAGAGTGCTGGAAGTGCCATGGGAATAATGATACGATTCCCTCTCGCTTACACATCTGCTGTATTAGGGGTACCCGTGTGTATTTGCACACGCCGGCGACGTCGTGTGTGTGTGTGTGTACCTTGACAAAGCTCGCTCGCAGGCATGCATGTGTGTGTGTGTTTGTGTTTTCACGTTGGAAATCAACTGCGGAATCAGATATGCATGGCGCGGCGCAGGCCCGGCCGATCCCCCTGGAACAACAGGCACCCAATACACACGACTCGTTGCCGCCGGCACTGGAGAGAGAGAGAGAGAGAGAGAGAGAGAGAGAGAGAGAGAGAGAGAGAGAGAGAGTAGGGATTTAAAGCCCGGTAATATTACCCGTAAGATTCGGTAACTTACGCGTAAATTACGGTAAGTTACGGTGAGGCGGTAATATTGGTAATATTGGTAATATTGGCGTATACGCATATTGAGGCGCAAATCCCGTTCCAGCGGCGTTACAGCAGTGCGTTTGAGCTTCCCGCGCGTCGGGCGAGCCCTGCTGTGTTGCCATATGGCTGCTGCTTGCCCCCGCCTCGTCACAAGCGGCCGGTCTGGCTGCCGGAATCAGGCAGTGAAGAGCAGGAAGATCATGAGCCGGTGGACGAGCCCCTGCGTGAGCCCGAAGCGGAGCAAGGGCCAATACCGCGTCCTCTCCCGCATCAGCAAAGGGTTCCTGCTCCTCCTCATGACAGCGCGGCTGCGCCTGTTCCTCCCAGGGCGACCCGCCGCTCTGTTGCCGCAGCCGCGGCTACTGGTACCGAGGCCCGACTTACCAGGTCTCGCGCAGCACGCCCTCGTTAGAATGACCGGACTTAAGCAGAATATGTGGGTACCTGTTCCTGCCTATTGTCTCGTTTACTCTCTGTACTCTTATTACTTGATTTTGTACTTTTCCCCTCTCATTGTACGTGTTTGTATAACCCTTTATTTGAAAATATAATTTATTTTCAGCATTTTCGTATAAATTCTTGATTTTTTAGAAAAATACCAAAATTACCGTAATATTACCGTATATTACCAATATTACCGTAACTTACGGTAAGGGTTTTAAATTACCGGTATTTTTAAATCCCTAAGAGAGAGAGAGAGAGAGAGAGAGAGAGAGAGAGAGAGAGAGAGAGAGAGAGAGAGAGAGAGAGAGAGACAGAGAGAGAGAGGGGGGGGGGGCGGAATAGAGGATAAAAAATACAGAACGCGAAAACGATTCCTGCTGGTATTTGAACACGCGACTGTCAAAACACGCGGCGTATCAACACGCGCACTGTCTCGTGTGTGTGTCGCTGTGACTGTGTGTGACTGCGTGACTGGCGAGGCGTCGACGGCGAGGTAATAAATTGAAGAGATTGGAGGGACGGGGAGCACATGCATGAATCTGGCGGAAAGTGCAACAAGCGCGCAAAACGGCCAGGGAAAAAGAATATTAAAGGGAAGCGGGTGCAGAATGCAGCAGGCGAGGTGTGCTTGCGGCCCACCCTCGCACGCTCGCTCACACACGCACTCACACACACACGCACGCACAATGGATGGTGGACGGCGCTGATTACCATGTTAATTGCGCGCGATAAAGTGGCAAGATACGACGAACTCCTCTTGCTTCACTCTCCTTCTTGCGCGTTCTCTCTCTCTCTCTCTCTCTCTCTCTCTCTCTCTCTCTCTCTCTCTCTCGCTGCGACGACACTCTGGGGCCATGGGCCGGGCGGCTCCTAGGGCGCGGTGCCCCCGTTGCCGTGCTCCTCCCACGCGGCGACTCGCAGCGAATTGAATTGATGAATGGCGCCAAAATTAACCGCGGCACGCGGGGTCACGTGCCGGCCGTGCTCGTCCTCCAGCTGCCGGGGGGCGCCGCAGTAATTCGGGCTGACGGGCGTCGGTGCACGGCGCCTGGCTGCAGCGACGCGACGACGACGGCGCGCCCTGGCAGCGCTGGCAGCCGCCGTCGCGGCACGCCCCGGCACGCCCCGGCATCGTCCAAAGTGGAGCGAGCTGGCTGGCTGCCTCGTCTGTCCGTCCGCGCTGCGTGCGCGTGCTGCGTGGGCGCGTCGCCGTCGTGACGCCGCCGGATGGCGGATTCGGAAGCGGCTCCTGAAATCGGACTGGAGGAAGACGTCGTCGTCGTGCTCGCCGGCGGCGGCGGGGCGTGGTGCTGCCGCTGTGCTGCCGCTGTGCTGCCGCCGTGCCGCGTCCACCAGGCAGCGCGCGCCGCCAAGGCCGTCCCCATCCATTCCATTGAGTGTATCGCATGCCGTGCCGCGCTGTATCGACGGGACGGACGCCACGGACGCCACGCAACGCCACTGTAATGATGGGATGGGAGCGGCGGCCTGTCCGGCCCGGGCTGCGCCGGACAGTCCTTTGCATGCATTAGCGCGGTCCTGTCGCCGGGCCGCCCTGCCTTTGGCCTGCCCCTGCCTCTGGCCTGCCCCTGCCTTTGGCCTGCCCCTGCCTCTGGCCCTTGCTGCAGCAGCCGGTGCATCGCCCGGAGGTGTGCAGCAGCAGCGCCCCGCCACTCTGCAGCCGGCCCGGTCCCGAGAAGTCGATCCATTTAAAAACCGGTCCTCCGGGGCTTTAGACTTGAACTGGCTCTCTTCTCCGCTCCGTCGCCTCGTCCTCCGGCCCCCTCATCCTCCGCGTCCTGATCCCCCGCCGCTTCTCGGGAAACAATTTTTAGGAGCAACATAATCCAGAAATAAAAACACACCGTGATTACCACGTAGACGCGTCCGTCCGTCCGTCCGGCATCGGAAAATCTTTCCTACCCCCCTTAATTTGGGCCGAGGCGCTGTCCATGGCGGAGGAGGCCGTGGCCGAGGGGGCCGTGCTGTCCGAGGCTTCTGTCGCCGCGAGGGTGGCCATTACGAGGCCGCGGTGGCGTGCATTCGTCTGTCAATGGAGACGTGTCATCAGTGCGGAGGCTATAACTGTTGTGTTTTTGTGTTTCAGGTGAGAGGGCGAACCAGAGCGAGGCGAGACGCGTAGCAGCAGTGTCGCCTGCCGGCCGCCGAGTAGGTCCCTTGTTCACCAGCATGCCGGGGGAGAGAGAGAGAGAGAGAGAGAGAGAGAGAGAGAGAGAGAGAGAGAGAGAGAGAGAGAGAGAGAGAGAGAGAGAGAGAGAGAGAGAGAGAAGGGGGGGGGCGACGCCACCGGCCGCCGCGACGCGCGGAGCGCTTGGAGAGGCGAACGGCTTTTTGGTGTCGCCTTGTGTTTGTTCCTGGGGGACGTCGGGCACGTCCATTACGCGTCGGCCGAGCGTGACTCAGGTATTGCCTGGAGCCGCCTGGAACCTCCAGCCCGACCCCGCCCCCTTGTTAGGTCCTGGAGGGGCGCATGCGTCACGGCCGGCGCTTGGCGCGACACATGTGTCAGTGTGTGCGGAAATTGAGCCATCATGACAGTTGGATGCGCGATTCTTGTCCGGCGCGACGCGCCCGCCGTGTGTGTTCGTGTGTGTGTGTGTGTGTGTGTGCCAGTCATGGCTTTTCATTCTTGTGGAGCCTTTTTTTTTTTTCACCCGTCCGTGCTCCACGCGGGGAGATTCGATTCCTCGAATTTCGGCGACGTCAGCTTGCAAAGTCCGGCCGCAGCCTCCGGTTCTCTTCCTTCCCCTGCGCTCGGATGTCTCATCCTCATCCACGAGAAGAGTGGGTATAGGCTTGGCGCGGTTTCGCTCGCCTTGCGTAAGACTTTCCGCGTACAGCGAGGCCGAGGCTCGCTTGGCGCGCAGCTTGCCTTTTCGATCCACGCACGCACTCACACACACACACACATACACACACACACACACACACTCTCTCACACACACACGCCGATGTGCACCTGAAATATTTATTCTGCATATAACGACGACGCGGGCAGACGAGAGTGGCGTCGTTTGCGCGGTGAGAGCCGAGGCGAGCAGCACAGAGTCTATAACTAGACAGTGATGTGTGTGTGTGTGTGTGCGTGTGCTCTAGTGTGAGTGCGCGTTGTCAAGGTTATGTAAAGAGCAGGCCAGCGCATAAGGTGGTACACAGGCAAAGGTCTAGGCGGCGCGACGGCGTCGCGGCCAATAGAGTGTCCCCCTTGACGCCGCTGGTCTGCTCGCTCGGGATGCTCGGCCGCGCCTGCAGTCTCTGCGGCGGGGGGTATTTCCGGCTCGTCAGTATGCACGCCGCACCTGTGCGCTTTGCTTGCCGCGGCGCCGTGTCTCTGACGCCGGGGGTATATTTCGGTTCGATCGCACGTGCGGCGCGGCGGGCCTCGCGGCCGGGCGCCGGGCCGCGAGGGCGAGGCACCAGGCCGTGTCGTTTTCAATACAGATGAGCGGAGCCTGGCCGCGCCCCGCCCCGTCCTGCGTTGTCCTTTGTTGGCGATTCGACTAAGCTCGATTGTTACGGAAAGTGATTAGCTCCTCAAAGCGCGGGGTAGGGCGGGGCGTGCTGCCGAGCGCCGCGCGATGTGTGTACTGTGTACACTCCACGCGGTGTGTGGGGGGGGGGGGCGAGTGTATATTCGATTCCGTTTGCTGTTTGGCGGCGCGGCCGGCTGTCACCGCGGCGATGCGGCACTCCACGCGGGCTGCCTGCCTGCTCGGGCTGGCCGGCTGATTATTGAATTTATTTATGTGGCCCCGCCCGGGTCGGACCGCAGCGCTCTGCTCCTATTAGCCCCGCTTATACCGCTCGCCCGCGATAAGCCTTTTACCTTCGTTTTTTTTTTTTTTTTTTTTTTTTGGGCCGCGTGGCCCGCCTCGCTTCCCTTGAGTGCGAACCTGTGTTTGATGAATATAGAGTGGCCACCCCGTCCTGCCGCTCTTCTGCTTTGCTGCTGCGTCCTGGTCACGCCCGCGGCCTCGGCCACGCCGGCCACGCCGGCCACGCCGCACAGGGGGGTGATTTCTCGCTTTCTTTGTTTGCGATGACTTTCCGTTTCGAGGTGTATAGTGTAGACACACAAACACGCGGGGCCGGCAGAGCAGGGCTCGGACTCAACCCTTTAGGCGGGACTCTGCCGACTCGATTCTTTATTCGCCTTCCACCGATCGGCTCGGGGCTTGAGGGGGGCTTGGGGCACTCGCTCGCTCCGACTGGCATGCCTCCTTTCGATGGGACGCAGAGATAGGGCAGTGCCAGGAAGGGGGAGAGGGAGATGGGGGATGCAACCTCCACCTCCTCCCCCCGGGGTTCTGACCAACGCCAACACCCCTCCCCCCTCTGAGCGATAAGCATCTATCAATGCCCCCTCCCTCCCTCCCCTCCTCCCCTCCCGATCTCTCTGGGGTCCAGCCACCTGCATCCAACGCACCCACTCGGCCCAGCGGCCTGCATCACCGCCACGCCCCGCCACGCCCCGCCACGCCTGCCGCGGGAGGCGACGCACCTGTTAGATGTGTTGGCGCAGCGGAGCACGTGGCCCATTGTTCGTGGCGGACGGACGGACGGACGGACGGACACGGAAATAGTTGTCAGTCTGCAAGGAGGGGGTTGATAGAGCGTCCCGGCCGGCGCCCCTCCCGCTCGGCTCGGAATTACTTCGGCGCGGCGTGTCGGGTGGCTCCGACTCGCCCTGATTTGAATCCCCCGCCCGACTGGCATCCCTCTGGCGGGGCCCCGCCCGGCCCCGCCCTCGGTGCAGGCCCCTTTGTCTTCCCTTGGAGTGCAGTGCCGGCCGGCCGGCGGCATTCCGCTCTCCGAGTTCCGAACTTGTCGCTCTGTCTCTCTCGCCCCCCGGCGGCTCGCCCCGTGAGTGCGAGAGAGAGAGAGCGCGGCCATCTATCTCCCCGTGATTAGAGCATCCCCTCTGGCCGTGGCTAGCACCGGCGGCCTCCTTCACCTCGATGTGGACCAGTAGAGCGTGCTGGCGCGGTGGGGCTGCTGCTGGGGCGTGCTGCCGGGCGCGGGGCGTCGCCGCCACGCCGTCCTGCCGCCCCGCGCACCACGCCGCTGTTCTGCTATTATTTATCGCGGTCGTGATGCTGGTGCTGCGGAGACTGCCTTCCCGGTCGGGCTCGGCTCGCGGCTCAGTTTGCTGGCTGCGCGCTGCGCCGTGTGGCGAGTGTGTTGGGCGCGGCTGACCTTGGGCCGCGAGGTGAGTCGGCGAGCGGCGCTGTACAGTGGGCCAGAAGACCGCGCAGGCGCGGCCAAGGCTCTACAGATGCGTTTTGAGCTCCAGAGTCGCTGAATGGGACTCGAATCGAAGGTGTGACCCCAACAATGGATGCCTCGTTCGGAGAGCAACGCATTGGTGGGGTCACACGTACGATTCGAGTCCCATTCAGAGACTCTGGAGCTCAAAACGCGTCTAGAGTTTTGTCCGCCTGCGCGGTCTTCTGGGCCCACTGTGCGCTGGTGGGGGACTTGGGCCCGTCGCTAGCCGCGCTCGCAGCGCTGCCAACCTGACGGCCGGACGATGACGGCCACACCGCAGGGCTGCCAATAGCACAACCAGCGTGACGAATGCGCGCCCCGAGGCGTGTCGCTTCGTGTCACGTCGCCGCCGTTTGCCTGTTTCGGCCGCAATGTTTGCCGGCCTGTGGCGGCGCGCGGTGCGGCCATTTGAGGCGCGGACCCAGTGGGCGGCAGCGGGACAGTTATTGCCCACCCCCCTCGTCCCCTAGATAGCCGCCTGCAAGGTAGACCAACAGCCACCCTTGGGCCGGGTCTGGGCCGCGGCGCACTGAATGTGGAGCGCGGTTGGGATCGGGCTGTCGTGGCCGTCAGGAATGAATCCAATAGTTTGGGGAGTAAAATGTCAGTCACCGTTGTTTATTGGTGCCGTGCCCCTTCGCGATGCCGCGATCGACACCTGATGAATTGAGTGGCTGTGACGCAGCAGAAGGAGGGCCTCAAGGGCCCCGCTGGAAGGGCTGCCTGGGCACAGCGGGGCTCCGTAGGGCCTAGGGCGGCCAAGGGCCTGCTCCGCCTGCGTCCCGCGGGGCCGTCAGAGCGAGCTTTTGTCCGTCCGGCCCGGTAATCGTCGCTTCGCGTTTTTGGCGCCCAAAGGGCTCTGCGCGGCCCTGCGCGGCGCTGCGCTGCTGCGTGCAAATGAGGAAAATGAGGGCCGGGCCCGACGAGTTTGACCCACTTCCGGCCGCTTCCGGCGCCCCGCCACGACGCGACGCCGCGTCGCCGCCGCCGGGTGCCGCGCTCCCATTGGGAGTTGTCGCCGATGTTTGGCGGCCTCGAGCCGGCCTGCGCCTCGCCGGACCCAGATCTGAATGTCATGCCGAGCTTTTTATGTTGTGTGGTCCGGGGGGAGGAGGGTGAAATGTCTGGGCGCGCTCGCCAAGCCGTGAGGCCGTGAGGCTGAATCTGTCATTTATTTGATGACCCGGCATAATGGCATTCACGTGAGGTGGCACTTTTGCCGTAAAATAAAAACGACAGGGTCGTGTATGTGTGTGTGTGTGTGTGTGCGCGCGCGCGCGTGTGCGCGAGAGAGAGAGAGAGAGAGAGAGAGAGAGAGAGAGAGAGAGAGAGAGAGAGAGAGAGAGAGAGAGAGAGAGAGCGGGCGGGCGGTGCCTGCTGCCATGACGCTGTACCCGGGTCGCGCCAGCCCAGGGGGTGCTTTGAATCTGGAAGCAGCGCGGCGCTGGGATGGCGGTGGGGGCAGACCCCGGGCAGACCCCGGGCAGACCGGGTAAACGGATGAGAGGGCGGGAATATCGAGCGGATATTTAACGCACAGCTACGGCGCCAGGCCCTGCCACGCCCAGAGTAAACTCTCTGCTTTTTTCAGCCTTCATGGCGGGGCGTGGGGCGGTGCGTTGGAAACGAAACGGGTTCCGGGCCAACGGCTACTGACGAGCTATAAACATTGTTGATTGCCTTGCATGAATTAAGTTCGGGGCTGCTTCCCAGGGCGCGGCAGGGCGCGGCAAGGGACGCGTGGTGGACTCGGACAGCAGCGCGTCTCGTCTGTCTGTCTGTCTGTCCTTGTCTATCCGACTGTCCGACAGTCTCGCGGCTCTGTTCGCCGTCCGCCGCGCGGCCGAGGGCCGAGTGGCCCAGTGGGCCGGGCTGGAGTGGAGTTTCACTTGATTTGGGGCGCGGACGATGGATGCCCGGGTTCGAGCCCCCTCGACTCCCGACTCCCTTTTCCCTTTTCCCGGCGGCGTGTCATTAGGACGGGTCATTAATGAAACTGCCCGCCCCGCCCCGCCCCGCCCGCTTTATATTACTCGCAAAATGAAAATCGCTGCGCTGTGTGCTGCCTGCCTGCCCGCCTGCCCGCCTGCCAGCCCGGCCGACCGGCAGTAGGCGCGTTATAATGGCAAATGGCTCGGCCAATTAAAACCCATAAAGGCGTCCCGCGGCGAGGCGTGGCGGGGCGCGCTGGCCTCGACGGCGACGACGACGACGACGACGCTCTTGTTCCCCGATGCCATCAGCCCGGATGGGGTTCTGGCGGCGCGCCGGGGTTTGGCTGCGGGCTGTTGCATCTGGGGTGGGGCGGGCGCTCCCACATGATTCAGGGCGGGGTGGCGGCGGGGTGGCGGCGGGGTGGCGGTTCTCACAGCGCCTCGGTGCCGGCGACGCGGCGCAACTCGACACCGCACCGCCACTCCCTGCCCCTCCATGCAGTGCAGCGCCAACCCGATACACCGGCAAGGCTACGGCCGGCCAGGCCGCCAAGGACGCCAAGGGAAGGGATCGTAGTGAAAAATCCCGGCGCGAACCGGCGGCGTGGGGAGTCGAACCCACGGCGGCGGTGCGCACACATGGGCCTGAGCCCGCCGGACGGGACAGGCCCTGATCAAGTTTCTTGTCCGGTTCACTAGCCTGGACTAATGTCGCCGTGAGAACCGAACCGGCGACCGGATCGGCTCGGGTCGCCGCCGTCGCCGTGCTTCTAGCGGTACCCGGTAGTCCGGAGGCCCCGAGTGGTTTTTGTAGCGAGGCACGGCGAGGCGGTCTAGTGGTATGTGGCCTTGGTGGGCTGCTGCAGGCTGCTGCAGGCCCCATGCGGCTAACTAAGGCAGCTGCAATGAGAGGAGGCACGCTGGCACGCACGCCGGACTGCCTGCCCGCCCCTCTTATGAAGCCACTCTAGAAGCATCTCGCCTCGCGCAGGAATCCGCGGCAATGACTGCACTGCACCGCGCGATGGCAATGGCGGCGGAGTCTGCTTCCCGGAAAGCTAGGCTGCGGTGCGCGGGGGCCGCGGGGGCTGCGGTGCGCGGGGGCCGCGGGGGCCGCGGACACGTGAACCCAGCGCCGTGTTGCGAGTCGTACGTAACGCGTAAGGCGGGCTGCGGCTTTCCTCCTAGTCCCCCTGTTCTGGTCGCCCCAGTCCGCGCGCGTTGTGCAACCGCGTGTGTTTCGGCGCCGTTCGGCGGGGGGCTGAGTGGTGGCCGTCGTCGGGGTGGCCCAGAAGTGCTTCCACTTAGCGGCGTTGCATAAGTCAGGTGCCTTGGCGGCGCGGCCACGACGCCGTGGCGACAACGCCGTGGTGTCGTCGACAAGGCGCCGCGACGGCGGCATGTCTCCCCTGGGTCGTAAAGCGGCGCATCGCGAGGGTGGTCGGATATGGCGCGCTCCGGCATGGGGCGGGCATTCCGCTGGCTGCATGGCCTGCACCGCGGCACTCTTCATTCCTCCCGGTTTTATTTTACTTCGCGCGGCGCGCTATTTGAATACAACGCGAGCGGCGTCCGGGCTCGGCGGTGACGTCATGTCGTCGGGATGGCTGTTGGGCGCTGCGCCGGCTGGCCGCGCTGCAGTGGACGACGGATGCCTCCGAACGGTGCTTCGCGGCGCTGTCTCTCTCTAGCACTCGCGGGCCGAGATGGACCGAACGACGACGCGGAGGCAGACTGCGCGTCCTCGCAGCCCGGCATGAGTAATGGAGCAGGGCTCCGCGTCCCTCGCGGACTCCGTTTCGGACGGCCAATTAGTCTGAGGGCGCTGGAGGCTCCAGTCAGGCTCCAGGAGCGCCGCGCGGGGCCGTCGAGGGCCTCGTTCAGGCATCATTGGACGCCGTGACGCGCAGGCTTGCTGGCTTATTAGTGCGTCCTGATTGGCAGAACGCTGTGCGCCACACTGTGCGGGACGACGGGGCCTTGCGCGCCGCGAGGCCTTGGCGAGGATGGCGACGAGGAGCGCGGCGACGCGACCGCGGCGGTGGTGGAGGACAAGTGCACGATTAGCTGCATCATCCGCGGCCCGGCCGGCCGGCCATACCGCGGCGGTGACGTCAGGTCGTGACGGCGGGGCGCGGCCGGCGGCGCTGGGTGCGGGGCCGCACAGTGTGCCGCGCCGTGCCTCGCCCGTCACTCCTTGTTTCCGAATCAATTAGCGACCGGGATGAGAATTGGCGCGCGCGGATGAATTTTTCATGAAATTTGTGGAAACTAGTGTGTTGGGTGGTGGTTGCGGGCAGGGGGTGGGCCGGCAGCCTCGTCGAGGCGGCGCCGCCAAACGACTCGCGACTTCGCCAGCAGGGCGTTAGGGGGGAGGGGAGGGGCGGTCAGTAGGGCATTGGCAAACATTGGCTTCCTGCCTGTAGGCGAGCGAGACGGTTTAGTCGCGTCTCCGGCGGATGAGATTCGAGGCGGAGGGGGGCGGAGGGGGGCGGCGGGGGCGGCGGGGGCCACTTCCTCGGAAGAAGATGCGTCAACACGCCGTCTCCGCGCGCGCAAGGCCTCTTCCACGGCGCCACCGCCGTCGTCTTGCTGGCGGCGTCGCCCCCACCCCCGCCGTGCACGCCTCGTCGCGGAGCACGGCCTGCGAGTGGGTAGTGGGTCGCAGGTGCCGCGCGACCAGGACAGCGTGCAGTCCGCAAATTGTCCAGTAGAGCGCGGTATTGCGCGGACACGACGCCGTGTGTGTGTGTGTGCGCGCGCGCGAATCTCTGCAAGTCCGAAAAAAAAAAAGAACAAAATTGGGTTGCAGCTGGTGCGCGCGGCGCACTCGCACAGACGCACTGATAGTACACACACACACACACACACACACACACCCGCGGGAATGGTCCGGTCGCAGGGTTTTGTCGCCACCTCGCTGGCTGGAGCTGGAGAATTTCACAACGAAATGACAGCAGCAGGTGGCGCATCTGCCGCGCTGGAATCTGTTGTGTCGATGTGTGTGTGTGTGTGTCTGTGTCTGAATGTATGCAGGCGCGGCCCGCATGCGAACTAAGTGAAGCTTAATTTATCTTCTCGTTCATCTGTCCTGTCCATTTCAATTTGCGACAAGCTGCATCGGCATGCCGCGGCGTGCCCCTCGATGCCGCCATTGTCTGGCGGTGGGGCTCGCTGCTTCGCTTCGTTACGGACTGTCCATATCGCGTTGCGTCACCGATAAATTAATCAGGCGGCTGGTAAGGCGTTCGGCTTGCGACACGGTAGTAGCCGACCGCCGCGTGCCCCGCCTCGCCACGCCTCGCCCCGCCTCGCCACGCCTCGCCACGCCTCGCCACGCCTCGCCACGCCTCGCCACGCCTCGCCACGCCTCGCCCCGCCTCGCGCGTGAGCGATATTGTCATAATGGGCGTGTGTAAGGACGGCCATTTGGGCCACATCGCCGATAAGGCGGTTGTGGAGGTGCTATCTCTGGGCATCGCCAACGAGGGGGGCCCAGAGTGGAGAGTTCGTCCATAGCTGATTGGAGTTGGCGTCATTGACTTGGTCCTGACCCCCTCCCCCCATGAAGGCTGCTGCGGACCTTTCCCTTTGCTTGGCGGACTCGCTTGCAACACACACACACACACACACACACACACACACACACACACAGAGTGCGCTTGAGCCTCGCAAATACTTTCTACGTACGTGTGTGTGTGTGTTTTCTCAAGATCAAAGGGACTGTGCTGACGCTGAGATACGGTGCAGCGCAGGCCGCGCGGCAGGCAGTGTCGTACCTAGCCTACCGCTACGTACGATGAGCACACACCTGCTGCCGAACTTTCTAAACAGTCGCGGCAGTGCAGCGGCCAAGCCAGGCAGGCCAGGCAGGCCAGCCGCGCAGGCCGAGCGGAGCCCTTATTGCAGTCGTCCCATTCCGTGCGCCACACGCGTCCATTCCGCTACGTTCCGCCCGTGGCCGCCTTTGGCCGTCCTGGCAGGCCGGCGGATCGCACTGGAACCGCGTGTGTGTTTGGAAAGGGAATGTGTAATCTGAATCGGCGGAGGCTGTGCCCGTCTGTCTGTCTGCCGGCCCGTCCGCCCCTGTTTGGAGAGGCGAGCGACGGGGCGTGCTGCTTTGGGCTGGAGAGGTGACTTTGAAGATCGTTGCCGGCACGACGCGTCGGTCTTGTCGGTAATGATGAAGATGATGTATTGGTTGTTGTCGTGGCGTGACGCGGTTTGTTTGGCCGAGCGTGGCTGTGAGCGTGCACGCCGCGCTGCCGATGAGTCGTAAGTAACAAAGGGCAGGCGGGGCCCCAGCAGCAGGAGCAGCCAGCCCGGCGGCCAGGCAGGCAGTGGCCTTTCATCAATGTGTGGCTCGGCCCGACGCGGCGCGGTCTAATTGCCGCGAGTGCACGCGGCGGCACGCGCGCCCATCCGGGAAAACGGTTTGGGCCCTTTGATTCGGACAGGAAAGCGTTTAGGTCCTTTATAGGGTTGTCACGACGGCGGCCGCGAGCACGCCGTCGTCCGCCTGATGAATGCGCGCGCAGATCACGCGGGCCGCGGCGCGGACCGTCACGTGGACCGTCACGCCGACCGTCACGTGGACCGTCACGCCGACCGTCACGTGGACCGTCACGCCGACCGACCGTCACGCCGACCGACCGTCACGCGGGCCAAGTCGGGCGTCGCGTGCTTGTCCTCGGCCGTTTCTCATTCCGTCGGAATCGAGTGTCAGCGGCAGCGCCTTGCCTGGCGGCGCGCCCTGCACGCCACAGCGTCCCTGATGCTGGCGCTGCATATGCATGGCGTGCTCGCGGCGTGCGTTCGCCGTCGAGGTGTCGAGAGTGCTGGGTGTGGCCATGCCGGCGCCGCGGTAGCCTGGGCGTGGCCCATGGCGTGGCCCATGGCGTGGCCCATGGCGTGGCCCATGGCGTGGCCCATGGCGTGGCCCATGGCGTGGCCCATGGCGTGGCCCCGCTCCCGCCGCACGTATCGCCAGCCCACCGTCTTTGTGCCCTACTTCTGGTCGGTCGGCCACTTGGGCCCGGCGGCGGCCCACGGCGGCCCTTTCTCCTTTGGCCGCGGCGCTGGAGCCAGGCAGCCAGGCAGGCAGGCAGGCAGGCAGGCAGCCCCCCACCAGCACACCGACACCGCGATAGCCGCGAGGCCGAGCGTGTATGTATCGGAGTGTCCCCGCGACAGCGCGACCCCGAGCCTCGACAGCCATATGGCTGGCCGCCGCCAGGTATTGGTGCCGCGGGGAGTGGGGCCGCGTGGCTGCGCAGGCCTCGTCGGAAAACTTGCTTCAGTTATTCGATGAAGTCAGGGTCCATGTTGAACAAGGGGGCCTCATTCAAAGTAATGCACCAGTTTGAAGTCATTTTTGAGGAGCGCAATGATTGAAGTTCGCGTTCGTACTTTTTTTTTCGGAGGGTACTTCCCCCCGGGGTGTCGGGGCGGTGCTCTACTTGTCGACGGGTGTCGGTCGGCGCGCGCATGCAGGCCGCGGGTACCGCTGCGGGCGGGGCGTTTAGCTGCATAGCGCTCGCGTGTGTCTGTGTGTCGTGTCCGTGTGTCGTGTCGGGCTCGAAATACGGGGAACGGGGCCGTGAATCGGGATTAGCGTCCGCCGGGATCACAGTGGATTCAGCGTTCGGCGCGCCGAGCGAATGCAGGGCGTGGCGCCCAACACGGTCCAACACCGCCACCGCTTTTTGCTCGCCGAACGATGGAAAGTTAATTTCCTGGCGATTGGGGCAAGAGAGCCTCGCGGTGGCGCAGGAAGCTGTGACCCTGGACAGGAGTCGCTCCGCCCCGCCCCGCCACGTCCGCTCCCTTTAGCACTGACGACGCCGCGAAGGAGACGAAGGCGTCGGTGGCTCGGGGACGCTTGCCGCGCTTTTCCGCCCCTTTTTTTTTCCTCCTCTCGACGCCGGCGGCCTTGTTCGCCGCGTGCACCACGACGCGACGCCGCTCCGCAAGGTGGCGCTGTTTTTCCCCGGCGTCGTGTCGTGCACCGGGTTGATGGCGCGGTGCTATCGCATTGCTGCCCCGCGGCCTCGCCGGCCTTGCCCGGTGTCCTCGCGTTGCCTAGCAACCACGGCGGCGTCGATGGCGTTCGTCATCAATCAGGTTTCGGCTGGCCTACGGGGCGCGGCGGGGCCCGGCCTGCATTCCTGGTCCTAATTGCGGAGTGCAGGGCGAAGCCCGCCACGCCCCGCCACGCCTCGCCAGCGCCCCGGGCCGGCCCCGAGCCCTTCACGTCGGCCGCCCCGCCCTCGCACACCTCGAAGGGCGGGCAAACCCGGTCGGTTTTCCCCCGCAGGCCAGGCGGCCCATGACGTGACACGGCGTCGCCGTCAGCGCCGCCGTCGGCGTCCTCGGCCGCTCCGGCGCGTATTGTCGACGCCGTCTCGTTAGCGCCGCAAGCGCCGCCCATTGTTGGCCCAATAATTTCTCAACGCCGAGAGGCCGAAAGCGAGCCGAGGTAATCCTGGTCACCGCGTCGCGTCGCGTTACGTCCGCGTTGCGTCCGCGGCTTTGTCGCCTGTCTGCGCTTCCAAGCAGTATCGCGTTGCGGGCGTCGCCCCGCCACGCCCCGCCACGCCCCGCCACGCCACGCTCCGCCGCTTCGCGTTTACTTACCGCTATCTTTTGTGCAACGCCAGATCGGCGGCGTCACCAAGAAAGGGGAAGGGTCGTGAAGGGTGGGGGGGGGGCGCTCGAAAATTTTGTGATTGCGTTTGAGTCTGCTCGCTCGGAAGCCTAGGCCCCCCGCCCCGGGCGGCCCGCGCCGCGCGTCCAGCATCCAGGTTATTGGGTCGTAGTGGTCGCGCGGCCACACCCATCCCATGCGTGCCTTGGCGCGAGCGGGTGCGAGAGAGACAGCCTCCGCATTCCCTGGACCTGCCCGCCCGGTGCACGGCCCGGAGGCCCGGCTGCAGGGCTGGCCGCGCGACTGGCTGGCTGCAGGGCTGGCCGCCGCGGCCACGTCGCTAATTGCTTTCTTCCCGCCTATCGCCGATTCATTGAGCGCCGTGCATGTGTTTGTGTTTGCGTTGCTTTCCCCGGCCATGCCCCCTCACCGCTCCATTGGCATTGGCAACGTTCCCGCGCGGCCGCCGTCCGTTCTGTATTTATGCCTTGCCTTTTTGGCGGTGCGGGCAGCACTACACTACACTGCACTGCACTGCGCGGCGGCGGTACGGTTGATGGCAGTCCGACCGTTGTTCCACATGCCGTATGTGGTGGCCGCCACTCCGCGCCTAGCCAGACCAGCCTAGCCAGACCAGCCTAGCCAGACCAGCCCGGCCAGCGCGGCGTAGAGGCCGATTGGCGCCAGGCCATATCCAGACTGTATAGACAGGCGCCATGCCTCGCCGGGCACACAATGGCCCGCGGGTCAGGGTCACACTCTGTGTGTGTGTGTCTCTCCCCTCTCTCTCTCTCTCTCTCTCTCTCTCTCTCTCTCTCTCTCTCTCTCTCTCTCTCTCTCTCTCTCTCTCTCTCTCTCTCTCTCTCTCTCTCTCTCTCTCTCTCTCTCTCTCTCTCTCTCTCTCTCTCTCTCTCTCTCTCTCTCTCTCTCTCTCCCTCTCCCTCCCCTCTCTCTTCAGAAGAGCCACGGGCCTCGACAGACAGGTGGCCGCAAGGGACGGTTTTTGGAGAGTGCGTGGTACTTGTCCCGCAGCTGGTTTTGGCCCATCGCATCGTCGTGAGGCAGGCTTGTCCGGTTTGGTTCGGCTCCTCTTCTCCTTCTCCTCTCGCCGAGCTCGGCTCGTCTTACGGCCCCGGCCATGGCCCCGGCTGGGCTCTGCCTGCGCCTCTGCTCGGCTCGGCCGGCCCGTCCGGTGGAAAGTGGCACGCGTGTGTGAAAGAGGACTCCATCTGGCGTGGCGCGACATCGCGGTCCCCGCCGCCCCGGAGCCCTTATCGCGAGCGTGGGCCGCGTGGCTGGCGGGGCCGTCGGGGCTGGCAGCCGGGCTGGCGGCCTGGCGGGGCTCCCCGAGAAAGCGAGGACCGCGTCCCCCAGGTGGGCGTCGTGCCGGCGATGCGGCCCGGCGTCAGTGACAGTGAGGGGCAGGAAGCGGGTGAGCGAAGGCCGTGGGCGGAACGCAGTGGAACGGGACGACGACGAAACCAGGGGGTGGCAACGGCCTAGGGCCGGCCTGGTCCCATGCTCCCCGCATGGCGGCCGATCCGCCGGCCTGCGGGTCGCGCGACCCGACGTGACAAAACCCAATGCCGTTTAAAAAGTATTGCACCAAATCCAAAACCCAGGGTAATCCTTGATTCGTAATGAAATTCTGCATCTCTCAGTTTTAGTCTTGTTTTGTTTCATACATGTTGTGAGACATACGAGCGACTTATCCACGGAAAATCGAGTTGCGCGGCGCGCGGTGCAGACTTAAATCGTCCGAGATGTCCCATTTCCGTTCATTTTAGACCATAACACCTCGCGAGCCGATTGTTCGGCACATTTTTCCCCATCGCATAGAGGTTGTCTCACGCGTTTAGGACGGCCCTGCTAGAAATAACGAAGCAAAATGTGGTTCGTCGAAATAGGGTTATGACCGGATCCACGACTTTCAACTTATTTTCATATGTTCCTAACGAATCGATTCGTTTCACCATAGGGCCTATACCATCAGAAATTTCATCCTCTATTTTTTCCAAGCATCGGTTTTGCGAAGCAATGGCTCAGAACTTCTATTTCGATTTTTTTTTCCAACCCTGCAAAATGGCCCGATTTGGTAGCAGCAAACGGTAAGGCTTCGTTGGAGCGAACTACTTACCGTTGCGTCCAGCGGCACCTATGGATTTAATTATTAATCTGTTTTGTTTGCCCCCGTAAAGTTTCATTACATTCTGTGTCGAATTTTAGTCATAGTATTACATTTTCTGAAATGTTGTCTTTTGCGGACTTCTTCGCGCTGCCTCGTCCCAGCGCGGTATTAGAAACTGGTAAGACAGCGTATGACGTCACTGCCGGCACAGGGGCGCCAAAGCAGGACCTAGTGCGAACACGGATCACACTAACTGGTTATGGAAAACTCAACTCAGCAAGTAATGCCTGTTCTCGTCTATTATCCGCAAGCAACAACACAACAAATAGACGCCGTTCCGAGCGAGCTGGCTTACCAGTTTCTCATACCGCGCTGGGACGAGGCAGCGCGAAGAAGTCCGCAAAAGACAACATTTCAGAAAATGTAATACTATGACTAAAATTCGACACAGAATGTAATGAAACTTTACGGGGGCAAACAAAACAGATTAATAATTAAATCCATAGGTGCCGCTGGACGCAACGGTAAGTAGTTCGCTCCAACGAAGCCTTACCGTTTGCTGCTACCAAATCGGGCCATTTTGCAGGGTTGGAAAAAAAAATCGAAATAGAAGTTCTGAGCCATTGCTTCGCAAAACCGATGCTTGGAAAAAATAGAGGATGAAATTTCTGATGGTATAGGCCCTATGGTGAAACGAATCGATTCGTTAGGAACATATGAAAATAAGTTGAAAGTCGTGGATCCGGTCATAACCCTATTTCGACGAACCACATTTTGCTTCGTTATTTCTAGCAGGGCCGTCCTAAACGCGTGAGACAACCTCTATGCGATGGGGAAAAATGTGCCGAACAATCGGCTCGCGAGGTGTTATGGTCTAAAATGAACGGAAATGGGACATCTCGGACGATTTAAGTCTGCACCGCGCGCCGCGCAACTCGATTTTCCGTGGATAAGTCGCTCGTATGTCTCACAACATGTATGAAACAAAACAAGACTAAAACTGAGAGATGCAGAATTTCATTACGAATCAAGGATTACCCTGGGTTTTGGATTTGGTGCAATACTTTTTAAACGGCATTGGGTTTTGTCACGTCGGGTCGCGCGACCCGCAGGCCGGCGGATCGGCCGCCATGCGGGGAGCATGGGACCAGGCCGGCCCTAGGCCGTTGCCACCCCCTGACGAAACCAAGAGTTGGGCCGCCGCCGCCGCCGCCGTGGTCCGCGGAGACTTGCACGCACGGCAGCACTAGTGCGCGGCGGTCGCCGTGGTCGCCGTGGCCGTCGCTTGCCGCCCCGGGGCAACTCGGCTGGCCGCAGACCGTTTAGAGCGGCCGTACCATTTTTGTTTCTTGTGTGTCTGAAAAGCGAAAAAATGACAAAGAAGGGGGGAAAGATGGCTGCGGGGGTTTCCGGCAGTGTGCGGCGGGCGAGCTTGTTGCCGTGGATGGTGGGCCGGACCGGGCAGGCTGCAGGCTGGGTGTCTGTCTGTCTGTCCGTCCGTCTGTCTGACTCCCTCATCGCGGTGCAGTGGTTGTGCGTGGACCGCACGGTGCGGACCTCGGCCTGCAGGCGGGCCTGGCTGGGGGCTTCCTGGTAATACATTTGGCCGCAAGTAATCTGGACCCGGCTCGGCGCGGCACCGCAGACCCAATGACTCGGCTCGGCTTGACTCGGCTCGGCTCGTCCGCTGCCGTAATGAGTACGAAAAGCAATTAAAGTACTCTGCCATGGGCGCGGCCGCGCGACCACTAGCCGGGCGCGGCCGCAGTGAGGCAGCAGCCGGTGCACTGTCAAAAAGGAAAGAAGGGCGCCGCGAGGAGGAAAGGAGAAAAAGGGCCTGGCGTCCTGCATCCTGGGGGAAAGGGCCCCGTGCCCAGTGGTCCGCGACAAGCGGCGCGTCCACGGGTTCGAACCCCGGCGCGGCTGCGTTTGCCCGTTTGCTCTTTCGGCGCGCCATTATCTTTCTGCCGGATGGGTAATGAGCGTCTCTCATTGGCAAACTGATTATTGTCATTTCGCCGACATTTGAGCCGCCGGGCCGGGCTCGGTGTGCGTGTGGGGCCTGCACAGTGGGGCTGCTTCCAGTGGGGCCTGCCGCTAATGGTGCTGTTTGTGTTGTGTGTTGCAGGTGCGTCGAGTTGCCGGCCATGCATGCCGTTACCCAGGGGTTGCCGGTGAAGTACGACGCGGACGTGTTCGGAAGGGCCGCGGAGTCCGCGTAGCGCCGCGTAGCGCCGCGTAGCGCCGCGTAGCGCCGCGTAGCGCGGCTTGAGACGCCATTGACCTTTGTGGCGTATGGAGCCCCACTGGCCCTGCGCACACCACACTGCAACAAGAACGGAACCGGAAAGGCATCCTCGGAGTCGTTGCAAAAAAAAAAAAAAAAAAAAAAAGCGGACTAGGTTTTTAATTAATTTATTTTTTAGTTATTAATTTTTGCGAGTGGCGGTCCGGTTGCTCTGCATAGAGTCGGCGCCCTGCCAGGACAATGACACAACTGTGCCCTGACCGGCCGACTCGCGGGGCCGCGGGCGTGGCGCAGCAGCGCAGCAGGCAGAAGGTCAGGGAAGTCTGTCTGTCTGTGGTAAGGGTTTGGCTGCCAGTAGTTAAAGCAGGCACGCACCGTGAGAGTGAGTACGGGCACCTCCGCGTGTGGTGCGTCACCGGCCCTCTGTGTATGTGCGGGGTCGGGGGAGGGAGTAAGAACAGACCTTATCGATACTCTTTTAGTACCGGAGCGTGTTAAAAAATGAAGGAGGGGGGGAAGCGAGGGGAACAAAGTAACCGTCTCAGGCTGTATTTTGTGAACGTAAAAATGCAAAGCCGAGGAGGCAGCCTCGCTTCCGCAGGCACTGGAGGCTACCGGAAAGGCGTATATAAGGATATTATGCGGCACTTCGGCAAACAATGAGTGCAGGCAGAGTATGAGAATATGAGCGGGCGGAGCGGGTCACGGGGCTGGCGCGGCTGGCGCTGCTGGCGGCTGCAGCGGGGCTTTTGCTTGCTTTGCCGCGGGGGTGGGGGTGATTTTCACACACAAGAAGCCAGCCGGCCTTTGTTGTGTGAGATGTATTCAAGCGATCCGTGTGCGTCGCTGCCTTTTTCGCACGCGGCCCCGCCGTGGTCTCGCCGCCGCTCTCTCCTGCTGTCTTTCTTCGTCCTCCTCTTCTTTGTTTCCGGTTCACTTTTGCGCGGAGACCCGGACGAGAAGGGGGAGGGGGTAATTATGATATACACGCTGGTTTGTCGTCGTTTTCTCACATCATTAAAAGCCCATACAGTCAGTCGTGCACGGCTTTCGCCCCCCCCCCCCTTTTTTACCCCTCCCCCAGACCGCTCCATGTGCTTTTGACACTCGACCGTGTGTGACTGTGACGCGGGGCGCTGGTCATTTCGGGGTCATTTCCATGATGACACTTGATCGATATGTCGACGTTATTGTGTCGGTGTCCGTCAACACGTTGGGGCTCATAGCTCGCTCTCTCTCTCTCTCTCTCTCTCTCTCTCTCTCTCTCTCTCTCTCTCTCTCTCTCTCTCTCTCTCTCTCTCTCTCTCTCTCTCTCTCTCTCTCTCTCTCTCTCTCTCCTTCTCTGCCTTGTGTGTTTGTACTCGCCAGTAATACCTATCATTTGAGCCCCTTCTCGGTGTGGCGCTGCTCGGCGTCGCTCGGCGCGGCGAGAGAGAGAGGGAGACAGGCCCGCCATTGTTCTGGCACTGCATGTGGCCGTACATGTAGCACAGCGCGCCACGGAACGGCCATTTTTATTGGTCCCTGAAACGATAACGTCGAGCCAACGCCGCTGCGAGAGAGAGAGAGAGAGAGAGAGAGAGAGAGAGAGAGAGAGAGAGAGAGAGAGAGAGAGAGAGCGTGTCTGTGTGTGTCTGGGCCGAGGTGCTGATTTTCATTTTGTCGGACGTTGCCTCGCTGACGTTGTTGGCCGTGGTCGGCCCGTGTTGGCATGTTGGCACACGAGCGAGGGCATGATCTGTTTCGGCTGTCCGAGGCGTGGGACTAAAGGGGCGTCGTGGGGCCACGCACTGCAGGCCCGCGGCCAGGGTGGGGCTGAGGGCCGCCCCGGCCCGGTCCTAGGGTGGCTGGGAACGCGGCGACGCAGGGCTTTGGCGCAGGACTTGACGCATAGGGCTGGCGGCGTGTATTTGCGTGCGAGGCCGTCCGCGCGGGCCGTAGGCCGTGCATGCCGCCGCCATTGTGTGCCGGCCGGACTTAGTCCGCCGCGCTGAGTGCCGCCGCACACCCCGGCCGGCACCCCGTCCCCGGCGCGGCGTAATAACCTCCTCGACGGCACGGAGTGTGTCCAGCCGACCGGCCGCTCGGGGAAATGCCCTCCCGGCGTCATTATCATTCCTCGGCCTCGATCGCACGCCTGTTCGGGAACGCGATGTCACGTGCGCGATGACGCCCGCTCCTCGCTCCGGCGACGCAGCCCGCCGTTGCGTTGTGGACGTTGCCGCACAGTGGGTCAGAAGACCGTCGAGGCGGCCAAAACTCTAAAACGCGTTTTGAGCTCCAGAGTCGCTGAATGGGACTTGAAATGAACTTGTGGCCCGCACCAATGGATTCCTCGTTTGGAGAGCAACCCATAGGTGGGGTCACACGTTCGATTCAAGTCCCATTTGGCGACTATGGAGCTCAAAACGTGTCCGGGATTTTGGCGGCCTCCACGGTCTTCTGACCCACTGTGTGCCGGTCCCACGCGTCGAGGCCGAACGCCGCGGTGGCGCCAACCCGCCGAACCAAACCGCAGGGCACCGCAGGGCACCGAGCTAATTGATTGTTTGATCTGGCCGGGCCGGGCCGGGCGGGGAGGCGGTGTTGGTGTTGCGGGCGGCGTTTCTAGGCCGGCTGGCCGCGCCCCGCCCCGCCACGCCCCGCCACGCCCCGCGGCCAGCGCAACACCTTGTTAGCCCGATGTAAATGGGGATGCTGGCCCAATCAGGCGCGTTACTATAACGTGTAGGGTTAGGAGGGTGTTGCGTGAAAAACAAAACAAGTAAATGACGCCGTCCTAACTAAGGCCCTGGATGGTGGGGCAGGGCACGGCCTCGGCGCGGCCGGCCGGCCGGCCGGGGTGCCGACGGCTGGGACCCTCCCCCAGCCCGCTCGGCCCTCGGGGTTTTATTTATCTTGTTGGTTCCAGTTTTTCTGTGCTATGCAGAGCCCGGCCCAGGCGGGGCAGCCCAGATGAGGCGGGGGCGGCGTTGCTGGTGAAATGCATTCCTGGGATGGGGTCCACTGGGACGGAAAGGGGTCCCCACCTTGCGTGTTTATGTTGCCCGGTTTTATAGGGGATTCCAGAATCCGGTAGTCGGGCATCGAGGCGTCCCGCGCTGTCAAAGGTGGCCGCTTCCCCCCCCCCCCCCCCGGCACCTGCACGGCCTGCACGGCCTCCTCCAGGCCCTCCTGCCGGCCTGCCGGCCTCGGCGGCGCTATCCGTGTCGCCCCGCTTAATGAGACAGCGGTGATAAAAAGGCCGAGGCGGGCGCGCGTGTGACGTGGACGTGGCGGCCGCGGCGCTGGTGGCGCTGCGGGGCGTCGCCGCGCTGATTTAGTGGCGAGGGGCACATGGCATGACCGCGCGGGGGCGGGGCCGCCGGGCCCACTGGGGCCCACTGGGCGACAAAGACAGCCGGAGGAGAGACGGTTTTTGTGGCAAATAGCGGGCTGGAGGTTGGCGCTGTTGGCGCTGCTGCAGCTTCGGTCTGATCCTCTCGGACAAAGGCCGCCTTGTTTGGGGCGGACGGCGCTGCTGCTGCTGCTGCTGCTGCTGCTGCTGCTGGCCGTGGCCGAGCAGGGCCCCGTTCTGCAGCCCCGCCTTTGTGACCGAGGGGTGCACAGTGTGGTGCACAGCGTGTGCAAATAACGCGTGGCCCGGCCGTCGCCTCGCCAACAGGTTGGCCAGCGCCTCGGCCTCCTCGACGTGGTTTGCATATTGCGACAGTGATCGAGAGAGAGAGGAGCAAAAGCAGAGCGAGGCCTGGAGGCTCCGACAAATGACGGTCCTGGAAGAAAAAAAACGGAGGAATCGGTTCTGGTACTGCGGGGACCTCTCTGCTCTAATGCGATACCTCTCCGCCCCGCCCCGCACGGAGGTCCCTGTAGATAATTAAAGCACTCTCGTACCTGGCCCCCTTTCTTCTTCTTCTTTCTCTCCCTCTCTCTCTCTCTCTCTCTCTCTCTCTCTCTCTCTCTCTCTCTCTCTCTCTCTCTCTCTCTCGTTCGGAATTTTGTGGGTGTCGCTGGCGGAACGGTGGAACGCAAGCCAGACGGAGCACGCACGTGCCTAAAAAGTTGTGTTTCCAAAAAATGGGGGGGGGGAGTAAATAATGGTGTGTCTTCAAAGAAACTTACAAGGGGCAGAGTAGAAATGTTTTGCAAAGAAACATGGTGAGGAAGAGAGCAAAAATGCCGAAGGTGACGTGACATCGATATCGATCCACGGCCGTCCTCGGCGTCCGCTGCGTTCCAGGAAGCGATGTCACGGCCAAGTCCAACGCCTCAACCCGTTCAGCCTGGCCCGGCCCTCCCTCACCGTGTCGCGTCGTAAATTCTCATATCTCTCTCTCTCTCTCTCTTTCACACACACACACAAACACACACAAGAGTCGTACGAAAAGGGAAGAGGACATTCCTGGCAGTGGGCGTATTTTTTCTCCTGCCATCTCGTCCGGATATTCATATGACTGCGTGTCAAAAAGGACCCTCTTGTCCGACGGAGATTTGGCGGGGTGGGCGGGGCGGTGTTGGTGGGTCCCGGGTACGCCCGCGTGCCGAGGCTACCTGAGTTTCAGAGGTGTTTGGTTCCCCACAGGGGGCCTGCCCGCATGTCCGTCCGTCCGTCTGTCTGAATGTCTATCCGTCCGTGGATATGGAGGACCATCGAAGTGATCCATCCATACAGAGGGTGCCCCGCCGAGAGCCTGGTCGGGGCAGCGTGATGACCGTCTCTCTCGCACCCGCGGGGCGTTCCGTAGGGGGGCGAGGCAGACCGAGGCGACCGGGGGGCCCCATGCTGGTGCGCCGGGACGGCCTGGCCGGCCAGGTGTGAACCCCGCCGCATGCATCCGAGCCCCATTGTGGGCGCTCCGCCGCGCACCGCCGCCTGGGAGTCGGACGGAGTCGGGGCATCGCGCAGTCAGGTAGGAGAGTCGTGAGAAGTTTTATCTCCCTCTTTCTCCCGCAAGTTGCGTCAGTATTTTGTCACTGGCTTCGCCCGCTCGGCCGCGGGCTTGGCGAGGTGCGACTCTTTGTTGGCGGCGGCATTTTTCGGTGTCGCGGATGGCGCGGCGGACGACGACGGCGCGGCGGATGGCTGGCCTCGGCGTTGCCGCATCGGTGGGAACGGCGCCGGTCGGCGTCGGCGTCGGCGTCGGCGCACCGAGGCGGCGGCGTCGCTCGCCTTTGAAAACCAAACATTTCGAAGCACTTCCCCGGCTTCCCTCTCTGCGAATCGGGAGAGAGGGAGAGGCAGTGGGAGGGAGGGGGGTTTGCAAATGAATAGAGGTGATGTAATTAGAGCGCGCGGGGCGGGGCGGTGCACCGTAAGCGGTAATGCAGTCAGATAGGACTTGACGTGCGGGACACGGAGAAGGAGAAGAAGAAGTGCGTTCAGGAGGGGGCGGCCGTGTGCAGGGAGGAGTGGGTCCTCCTGCGCTCGGGGCGAAAGGGGCGGTTCTCTCACCGCAAACGGCGTCTGTTTTTTTGACCGGGTCGGACAGTGCCCGATTTGCATACTGCACCGCGAAACCAACGCGCTGTGTGTGTGTGTGATTGTGTGTGTTTGTATCCTACTTGTGGCCCTCATGGATCAGGCTGCCCGTCACGCCCAACGTGGCACGTCCGCGACACACGCTCACGCGCGCGCACACACACATACACACACACAGTGCGCGTGATAGAAGAAGGAAAATTCGTGTGATTCATGAGTGCAATAAATCAGTTGGCTGGCTTTTGATTTAAAGCCGCGGCGCGACACAGCGTCACGGCCCGGCCGGCCGTGCGGGGCGTTATATGGCGGAGTGGTGTGTCGCGCGGCGGGCACTACACGCCGGCGGGGTGCGGGGCCCCTGCCGCCCTGCAGGACGGCGGGCAGCACAGTGCGCGCCGCACACGGCCCACGCGCGGCGCGGCGACCGGGTCGGCGTTTCCGGCGTCTTCGCGGAATTTGAGAGAGCCGCTGACGAGGCGCTCTGACGTGGACGCGGACGTGGACGCGGACGTCGCGCGGGCTGTCCAGGGAGTCAGAGAGAGAGAGAGAGGGCGTCATCGCGGTTGCGCCACCGGCCGTCGGGTCGTCGAGAGCCTCGCCTTTCGGACAGCGTCCGCCTTTTTTACGAAACGGCGGGGCGAAATGATGCGGGTCCGGCGGCCGGTCGGTTCGGTTCAAGGAGCCGTTACCTTTATGGGCCTCGCGGCGGCGTGCCTTCGTGCAGGGCCAGCACAGTGGGCCGGCGGACCGATTCCCAACTCGTCGCTCTGTCTCTCTCGCACCTACACGGGACGCACGATGGGTGCGAGAGAGAGGGGGGCAGGCAGGGCCGCGGCGTGCGTCGCTACCGCTACCTTCTTTATCGATCCGCGCGTGAACCCTTGATCCTAACGGGACGCACGCGGCACGCACGATGACGTCCCGACGGCGTCCTCGCCGGTGTCGTGGCGGTGCGCATGCGCGGTGGCCGTGGCGCCCGCAGCCCGCCCGCAGCCCGCCCGCGGCCCGCCCGCAAGCGTGCACCGTGGGAGCATCCTGTCCGGGCTGTCCTGCCTCCTTTGAATCACCATCATCTCGACCGCCACCTGCCCCCGCATTGTGTCGGTTTGTCTTCCAGTTTGGCGCGGCCGGCCGGCCGGACGTGGCCGTGCGTGCGGCCGGGCTCCTGGACGGCCAGGTCCTGCAGGGTGCGCTGCAACCTGCCGCGCCGTCGCAGCGCTTCGCAGTCACCGGAAGTCGTCCCTCCTCTCGCTCCGCGCCGGGACTTTTAAATACGCCGGCGCTCAAATAAAGCCCCCGGCAATGGCCGTGTCCGTCACCGTCGTGCCCGGCATCGTCAAGTAGTGTCTGGCGCCCCCCCCCTTTCCCCCTGGCGCGGGGGGTGATTGTGCGTCGCGGTGGTCCCGCACGGCGCCGTCCTTGGCGTCGGCCGCGTCCGGTGGGCTGGCGGGCCGGCGTGGGGCCGCTCGGCCACGACGACGACGTCTGCCATTTAGCTAGCCGTGACTCTTGCATTTCGGGATCCCGCCGACGTCATGCCCACTTGGGGTTCGTTTGTCTGTCGCGTTTACCTCTCGAGAGAAAAACACCGCGACGGCGAGGAGCGGCGGCGCGGCGGCGGCACGCCACGCCCGCCATTTTTCTCCCTTTGAGCGCTGGCGATGATGAATCGGCTGCCTGCCTGCCGGCCGATTTTGCGTCCCGCGGTGTCCCTGCATCCGGTCCGCAGCGCGGTGGGGACTTGGAGGCGCAACAGTTGGTAGTGCGCTGCACGGGTTGGAGGCGGTTGGCAGCCCTACCTCGCCTGGCCTGTCTGCCTGCCTGGCTGGCTGGCTCGCTTGCAGGCCGGATCGTAGGATGCAGGTGTCCGCCTGGCTGGCTGCCCTGGCTGGCCGTGCCTCGCGCCAGGTCGGAGGGAAGGCCTGCCTGCCGCCAGCTCGGGCTGCCCGTCCGCCTGGACGCCAACAAGTCATGTGGGCGGAGCCGGCCGCAGGTAGCTCCTCGCCTCCTTTCCCCCCCCCCCCCCCCCCGAGCAAGATGGCCGCCGCTGCACCGGCATGCATGCGTGCTGGCTGTGCTGGCTGTGCTGGCTGTGCTGGCCGCCGGCGGGCAGGGCCAGGCCTCCGTCCGGACGGCAGCCTGCTCCAAGAAGGGCCGTGCGTGTTTTCAAATATACATGGGCCCCGTCCCGGCTGCCTCGGCGTGTCGGATCGAACACGGCGTGCCCCGCCCTGGGGGTGGCAAGAGGTACAGGCACCGCCAAAAGGAGTACACCACCAAAAGGCAGCGGCCTGTCGCACTCCGCCAGCGTTGAAGTCTCCGAGGCGGCAGTCAGAATCGCCTGTGGCGTCTAACTGACGAGTGGGTTTCAGCACTGGCGCGCACGCACACTCATACATACACACACCCACACGTACACTCGCTGGAAAATGAAATGGGATTGTCTTGTTCGTGGCAAGCTTGTGTGTGACATAGGCCCGGCCCCGCCTGGGGTAACGGTTCGCGAGCTGCAGGGCCGGCTGCACCTGTTCGCTGACCGCCCCTCCCCGCCGCGCCCCGCCGCCCCCCGCGAGCCGGTCGGGCTAGGTCCGGTCGCGGTCCTGCACGGCCAGCGGGGCGGGGCGGGAGGGGCCTAAAAGTTTTAAAACCTGGTGTGAGTGTTTAGGTAGTCTTGCCTCGTCCGGGGTCGACGCGACTACCGACAGCTCGACTTGTTTGTAAAAGGAATAAAAAGGAAGCGGGCGTCCGAGGATGGGGCCGAAGCCGGCCGAAGCGGCAAGGAGAAGGGAGAAATGATAATAACAAAGTAGTGGACAAAACAACGTCTGCGGGGCTCAGGGAGCTGGGGGCCCCTCCTTTGTCTCCTTCGTGCCTCGCTGTCGTTCCGTGGTTCCCGAAGGCGATCGGGAAGGAGCTGCCGGAGGGCTTGCTGCCTGGACTGCCTGCGCCTCAAGGGCGGATCCAGAGACGGCTTCAGCGGTCCTTGAGGAAAAGTGCGACTTGTTGCCCACCTCTCAGGCGGCTTTGCAGGCGATTTGTTTCACATCAGGAACGAAAACTTTAGTGCCTGTGTTAAGGTTGGCCAGATGAAACACATTTTTCCCCGGAGACCAAAGTTTTCGTTCCTGATGTGAAACAAGATTTCTCAGTGCGTCCCGCTCTGAGCTGCCTCTCTTGATCCGACCGCGTCGCGATCAACCTGCATGCCTCAGAGTTGGCACACTTGCAGCGTCGATTTGGAGCGGAGCGGCAAGGGGGCGGCATGACGGCGGGGCGCTGGGGAGGTGCCGCTCTGGCATCGCTCCAGCTCAGGCTCCAGCTCTGGCTGCAGTGGAGGCTCCAGCGTCGGCGGGCACGTCGCCTGTTGAGCCCCGCCCCGCGAGGCAGGCACCCCGGCCCGACCAGGCCGACGAAGCACTGTTCGGAATGACTGCGCTGGCCCCGGTGGCCCCGATGCGACACCACGACCGCCTAATCGTGCGTACGAAATGGCGCTCTTTGTGGGCCACCTCGCGCTGCCGGCGAGGCGCGCCCTGCCGCGTTTAGGGCGACCGGCTGATGCGGCGCACTTTCTCCCGCCGTGGACTTGATGGCCGCCGTCGTGGCCAGCGCGAATCAATGCGCGCCGAGCTGTGCGTCGTCGTCGCAGCGCTCGCTTTAAATCGGTCCGCCGAGCGTCGCCGAGCGGCCCGCCGCCCTTAGACGCCATTAGCCGCGTGGGCGTCGCGGCGCGGCGCCGACCAAGGCGCCGACCGATGCACGCCGCCGCGGCCGGACCCACTGACCCCGACGCCATCGCCGCCATCATCATTGCCGATGTCGTTTTTCACGTCTGCTGCCGCCGCGCATGCACGTCCCCCTCGCGGCGCACGTAGGCCCAGCCCGCCGCACTGCACGTGCGGCACGGACGTGTTGGTGTGTGTGTGTGCGTGCGTGTGCGCGGCGAGTGCGCGGCTCTAGGCTAGGCTGCAGCGATTGCCTTCACCTTAATCTGGAGTACGTGCGGCGAGCGCGTTAGGCCCGTTAGGCGATATGGAGGCGAGGCTGACAAGGCAGCGGCCCAGCCCAGCGGTCGGTGCAGTTGGGCCTTGCTTATCACCGCGTCGCATGAGTAAGGATTTTGGCCGCCACGCCTCGCCCCGCCCCGCGGGCCCGAAATGTCAAAGTGAAGGCTGGTCACCGTTACCCCGTTCCAATGGCGTCGCGCACAATGCTGATGATGCCGGCCGTTCTTGCGTTTGCTTTTCATCTCTTTTTTCCCTCCCCCCCCCCTTTTCTCCTCTCTCTATCTCTCTCTGTCCGGACCGCGCGCGGGGCGTTGCCGTCGTCCCAGGCCGCGTTGTGCGCGATGTCCATTTTTTCAGCGTTTGCACGCGTCGGGCAGCCGGGCCGCCTCCGCCCCATCCAACCCCTGTTTACGCCCCCCCCCCTTCCCCCTCGCCTCTCCTTCGCCAAGCCTACGGCGCGTCATCTTAAATAATTTGCATACAAACAGCAAAAAGTGAGCGCTGGTGCTGTGCTGGGCTGCCGTGGCGCTGCCTGCTGGAGGGGCTGGCTCAGGCTGGCTGCGCTGCCAGGCCGGCCTGTTGGCTCCCGACTGGCTCCACCACTGCCCGGCCGGCGCGGCGCGCGGCGCTGGGTGATGACCCCTGCCGGCTATCTCCGTCTGGCCGGTTGGCCGGCCGGGCCCCATGGCTGGGCCCCATGGCCGGGCCCCACCGCGGTCGGTTTGGCTTTGCCACTCGCACGATGATGCTTTTCTCTGGGCGGGTTCATGAGGTGCAGCCTCTAGGAGGCTCGGCGCGAATCTAATTGTGTGGCGGGAAACGCGCCTGGCAGTGTCGGCATCGCGCGGCCCACTATAGATCGAATGCAGATCTCTGCGCGCTGCCGCCGCCAAGGCTGCGCGCTGGCTGCGCGCCGCGGGCTGGACATGCAGCGCCCCGCCCAGCCCCCGCGGTGCAGCGCGGCCAGCTACGGCCAGCCACGGCCAGCCCCGGACAGCCCGCCGACCGGATCAAGAGCGCTTTTTGCCGGACTTCGCTGCGCTGCCGGTCGGACTGGAGCGGGGCGGGGGCACTCCCATCAGAATACAACAGGAGTCTCGCTTGACCAAAAAACAAATTGGAGCTCGACTCCTGCCTCTTCGGATGCCGGACGAACAAAGGGGTGGGGTGGGGGGGAGAAACGGGGGAAGAAAAAGAAGAGAAACTAGAGGGGGTGACGGACCACGCTGCGGACGCGGTGCCACATCGGCCGAGCAGCATGCCGTTAATGAGCTCGGCGGGGAGGGGCACTGAAAAAAGAAATAAAAAGTCTTTTAGTCGCTGGACGTGATGAAATAAAACAACGCCCTCGTCGGAGCGTCGCTGTTTTTCACAGTGCGGCCGCTTCTTTTTTGGCGCGGGCCGCATAGCAGCGTTCCGCTCTCTGTCTCTGTCTGTCTCTCTCTCTCTTTCTCTCTCTCTCTCTCTCTCTCTCTCTCTCTCTCTCTCTCTCTCTCTCTCTCTCTCTCTCTCTCTCTCTCTCTCTCTCTCTCTCTCTCTCTCTCTCTCTCTCTCTGTTGCTTTGACGGCTTGTGGCACATTTATAACGTCCTCTTGTTTCCTGTGTTGCAGGGGTGGCGGCCTCGCTGCTGTGCGCGGCGCTGGCCGCGGGGGCCGCGACGTCCGCGGCGCCCGAGGTCCGGGACACGCGGGAGGGTGAGGACGTGGCGCTGTCGTGCCGCTTCGCGCCGCAAGTGGCGCAGCAGAACCCCACCTACTTCTGGCTGCGCGTCAACACGCGCAAGCACGACAACGTGGCCATCGGCGACGCCCCGCTCGACACCAACTACCGCCTGGACTTCCGGCCGGAGCAGGGCCGCTACGACCTCCTCATCAGCAACGTGTCGTACGAGCGCGACAACGGGCGCTTCGAGTGCCGCGTCAAGGCGCCCGGCTCGGGCCTGGACCTGCACTCGCACGTCGTGGCCCTGACCGTGCTCACGCCGCCAGAGGCGCCCGTCGTCTCCCCCGGCGTGCGGCCCGTCGCCACCGAGGGCAAGCCCATGCAGCTGTCGTGCGGCAGCACCGGCGGCTCGCCCGACCCCGTCATCAGGTGAGTGGCGCACTGCCTGCTTCCCAGCCAACGGGCTGCCAACGGGCTGCCTGTTGGGGGTGGCTGGCTGCCCGCCTGGCCGCCCGCCTGGCCGCTAGTTGCACCACTGATTGAGTCATCCCAAGTAAAGGGGATCGACAACCGAGGAGTTTACGGCGTGCAGCACCGGAAGTGAGAGGGAGAGGGCCCCGGAGGGGAGGGGGGGGGGCTCCTCTTTGTTGCCGGCAGCCCCAGCCAGGCACAGCCAGGCCCACGGACGGCTCCAGCGGGCAGGTGGACTCGGGAAGCAAAGCAAACAGGCCGAATCGATTAGCAGCGGACATGCCGGCCGGACGCCGTCGCCCTGTCTCTCTCGCGCCGCGTTCGGGTGCGAGAGAGAGAGACGGCGGGAGGCTCGTCCCAGGACGGCGGGCCGTCCGTCTGATTGATGGACAAGACGGCCTGGACTTGGGACGGCCGGCGGCGGCCCAAACTGGACCGCGCGCGTTTTAATGCGGGCTGAGAGATCGACCCAATCAGGGAGGCGGGGCGCCGCGGGCCCGGGGGTCATTGAGGAGAACGAGCCGCGCGTCGCGTTTTGGCACGAGGATGAGTAAGTGAGGCGGCGGAGCCGGCCGTTATCCTCGGCCCATCATAATCGGCGAGGTTGATGGGTCCGCCGGGCTGCCTACCCAAGCGCCTGCAGACCGCAGGCGGCCGGGTAGGCAACCCACGCGGTGGCCTTGCGCGGCGGGACGGAGGAGTTGCCTACCTGGCAGGCGCCGTGGCTGCAGAAAGGCCGTCCAAACAATCGTCGCGAGTCTAAAATGTTTTTCGTCTTTTCCAGATGGTACAAGGAAGGCAACACGTTCCCGCTGGAAGCCGCCATGAAGAACGGCGCCTCACGTGACGTGGCCACCACGGCCGTGCTGACGGTGAACGCGTCGCGGACGGACGACGGCGCCGCCTACCGCTGCGTCGTGTGGAACCGCGCCATGCCCGAGGGCACCAAGCTCGAGACCGTGGTCACCCTCTCCGTCAACTGTGAGTACCGTCGCCTTAACAGACTGGCCTTTCCCTCTACGTCGTCGCTCGGCTCGCGCTGAGCGGACTGTTACGAGCAAGTTTACTGGCCTCGGCCGTCTAGCCGTCTAGTTAGCCCGACGGCCCGCCGCGGCACACTGCCTTGCCGCACACTGGCCGCCTCGCCTTCGCCTTTTTCGCTACTTGCATAAGAAATCAATCAGGGCAGCCCCTCATTAAAGGTAGTGGAGGTGGCAGTGGAGGGGGTTATTAAGGCGGGGGCCGGCCGGCCGGCCAGGGCGACGTGCAGCTAATGCGGTTTCAATAACCCGTTCATCTGATAGCGGCTTGGTCCAGGGCCAGCCGGCCGGCCGGCCGACCGCAGGGCCTCCTTCTCCCCGACGCCTACGGCCTGGCCGCCATGCCGCCGCGACGGAAGCCCGTGGGCGCGGCGCTGCTCTGCCGAGCTGCTCTGCTGCACACGATGCTATCCGTTACCGCGCACACATGTAGATGGACTCCCCCACGTCGGCGCGACGACGCCGTCCCACTGCGGCCTGGGAGGAGCCTTGCGCGCTTTGCGTGGCGGCAGCGCGTCCCTCAAACCCTGCCGCGGCCGTCCGCCCCTTTTCCCTGCACGCCAATTAACGGAATTGGCAACGGCGTCGGCGGGGCGGCGAAGGGCGCGCGCCGTGCCAATTCGGCCAATACCCCCTCATTGCGCTGCCTCCAGCTCTGCCCGTCATTATCGCCTTGGCTTCTTTTGTGCTTTCGGGGAGCTTGGAAGGAGGGGAGGGGGTTGAAAAGCCGCGGCCGGGTGGGGGGGGGGGATCCGGGCGGGACGCGCGGCCGATGCCTTCCCAGGGGCGGACTGCATAGACCAGCCAATCTGGGTGCCGCTGCAGCCGGCCGGCCCCTCAGGGGGCAGCAGCGCGGCAGCGCGGCAGCCGGGGGAGAGGCGAGGCGTTCTTTTTCTCCTGTTTGTTGTTCCACATCCCAAGTTTGGAGCGAGGCGAGGCCCTCTGGGGTAAGTCGCCATGCCGTCAGCAGCAGTGCCTCACTCCAATAAAATGGCCCTTTCTAGGGAAGGGTCGTGGTTTCCAGAAAACAAAGCGCTCTCTTTACTGTGTCGTCGTCTTTTTACCGCCCCCTTCCCGCCTCCCCCCCCTTTTTCCTCCGTCTTCCCGATTCTTATCAGGCCCGCTTGTTTCCGTGGGGGGAAGTGGAGTGTTATCAACAGGTCCCCCCCCACACCTGCCCGGGCCCGCTTGCTCCACTTGGCATAGCTTTTTTAGCGTCTTCTTTTCTCCCCGCTTCTCTCTACTTTCAGCAGTATTTGCTTTTTTTTTCCTTTTTTTTTCTTATTTGCTGCGCGACGACAACGGGAGCGTAAGGGCTGATTTCCATCGGGCGTCCTCGCGGTTCGTTCCGCCCCGGTGGAGGACTGGCCCTCATAGGGAGGGGCGGGGGGGGGGCACTGCATGAAGAATTTAGGTTTATTTTCGTGTGTGTGTGTGTGTGGTGGCCTAGGTAGCGCTATCTGCGTGACGTCGCTGCCTGTCGCGTCGGTGTGTCACGCCGCCGTGTCACGGTGACGGCGACTAAACGGCGGCCCGGCCTGGGCCCGGCCTGGGCCCGCTTGGGCCGGAAGGGGTTTGTCCGACTCACGGACGGCCTGGGGCTGCTGAGCAGTGCGTTGTCGCGCTGTCAATGGCACGGCGCGGCACGGCGCGGCACGGCGTGGAACCCGATCCCCTTCAAGGCGGGCGCGACGCGGCCCGGCCCTTCCGCCGCGCGGCCGCGTCACTCGGCGCGCGATCCGGAAGGACAGGCTCGTCCGTGCGCGGAGGTGTGAATTGCGTTGGCGTGTGAGTGTGTGAGTCACACGCACGGCTCAGGTGTTGGCGTTGAGCAATGCCGAGCAATGCGGGGCTAATGCTCTTGGTGACCAACCTGCTTGCTGTGCTTCCAGACTTCCCTCGCGTGGAGATCGGCCCCGACAACCCCGTGCGCGTGGAGCGCGACGGCACGGCCACCCTGCAGTGCAACGTGGACGCCAAGCCGCGCGTCGCCAACGTGCGCTGGACCCGCAACGGCCGCTTCGTGGCCACCTCCTTCACGCACACCATCCACCGCGTGTCCGTGCAGGACGCCGGCAAGTACGTGTGCTCGGCTGACAACGGCCTGGGCCAGGTCGGCGAGGCCGAGATCACCCTGGACGTGCTGTACCCGCCGCAAGTGACGCTGGACGCCAAGCACCGCGAGGCCGAGGAGTACGAGAGCCTGACGGTGCACTGCAACGTGTCGGCCAACCCCAAGCCCTCCGTGGTGGAGTGGGTGCGCGAGGGCCGGCCAGAGTTCCGCCAGTCCGGCACGGTGCTGTCGCTGCCCCGCGTCACGGCCGAGTCCGCCGGCGTGTACATGTGCCGCGCCGTCAACACCCTGGACGTGTCCACGCCGCCCCGGCGCCGCGTCGAGCACATCGGCAACGCGTCGCTCACGCTGCTCGTGCGCCACAAGCCCGGCCTGGCCCGCATCTCCCCGGACAAGCCCGTGGCCACGGAGGGCGCCGGCGTCACCCTCACCTGCTCCGCCAACCCGCCCGGCTGGCCCGCGCCGCAGTTCCGCTGGTGGCGCGACCCCGCCGACAGCAACAGCAGCAGCAACGGCAACAGCCCCGCCACCGTGCTCACCACCGGCCCCAAGTACACCATCACGTCCACGCACCTGGGCAGCGAGGGCACCTACCACTGCCAGGCCTCCAACGAGATCGGCCAGGGCGAGCCCGCCGCCGTGTTCCTGGAGGTGCACCAGCCGCCGCGCTTCCTGGCCAAGCTGCAGCCCCACGTGACGAGGCGCGTGCGCAACGACGACTTCACGGCCATGTGCGGCGCGCAGGGCAAGCCCAAGCCGTCCATCCGCTGGCTCAAGGACGGCCGCGACATCGGCGCCGGCACCCCCGGCAGCGGCTTCTACGACATCAGCACCGAGGAGTCGGAGGCGCGCAACGCCGTCTACACCGTGCAGAGCATCCTCAAGTTCAGCGGCCCGGACCGCAAGGAGCACAACCAGCTGGAGCCCAGCGACCGCGGCGTGTACACCTGCATCTTCGAGAACGAGGTGAAGAAGACCGAGTCCACCATGCACCTGCGCATTGAACGTGAGTGTTGTTGTTGTTGTTGTTGTTGTTGTGGGGGTAGTTGCGCTCGTGGGCCGAGCCTCACGGCTGTTCCCTGTCCCCACAGACGAGCCCATCAGCCTGAACCGCTACAACAAGGTGGCCTACGACCTCCGCGAGGACGCCCAGGTGGTGTGCCGCGTGCAGGCCTACCCGCGCCCCGAGTTCCAGTGGAGCTACGGCAGCAACCAGGCCGCCCTGCTCACCAGCAGCGAGGGCCACTACGAGATCACCACCAGCACCGAGAACGGCGACGTCTACACCAGCGTGCTCAAGGTAAGCGCCATTCTCGCTGTGTTCCACCCGACCCGGGCAGGACTCGAACCCCGGCTAACGCTGGCTTGCCTTCCCCGCAGGTTTCCAACATCCGCGACGTGGACTACGGCGAGTACACCTGCCGCGCCAACAACGGCCTCGGCACCAAGCGGGAGACCATCAAGCTGCAGCCCAAGGGGCCCCCGGAACACCCGCAGGCCGTCAAGTCGACCGCCGTGGGCCACAACTACGTGACGCTCTTGTGGGAGGCTGGCTTCGACGGCGGCGTGCAGAACACCAAGTACTTCGTGTCGTACCGCCGCGTCGCCGGCGGCACCAACACGGAGGGCGGCGACCTGGCCAGCGACTGCTACTCCGCCGCTCCCCCGAGCGTCAACGCCAACCTGGTCAGCTCGGCGGAGGCCACGTCCGGCGAGGCCGGCGGCTGGCAGGAGTTCGACTGCCAGAAGAACAACCCCTGCAACGTGACCTCCCTGGAGCAGCACGCGAGCTACGTGTTCAAGGTGAAGGCCTACAACACCAAGGGCCACAGCAACTACTCCGAGTCCGTGGCGGCGCTCACCAAGGTGGACCGGATCCCCGCGCCGCAGCGCGTCACCTACGACCCCGAGTCCCACCTGCTGTCCATCAACATCGCCGCCACGTGCCTGCAGCTCATGGGCCAGGTGGAGGCGTCGCTGGGCATCGTGCAGGACGTGAGCACCGGCCAGGAGATGGACGAGTGGCACCTCGTGGACACGCTGCCCATCGTGGCCAACGGCGGCGCCGCCACCCGCAGGGAGGCCGTCATCCCCTCGCTGGTGGCCAGCAAGGCGCACCCGGTGAGTACGCCACTGCCTGTCCCACTGCCTCCTTCACTCCGCGCCTCGCTCGGGCCGATCGAATGCTGACGCGTCTTCGTTCCTCTTCCAGGAGAGCGGATTCAGGTCGACCGGCCGGTCTCTCGGCGGCGACGACAACTACTACGGCAGCGAGGTGCCCGAGGACGTCCTCGACCCCGAGCACAACGCCGTCACCCAGGGAGACCCCCGCGTGCGGGTCAAGCTGTGCCTGCGGTCCAACCCTGAAACCTGCGGCGACTACACCGAAGCCGACAGTATGTTCCTTTCCGGTTCTTGCTAGTACGGTACATTTGTTTGAAGGCTTCATCTAACATATTTCATGTGTTCTCTCTCTCCAGTTGGCCCATCTTACATTAAGGAGGCTAACGTGCTAGCCACTCCCACGCTGATTGCCATTGTCGTGTCTTGTGTGGTGTTTATCCTCTTTGTCGGATTGCTCTTCATGTTCTGCCGATGCAAGCGGCACCAGAACAAGAAGGCCAGCGGGAAGAACTATGAAATGAATTCCTCAAAGTGAGTACCATTTTGAAACCTTTTCTTTATTTTCCAATTTTGGATGTGCTAAAAGATGAGATGGGTTTCCCATGGGCCCTGGTTATTACAATTATTTTGCACTTAAGGAATGGGTCTTAGAGCAAAGGGTGTGTGTAAAAGTTCATGGAAGATTTTCATAAGCAGGAAGCTTAAAAACAAAAATATTTGAACATCTGCATTATGCCAATTCAAAGCAACTTCAAGGCAGCTTGGCAGTAGTAGCATGAAAATCTATATTTGTTCTTCTGACTTGAATTCTCTTTTTTGTGTTTTCAAATCAATTGCCTTGTTTAATTTTTAATCATAAAGCTTAGATGCCAAGAAGCTTTGTGATTGCGCTGACTACAAGCATAGTGTTTAGCTTATTTTGCATTTCTCTGTGAATCCTCTCATAGAATTTGCTGGCTCTAGAGTATGTCTTTCCTTCTTTTCTCCCAATAAATTGGAAAATTGATATGGAGCTAGTCTTCAGGGAAATTGAGTTTCCTGGCAATTTGTATTTTTCAGACAAAAAGTAGCTGAAATTCTTAGAGTAGGGATTATCCTTTTGATATTTATCACAAATAATAATGAAACTTGGTTTTGATCGTGCTCTTTGCTAAGACTTTCTAAAATGTGCATGTTACATACTTAGCAATCAATTTGCTAATGCATTTTAGAGGGTACTGCCATGATTTGCATAGTAATGTGTATTCTCACTTTTTTCTCTCCTACATGTCTGTTCGTTTTGGGGATGTAAATGTAAATATAATAGTATCGTTTCGTTATAAGACACTGTAGTCTTCCCTTGGTTTTGCCCCAAATTTGTTGTGTAGTTAGTGCACTCTGAAAGATTATTCATGGCTTCATAGGCTAGGTTCCATTCATACACAAAAATTATTTTCTTACCAATGTGACAATTATGTAACAAACTTCACCATATCATTCTTCATATCAATATTTTCCACTCAAAATTTTCTCACATTGTGTGGTAGATTTTTAAAAACTTTTGTAGAATGTATGCTGTTTTGCATGTATCTGTGCTGTGTGGCATTCTCTTCAATGTTGTGATCTACCAATTATCTTCCTTCATATGTTTTCTAAAATTTTGTACTATATGATTAGTGAAACACTTGTACAAAGGTAAAAAAGTCAATTATGGCATCAGTCTGACCTGCTATGGATTCTACAGTGTTGGCCCCAGCATGGTGACGCAGCCTCCCCCACCCTACTACCCAAGTTCGGGCCTGGAGAACAAGGCCCTGGAGCACTCCCTGGACCTTGCCCTGGACGATGCCACAAAGGGACACCATGTCTACGCTGCCCAGAACGGTTACGGCTACCATGGAGCGATGCCTGGCCACCAGCACCATGGACCTCCGCAGACACACGGCATAAATGGTGGGGAATGTGAGTTACTTAGTTTGTTTTTTTTTTAACCTGACTTAAGACTGCTGTTGGATTTTCAGCAGTCTTTTCATGTTTCAAATTGATGGTTAAGAAATTGTCAGGTTTAATATTAATAGGCATCAGGTTCAGCTGTATCATTTTAAATTTTCAAAATTGTAATACTTTAACATTTTTTTCTAGCAGAGCAAGGAAAACCTCTTGGTATGTTTCAGTATTCCATCTGTGGTTAGCACTAGTGGAGCATGCCAGTGAGATGTATTTGTTTTTGATTGTGTTTCAAAGTAGATGTTAATTTTTGCTGTATATAAAAATTTACTTAGTACTATTATGCTTTCCTGTAATTGATACACTTCAGTTTAATTTACACAAAAATTTGAAGTGATTATTTGAAACTTCATGCAGTAATTGCATTTAATAGAGGAAACAAATTACTAATTTTAACAAGCTAGTTGTCACATGTAATGCAGTAGTGCAGTTTCTTTACTGTGTAGGGAACTACTGTGTCCATTGCGTGCTCTAATTGAGTTTCTTTTTCCTCTTGCAGGGGTGAACATGGGCTACATGGAGAACAGTTATTCCAATTCGAATAATGGTGGCTCAGTCAACTCCCAAGACTCCCTCTGGCAAATGAAGATGGCTGCTGCAGCCAGCAACAATGGAAGCCAAACTGGAATTCCAAGTGTTGACCCACAGAGCCAGTTCCAGCACTCTCACCCCAACCTCCACACACACGGCTCCACCTACGGATATGATCCCATGTCGCACGGTGGTTATGGAGCAGTTGACGACTATGCAGCCTATCCCCAACAGCCTGGTGATTTGGACTACGGACACCACATGAATCAGGGCCGAAACAGTGCCAACCCTTCAAGGCAAGAGTATGCGCCATCTGGTGACCCATACGCAGCAGTCCAGAAACCAAGGCGGAGAATGGATCAACACTTAGGTAATTTTCAAAAGATCATTATGGTTTAAATACAATCAGCTCAGTCATTTTGGAAGTTGTCTCTTTGGTATATGCATATTTCTCATGACTCATTTCTCTCTCCCATTCTCAGATTCACCTTACCATGATGTGAGTGGACTGCCTGATCCGTACATGGAGCAGATAGATCAACAAATGGACGATAAACAACCTCACATGGGCATGCCTTATGATGAAAGTTTGGAAAGCGGGTACTCTACTCCTAACTCACGGAACAGAAGAGTGATTCGTGAAATAATTGTTTGAGGGTGGGATTCGCGCCACCCGTGTGGCGCGACTTTCCAAACTCATCCCCCACCAAACTGGCAGGCTTGAACTGGCCAGTTACCCTGTTTCTCACCACTCTTATAAGAGCCACACAAAACTATGGACATTAAGGTTTTGTGAGTTCTGAAGTGGGAGGTGTGTTCTAAGTCAAACCAAATTGTGTCAGTGTTAAAAGATGTTGGCTGAAAGTCATTACCACAACGACACAAAACCAAACCAACTGTGCAACGAACTGGTAGGTGTGCATGTGTGCTAGTGTGCTTGAGTGTGTGAATGTGATTTTGCGTGTTATGAATGACAAAATTGTTGTTGACATTATCTTCTTGTGGTTTATGTCTGGACCAGAAGAGTTAGTCATTGTTGAACCTTTCGTTTTGTACTAAGTGGTAAAAGAAAGTCTTGTGTATGTTGTCCATTTAATGGTGCTGTGTATTTATCATGCAGTTACAAAAAAGGCACAAGACTGAGTAACAGTCTGAAGTGTTTATATGGTAAGCGTATTCAAAGTGCTGATTCTCTCTTGAAATATGCATATTGTGTATGAAATGTCATTAATGGCTACAACTCATGCACTTTTGAAATGACAGACTGATTAAAGAACAAAATTGCAGAATAGGTATGGCACATGTTAAGGGATGATTGAGTGTGATATTTTCCATTTTCTCTTGTCATTTAATGTGTGTCAACAAAGTCTCATCAATATTGTACATAGTTATTGCAAGCAGCTGCTTGTGTAATTTTAAGTAGTACATTTGTTTGACAGTAATTTCGGGCTGCTACATCTGAGTTGAAATGTTTTCATAACTTTAGGATTTAGACATGACCCACTATTAAGATTCTCTTTCAACCAACCACTCCTTTCTCAGAACGATTGGTTTGCTTCTTTCAACTTGTGTTCGCATAACTCAGAAGAAGAGACCAATTACAGGCTTATGTCTGTATTCACCACTGAGCTTGGACTGGTTGTGAAGTAATTGTTAAATTTTTCTGTAAGTGTTGTTAAAAATTCGCTTCATTCTTAATCCTTTATTATTACTATTATTATCATTGTTTATTTTTTTATTGATGGTAGGTTCATGTCATAATCTTGCTTTTTATGAATACATTTTTCTTGGAAAACAAGAAACTTTTGTTGAATCATGACGAATGACTGCTTTTTTAGCCATATTGTTCTGTGGAACGGCACATGACCTGCTGAAAAGAAAGAGAGTCCTGTCTGTTTTTTATCATGAGTAAATATCTTTGTGATTCAACACTAGATCTTGTAACTTAGTCACTCTTTTATGAAGTCTAGGGAATAGAGGTGTTCATGTGATTTGACTTTGACTGCGCTTGCTTTTACACAAAATAGAAACCTCACTCAACAACTGCTATATCGTTCCACCTTTTTTCCAATCTAGTTTTAATTTTATTGACCACAGTGAGTAGCTTTGCAAATTGTTCGAAGCACTTTTAATTTTCCTCCAAGGGGAACAATGCTGTATGCTATCACATATTATGTTGTGATTGCAGAAAAAAATTACTTTGCTACTTAGACCACCTACTTAAAATTTGACTCTACTTATTAAATTACTTACACATTGTCAGGCTATTCTGATACCTATCGTACAGAGGGTAGAAAAGTCTGAAAAGCCACATGTTTCGTCAAATCTTATTGATGTTTTTAAAAGAATGAATTGAAGCGCGGGTGTGTGTGTATCTTTAACGTGTTCATTTGGTAAAAAATAGGTGATACAGTTTGTTGCGTGTGTTGAGGTAATTCTTTGGACATAGAAAACTTTGTGAGGAATTTCTCAATATTATCATCAGTGCCAAATGATACCTTATTATAATATTAAGCTGTATAATTTTGGTACTTATCTTGATGTGTAAGCTAAGAGCTTTTTGCTGCTGTAATATTTCAGTTTATGTGCCATTTGTTTGAAGATGTTCTGATTTGGCTTCATAGTTTTGGTGTAACCTTATGTAACCATGGGCTCTTGAGCTTTGTGGTATTTTGTTTTGATTGAAAAATCTGCTGGCTGTGTTGTGCACCAGGAGCAGTTATGGACCAAACATCCACAGCATACAGCTTTGTGTTAACTCTTTTTTTTTTGTATTTTTATACAAAAATGTTATTTTTTTAATTCTCTTTTTTCTTCTTTTCCATGTGAAGTGCTCAAACTTTGTAAATTGTGTGATTCTTATAAAATTGTAATGTAGCTGTTGTACATACAAATTGCTTGTAAAAATGTGTCATACCTAGGTAACATCATCTCTGTAAGAAATATTTTAGCGTGATGCAGAAACTGGTTGGACACAGATGCTTGAGAGAGTTGCAATAGTGTTTGAAAATCTGCAGTGTAATATTTTTAGACATAGCATCATGCATTCAAACTCTATGGCAACTCTTGTTAGCAATGTCCACCCTTCTTACATACTAGTGCAGCTTTTCAAATTTTAGAAGAAAAGTGTCTTTATCTGCCAAACAATTATGGTGGCATTCATTGTCATGAACCTACAGTGGTAAGAAGCTTTCTATGAGAAGCGCCTCTATCTATAGTTCCCACCGTCCACTCCCCCTCCTCTCACCTCTTGGTTTTTTCATACATAAATTAATATCCTCATGCTGCCATTGTACTGCTTCCTACTTACTTCCTCCCTTACTCGTACTTTGTATTTCCATAATTTCATGCAGGAGTTATTATAATTTTTTCACTTCCATGTATAGTTGTAAAGTTTAGGAGAAATATGGATTCTTTTAGAATTGTTATTTTTTTCAAATGCGTTATATTGCTGGAAACAAAGTATTTTTTGTTCATGATCTCATTTGTTTTCACTTTTGTTAGTAAATTTTAACTAATACAGATTTATTGTTTATATTGAAAGGAATCAAATTCATGGAATTATTTGTATTGAATTGTATGTACATATCTCTCTGTTAGCATTCTGTGTGAATCATCAATTCGTAATGAATCACCTATTATATGAAGTCCATGAGTTAATTTTGTTGTGTTTTTATTGCGACCATGACTATTGTAGAATGCATTATTGTTTGTTGTTGCTTGCATTTTGTCAATATACATATATACAGCATGATATGGAATTCAATGGATTTTAAGAACGTTCCTGTATGCAACTATGAGAGCTGTACTTAATGATTCTGCATTTGTGATTGTAATGTTTAATTGTAATTTTGATGTTTGTGTGGTGAAGAGATGTGTCCAGTTAAGAAATGCTATGTAAATATAATTTAAAACTTGGTCACAAACACCTGTACAAATGACATTGTTGGATTTTATAATGTGAAATAAATTGTGTATTATATGACAGAATTTCTTGTATATTTGATTACCTCTCTGACGCACTCATTCAGTCACATGGAATAGATCCAACGCGAGCTGCTCAAGTCTACACCGTTTTCCGCATCCGTGTACACTCGTCGAGCCACAGTGCTGCCTTCATGGCTGCGGCCCACGCAGCGCAGCGCAGTATTGTTCTGCTCGCCTATATACCTCGGTAAATGGACGACGGGTTTGAGTCGCAGTTGGAGGAAGCCAGTCGAAAAATGAATGGAGTTATGGGGATCCGATCCCCAGTCCCTATTGTCGGAGTCAGACGCCTTTCCACCGTCAGCCACCACGACTCATGTTTGCGTCCGATTGAAGCTGGTTCTTGACGCGACAGTGATCAGCGGTCAGAGAAAAAAGTTGTGAAGTAGTAAGATTTGATCCGCCGATCCTCACACCGGGCAACCGACGCGTCTACACCTAGAGCCACCAGCAGGAGGCCTCCCTATTAAGACTGGGGAGGGGGGAGGGGGTGTAGAGTTCCATTTTTAGATTTACTTTTAGTTAAACACGATCGCCAGCGCCCGGGTACACCGTCCCTCACATTCCAAACACCAACTCCGACACTGAGGTCTGGGGATCGGATCTCCATAACTCCATTCATTTTTCGACTGGCTTCCTCTCACTGCGACTCAAACCCGTCGTCCAACACTCGGCAGCCGTGCAAGTCAGGATGGTGTAGTGGTCAAGGTCGCCTTTGCCGGCCGCTACACCGGGGTGTCTAAAAAGCAGTCCGCTTCGGGCGCAACCTCACAGTTTTCCCAGGTCAGTCCTGGAAACGGGCACTCGGAAGCGAAAATGGACCCAGTGCCAGGACTGTCCTGGGAATATCACAAATGTCCCAGGACCGAGGGGGAAACAACTAGTCTAAAAGCATGTACACCAAAAATTAAATTACAAAAAAATTCAAAAATTTTGAAAAGTTTTATTAAAAATTTGAAAAATTTGAAAAATTTAATTGTAATAAATCACAAAATTAGGGTTTTAGGACCGACCCAACATTTGTTATTTTCCACTGCCCTCCCCAGTGTGCTTTAAAGCAACAGCTATGCGCGGACACCATCATAAGCCGTGGTGGCTGGAGGTGTAGACGCGTCGGTTCCCTGGTATGAGGATCGGCGGTTCAATTCTTATTATTACACAACTTTTTTTCTCTGACCGCTGCTCATTGTCAGGTCAAGAGCCCGCTTCAATCGGCCTCAGACAAGAGCTGTGGTGGCTGAGAGCGTTAAGGCGTCCGACCCCGACTATAAGGTCCGGGGAACGAATCCCCATATCACCTTTCATTTTTCGACTGGCTTCCTCCCACTGCGACTCAAACCCGTCGTCCAACACTCGGCAGACGTGCAAGTCAGGGTGGTGTAGTGGTCTAGGCTCAATCCAGGCCATTACACCCGGGTGTCTAAAAAGCAGTCCGCTTCGGCGGATTGGCCTCGGCACTGGTTCGATCCCAGATCGAGCCAGCCACTCGAAATTGGTCGCGAGTGGGTCCATTCCGATTCGTCGGATGGAGTTGATAAGTCCTTTGAAGCTGGCCCACTGACTGCATGTTCGGGTCTGGGAGCGCCGGACAGCGGGTGTACCATTTGGGTACCGACCAGCCTGCGCAAACAAAAGCTCCCAAAACTACTCTCTCTCTCTCTTTCTTTCTTTCTCTGTCTCTCTATCGTCTCTGCCTTACTCTACTCTGCCCATGTTGGGCCGTGTCGGCGGCTCGGGTCCTACTGGGTCCCCCGGCGTACGATATCGAAGTCGCTGGATCGGATTAACCCCAGTTACCTGATAGCACCGGTTCCCATCCCGAACACCGAAGTAAAGCAGGAGGCCTCCCCATTAAGACTGGGGAGGGGGTGTAGAGTTCCATTTTTCGATTTATTTTTACTTAAACATCGCGATCGCAAGCGCCCGGGCACACTGTTTCTCTTATCCAAACACCGAAAATTTCAAAAAAAAAAAAAAAAAAAAAAAATGAAAAAAAAAAATTCAAGAAATTTTCTAAAACGTACACAAAAAATTTTAGTTGTTTCCCCCTCGCCCAGGACGGTCCTGGAACCGGGTCCGCTGACCCAAACCGTGACGTTTCAGACCTGGGAAAAACCAGCACTCGGTCCTACCGTGCAGAGATGATATGCCATTATGCAACCGCCCTCCGCCTCGGAAGCGATCGATCAGCGTGGTGGCGCGGTGCTGGAGCGGTGCTGGAGCGGTGCTGGAGCGGCCCGCCTCCGCGGCGCTCTGCACTCGTTGCACCGCCGCCCACTCGCACCGCGAGGCGGCGACGCGACCTGCGGACAACGGCGGGGTAATGAATGGGCGCAGTGTCACCGCGACGGCCGGCACGGCGGCCAGCGGCGGCCAGCGGCGGCCGCCAGTCGGCGCGAGTCCTTCCCCGCGCCCAGGACGTGCTGCTGGAGTCACTTCGGTGGAGGTCGTCCTGGCCGCGGCGCGCGTCGGGGATTGCGCCGCAGTGGACCGGTTTCCCCGCCACTGCCTTGGCACTTCGCACCTCCGCCGTCGGACTGGGCGGACGGGGACGCAGCGCCGCAGTGCCAACGAGCTGATAGACAGTCGCGAGGTGCCAAGTAGATGGCAGTTGTTGCACGGCACGCGACACAGCCGGTCGTCTATACGTCCGCGACGCCCGCCCTGCGCGGCGGCGGCGGCGTCCACCATGAACTTCCTGCAGAGCATCTTCAGGATGAGGAGAGAGCCCGCGGCACCCCCACCAGGTACCTGCACTGCACTACACGGGAAAAAAAATCGTTGTAGTAACGAAAATATTAGTTAATTTTTCCGGAACAAGTGCAAAATTGGTGTCAGTACTTGGCGTTTTGTTTTGGCAACCGAGTTTTTGTCAGCCCAACAAACAGTTTGTTCTAGGAGCCAATAGATTGTTTTGAGAACAAATGTAGAACAAAAGGAGTTCGTGGAAACAATCTCTCCGATCATATTATGTGGTCCAACCTACGGTCATGTGGTCTGGCCTCTCAAGTCAAGTCAGACTCAGTTCAAATTACGCGCCAGTGGTGACGTGACGGGATGGGCCCGGCCGGCGAGGGCAGGGCTAGCGCGGCTAGCGCCGCTCCCGGGATGCCCCACCGCATTTATCAGATACGATGGCTTTATCAGTTCCCGCTGAGACTTCGGGGTGTGAGGGTCAAGCCGGCCTGCCAGTCATCGGCGGCCTGATGCTGCGTCTCGGTGCGCGGCCGTCCCTGCTTCGTCTTCGAGGTCCTTCGCTAGTTGAAATTCCCAGGGATGGAATAAGAGCGGGTCCGGGGTTGTAAGTCACACTCTTCAAGTTATAATGTGCGCCCCGTTTGATTTCTCCGAGCCGTTTTCCGCTCTATGAGGTGCCTCGTAGAAACCAAAACGACTCGCAGGACCCAGACAGGCCTCGAAGAAGGTGAATACGCCACGCTTACGGAGACTCCACGCCCACTGCGACGGCGATACCCCTGGTAAGCCTTATCGATCGGCCTGTTTTCCGTTGCAGACGCCGCGGCCGAGATGGAGCCACCGCGGCCACTGCAGGGGGTTGCTGCGACACCGTCCGTGCCGCCCCCGCCGCCCGCCCCTCCGCTGGCCCAGCCGGCCCAGCATGCACCGCGGTCCACCCCTGGCGACAACAACAGCAGCTGTCAGAATGACGTGCCGTGGGACGAAAACAGCGAAGATGTGAAGACCGCGACCACGCCCGACTTCCACGACGTGCAGTACAGGACCTTCAGTGAGGTGGTGCGCGCCTCGCCCGTGCCCGCGGCGCGTCAACCCGAGGCGGACGAGGTTGGGGCGTTGCCGCCTGCTGCCGAGCAGGATGACGAGGGCGACGAGGGCGACGAGGGCGACGAGGACGACGCAGGGCGAGTGGCCCTGCCGCAGGGCCTTGTTGGGGGCGGCCAGAGGGACGCGGGGGTCGAGGTGATTCAGGTCGAGCCTCCACCGGGTGTCCCGCCCTCCCTCCGCCAAGAAGCCCTTCACGGTGTCCCCGACGACGCCCTCAGTTTCGGAGGTTATGTCGTCCATGGCCTGGAGCAGGACGAGCAGAACCCGTCAGGTCCCCTCGTTGTCTCCGAGGAGGGCAGCTCCACGTCGCTGGAGTCCGCCGCAAGCGAGCTTCCCGAGGATGCCGACGACCGGGACCACTTCTTCAGCCCCCTGAAGCGGATCGTTCGCAGCTACCTCCGGAGACGCACTGTTGCCCCGGAGAGGATGGGGAATCTGCAGGTGAGCGGTGCAGCTGCCACAGCTGTGGGCGCTGCAGTCCCTGCAGGCGGACTGCAGCGTGACGGCATGGTGACAGCCCCTCCCCTCGCGACCCTGCCATCCGCGCAGCCGCGCAGCCCGCCGATCTGCTTGACCGGCTCCACCCGCATGCCTCCTCTTCCGGCCAGCCCGCCATCCGGCGGCGCGCTCGCCACACCTGCCCCCGCTCGTCCCGGCTTGTCCCGTTCTCACTGTGCTGCCTTCCGCAGGGCTCCGACGGCAAGGTGGGCCGGTCGGGCGCGGGCGGCAAGAGCCCCGGCAAGCTCCGCAAAGCCGCGGCCAGGAAGTCGCCCTTCAGGTCCGGGAAAGGCCCGGCGCCCGCGCCGCCGCCCACGCGGCCCGGCGCCGAGCAGGACGACGACGACGCCGAGGCGGACTGTGCAGCGCAGCCTGGTGGGAGCGGCGCGCACCGCGCACTGCACGCGCACCAGAGCGGCACGCCGGGCACGCCGGCCGCGAGGGCAGTGAGCAGCGGACCAGACGCCGGGCCGGCCGCACCTGGAGAACCACCAGGCACCGACGCCCTCAGCACCTCGGCAGGCTCGGGCTCGGCGGGCACGTACAGGTGAGTGGCTGTTGCAGGCGGTGCAACTGGGGAAGGACCACGACCCGCAGGTGCCGGTCGGGGCGTTCTGCGGCCTGGACGCGCTACTGGCGGCCTTTTCCTCGACGGCAGGACGGCAGCAAAGACAATGAATGGAAGCAGCTGTCAGGCGGGGGACCCGGGAGTGAAGCCGCTCCCGATGTGAGGCCTGCCGGTGGTGGCGTGCTCTGGGACACGGGGCTGCCCTTCAGCGGTCCCTTTTCTCTCCCCCAGCGGACGCACAGGGCGGAAAATGGAACTGATAGTTTCGTTCACCTGGAGCGCTGGAGAGGTTAGGGCCGCCGCGTCTGTCTGGGCCTGGAGAGCTGGAGTGTGGAGCTGGAGTGGGGGAGGATGGGCGGGGCGGGGAGAGGAGGTTGTCGGCCGGCTGGGCGTAGCTGGCGTAGCTGGCGCAGCGCGCAGCGAGCGGGCCTCCAGTGTGGTGCCTGCTCCAGGCAGCGGTGTGGCGTCGCGTGGCGTCGCGGCGGCCGTCCTTATCTCGGCCAGCTCACGAGGGGCCTCTGCTGCCCTGCCGGCCCCTCTCTCTCCGGCGTCGCAGATTAATTCGGTAACGTTTCCCAATGCCGGCGGCGAGGCGTGGCGCTGCGTCCGTGTTTCGCGCACTTCCCTCGGCATGCCCTGGCGGTACTTGCTTTCCCAAGTGCGGCCCCCTTCATTTCGCGGTCAGTCTCCCCAAAACCAGCTCGCACTCGGCGCCGCAAAACTTCATTAAAATTACGCATTCAATTTATAAGCTAATCTTTGCGCTTTGTTCCAGCGACCCCTTCCTAACACCACAGAGCGCGGACGGGGCCAGCCACTACTCGGACGCGGACGGCGCCGAGGGCGATGCGATCCGGCTCGCCGCCGCCGCCGCCGACGACGACGACGAAGACGACGACGACCCTCTCTCCGACGCCCTGTCGGACGCTCGGACGCTGACGCCGGCCTCGGCTCGGCACTCGTCGCGGCTGCAGGACAAGACTTCGGATGACGACGCCACCCTCACGGACTGCGACGACCGGTCCGACTGGGAGCGCACGCCTCAGCCCACGCCGCAGCACGCGCCGCGCGCCTACGTCAAGGCGTCGCTGCAGGACCTCTGCGCCCTCGAGGGCCTCAACCGGGTGAGTGCGGTGTACCGTGTCCGCGGGTGCGATCATCACGGCGATGACCTTGGAGGCCACCGGGCTGCACGCGTTATGTCACGATCACACGTCGCCGAGCGGATCGGGCGGGGCGTGGCGGGGCGTGGCGGGGCGTGCGCATCTTCTTACAGGTGCCTTATTGTCATTTTCCGGGCGTGTGATTACATGATTACGCTACTTAACCGCTTGTCACGACTCGGGGGGGGGGGGGGGGCGTGGCGGCGCGGCCGGGCGCCCCTCAACGCCGGCCTCGCCTCACCAGGAGCCTCTCCTTTGCCTTGGCGAGGCTGCCGCGCCGCCGCTGTGGAAGGGCTGCAGGACGCACGGCGGATGTGCGGGGCAAGGGCGGGGCAAGGGCGGGGCCAGGGCGGGGCAAGGGCGGGGCAAGGGCGGGCCCCGCCTGCAAGCTGCAGGGGCGGCCTGGACACGCTAGCCGCGCTGCGGGTGGCTCGCCCTGCAGGCCGTGGTGCTGCAGTGCGGCACGCGGAGGCACACGTTGACGGTAATGACAATGATTGCGGCGTGCCACGGCGTGCCACGGCGTGCAGTTTCCCTTTTCATGGCCGTCCTGCTGGTGTTCCAGCAGCGTGCATGCTGCCGCCGGGATGTGGCGGCACGGCACGGCCTGCTGGTGGTCGGATCGGGCAGCGGGCTCACGAAGCTCGAAACCAAACGGAACCATCATCGGCAGGAGACGGCGCGGCGGCCTCCTACTCCACCTCCGCTTTCTCCTGCCTGATGGTCATCCCGGCGTCCCGCCTTGGCGGCACCGCCGTAGCGCACCGCGTGCCTCCACTGTTTGATTGAGCGGTCACATATGTCAGGACTCGCCGCGGCCCGCGCCGCGCCGCGCTCAGAGCGACTCGCGACCTCCAGCGGGCAGGCGACTCAGTCCACGCGGTCACGTTCGGCCCGAGAGAAAATATACGGCGACGCAAAGGATGAGCCAGCAGTGCTGGTCCCCGCGTCCCCGGCGCGCTTTGAGTCCGTCATCCGGCGCCCGCGGAGGACCCCGTCGTCGCAGAGGCCGACGTATATGGCCACGGGGAGTCGACCGTCCGTCCATGATTTAGTGGGGAATGTTTTCGGAACGTCTGCCGCTGCTGCGCCTGTCCGCGGAGGTCCGAAAATGTTTGACAGCCATGTTTGGGTCAATGCAACGTGACTTTTACTGTGTTTCTTCACTCTTTCCGCAGGATGACTTGACGTACTCCATGGCGGGTTCCATGACGGGCTCCATGGCGGGCTCGGTGAGCTCCGTGTCGGGGCTGTCGGGGTCGGTGGGCTCCGTGTCCGGGAACGTGTCCTCCCTGGGCGGCGGCGGCGGATCCGGCTCCGGCGTGTCCGGACTCTCCGGCGCCATGTCCGTGGCCGGCTCCAGGTCGTCCTTCACCGTCACCCGCCACCGGAAAGTGGACCTGGCGCAGGCCAGGATAGGTGAGCTGCAAAAACTTGGCTGTGGGTTTATTCACGGCAGAGGGACGACAACCACCCTCGGAATAGGGTACTTTCTTGAATCGTAAACCGCAAGCAAACAGACGCCATATTGGCCGCGGAACCTGACCTCTCTTTGGCTCTATAAATGAAACCAAGCTGTGCAAATATTGCCAAGGAAACACAATAGCAAATAAGTTTCAAACGACTAATATGTTAAAGTGTGGCCGATACGCAAGCCTATCGTCCTTTTGCAATGTCAAGTTATGATTTACTTCCACCAATATGGCGTCTGTTTGCTTCCGGTTCAGGATCCACGAAAGTACTCTATTAGTGTGCTGCCGCCCCGACGCCGCGACCTGTCGTCATCGCCGTGCTCGTCAACCTGTCTCTCTCGCACCCACACGGGACGCTTCACGAGTGCGGGAGAGAGAGACCTCTCCCGGGCCGCGGCGCCCCGTCGTTAGCTCGCTGCTCGCGTTGGCGCTGGCTGCAGGCTGCCGGCCGACGGCGTGCTCGGGCCGCGTCTAGGGCGTCTGCCGCCGCGGACGCAGCCTCGCGCCCCGCCTTCGCATTATGCTAGTTTTTAATGAGTCGTGTTAATGCGATCGCGGACCCCGCGGGCCGCATTCAGTGCAAAGCAGCGCGGCGGGCGCGGGGGCATTTGTCTCTGCCGCTCCCATTTCGTTGCCCGGCTCCAGGCAGCACGCAGCGCGGCAGCGTCAGGAATAAATTAGTTTGTCGTTTGAGGAAGAGCCGCCGGAACTGGCCCGGTGACTCCGCAGTCGGCGATGCACTTGCTTTGCAGGGAAGCAGTGCCTCTGGGGTTGGCAGGGCGGTTCCTCGCGAGGTGGTCGTCGGCACTGGCGCTGCTGCTCGGCGAGCGCGGCGCGCGGCGGCAGTGGGCGGCGGTGGGCTGGCCGGCCGGCCGTCGAGACCATTTGCCACTCCGTCGGTCCAATGACGGAGGCGGCCTGCAGCTAGCTGCCCGCGGCGCAGCCTTTGTTTACTACCCATGTTGTTTGTTTACTACCACTCCTGGCCGGACTGCTGTTTGTTTACCATCCTGGTTGGCAGGGCGCGGCCCCGGGCGATAAGTATCAATGGCCTATTGTGAGTGGGTTACCTTGTCTTTGTGCCCAGGTGATTATCGTGGAATGAGGTGTTTTCGCAAGGGGGGCACTTCTCCTCCACGGAGCTTGTCAGCTCGGCGATGACGGGTGCGTGCGTGTTGTTGCAGCCGTGTGCGATGACGGCGCGGACGAGGTGGCGGCGGGCCGCGCGGCTGCCGCTGCGAGTGCGGCGGCGGCGGCGGCGGCGGCAGAAGCGTCGCGACGCCACTCGTCCCTCAGCGACGCCCCCATCGAGAGCAACGTGCTGCGCAAGGTGGCGTCCCTCACGCTGGACCGCGCCACCCTCGACCAGAAGCTGTCCAAGCCCAAGTTCGTGCCCGAGAAGCTGGACTTCCAGATCTACGAGAAGTTTGAAGGTGAGTCTCGGTTTTTGTCTCGCGAGGTGTGTCCGCTCGGTGGCGTGTCGCGTCGACGCCGTTTGAAACAACGCATTTCATCTGCCCACTCCCGAAGCGGGTGTGGTGTCCTTACGTAATTTGCATGTGGCGCGGTGCGGCGGTGCGGCCCCGCCCGGTCTAGCCCACTAGGCGGCCTCACACACGCGGCCGTGCGAATGAGTGAATCACCGGAAAGCCAAGGCAAGGCCCGCGCGGCCCGGCCTGTCGTTCCGCTCCCTCCACCCCGTCATTTTTGTTTCGGCGGGTGACAGGGCCCGCGAGCGGAACAGTGGGACTTCCCTTTGCGCGCGCGGCGGGTCCCTCCCGATTGCGATGGCGTCCTGCCTCCTACTGGCATGTGGCATGGCAGTCGCGACGATAAAGCGGCGCCGCCGCTGGGCGTTTCCTGGTGCGCCCGCCTCAGCGCCCGCCTCAGCGCCCGCCTCAGCGCCCGCCTCAGCGCCCGCCTCAGCGCCCGCCTCAGCGCCCGCCTCAGCGCCCGCCTCAGCGCCCGCCTCAGCGCCCGCCTCAGCGCCCGCCTCAGCGCCCGCCTCAGCGCCCGCCTCAGCGCCCGCCTCAGCGCCCGCCTCAGCGCCCGCCTCAGCGCCCGCCTCAGCGCCCGCCTCAGCGCCCGCCTCAGCGCCCGCCTCAGCGCCCGCCTCAGCGCCCGCCTCAGCGCCCGCCTCAGCGCCCGCCTCAGCGCCCGCCTCAGCGCCCGCCTCAGCGCCCGCCTCAGCGCCCGCCTCAGCGCCCGCCTCAGCGCCCGCCTCAGCGCCCGCCTCAGCGCCCGCCTCAGCGCCCGCCTCAGCGCCCGCCTCAGCGCCCGCCTCAGCGCCCGCCTCAGCGCCCGCCTCAGCGCCCGCCTCAGCGCCCGCCTCAGCGGCCGCCACCGCCCCCGCGGGTCCGCGAACCCAAACCCGTATCGGCCGGGTCGCAATCCTGCCTGGTTCCTCATCTAATCCAGCTTGGGGGCCACTGTGCGAATGCCCCTCCTCGTGGCCGCGCCCGCTCCCCACTCCTTGGCCGCGGCAGCGCGCGGCGGCGCTTTGTCGCCGCCAGTTCCCTGTCGCCGCGCTACGCGACGCTACGCGGGTCCAACAGGTGCGTCGCCGCGGTCGCCGCGCTCCTCGGCCAGCCAGCCCAGCTGTGGCGGCTGCCGATGTCCACTGCCCTCGAGCCCGGACGCCGAGCCGGACGCCGAGCCGGACGCCATGGTGGCGAGGTGCGCGAGGTGCCCGCTGTGCTCCGGCCTCCCCCTGCAGCAGCAGTCCGTCGTGCTCGAGTACTCGCCCCCGCCGTCACCGACGCTACCCGCGCCGTCCGCATCCACTCTCCCAGGTGAAAGAGGGCGTGTGCTTGGACAACAATGTCCGTCTCTCCCTGCAGCCCGCCGCCGCCGACGGCGCGTTCGGAAATGCGGAACTGACCATTTTTACGGTCGTGTCGCATTTGGCGTTTGGCAGAGATAGTGTGCAGTTTCTGTCTTATCGTCGGTTTATTGCGTGGGGAATCCGCTCAGGCCTGCAGCGTGAATCATCGAGGCCGAATTCAAATTAAGGCTGGAGCCGGTTAGTCGGCGCGGCGCGCGCGGCGCGGGCTGCCCACGCGTTTGGCACGGACACCCTGCCAACTGCTTCCCCGGCCGCTGTCTCTACCCCGGTTCTCGGGTTCTCCATTGTGTTGTCCCGTTTCACGAGCTGATTTTTCCCCGTCTCCTTTTTTCAGGCCAGGTCCTCATCAATTGGTTCCTGTCGTCGTTCCCAGATGACCACTATCTCCGGCAGGTCCTCATGCCCCAGGACCTTCGCATTCTGGCGGCCCAGTTCTGCACCAACCTCCTCAAGGCCGGCGTCGTGAGGCAGCTTCAGGACAAGGACCCCCTGGACTCGCTCTTTAGGGTAAGCGAAATGAAGTAACATCATCATCACACCTTGTGAAGCATAGGGGTGAGTGAGTTGGGGATGAAAAGTACCGGGTGAGGAAAGTATATCTTTCTGTGGTCTACCGCAGACATCTCGATATCCATTTGACAGAGCTTTCGCTCCGCCGTTTAACTTTAGTTGAAATTACTGGTCGAGGGAAGGCTCAAAGTCAACTTCTCCTACTTACCCCTACCACTGTACTCCAGTTTCGGCGCCGGTCCGCTCAAGCTCAAGACTCGTGTATTTCCTATTCCAGCCAGATCTCATCTATTACTGGACTCATGCCGAGACGGTCGCCACTGCGCCCCCGACGCCGGGGCGGCTGTCGCACGCTGCGTGGCCCCCAGCGATGGGCCTGGGCCTGGGCCTCGGCGGCATCGGCCCGGCCGGCATGTCCGCCATCCCCGTCGCCCAGAGCTCTCGCCCGGGCGCCAAGTACACGGAAGCAGGTACGCATGTTGTCACGGAAACCAGTCGTTCAATTTTGTTGAAAGTGCCAGCGAGCTGGTCGGGTTCGAATCATGAAATTTACTATTTGTTTTGTGATTATGAAATATGAAAAGAGAATGGAGTCAGTAAAGGAAGAAGTACGTCAGTACCAGTTACACCCTGTGGAGTGGATGATTCAGAAGGTACATGATTGATTTTGATCAGCACAGCACTACTGGGAATGCACGTAGTAAACTGGAATGTAGTATTGTACGTAGTGTAGATTTTGCACATTTTCCACCTTAGCATCTTTTATTTTCTTGGTAGATTTTGTTCCAATGCGTAGGTAGGCCTTGGGAAGCTTCTTGTCTGTGGTGAAAGTGATTGCACATTTTGTTTTATTTGTATCAAAGTGTCATTAATATTTATTAAATTATCACATCTTTCTGCTACAGCACACCTTATCTTATTCTATGAAGCTTGCACAGCAAAGTTCCTTGTTTTTTTGTTTTTTTTGTTGTTTTTTTTTCAAACATGTCAAGACTGTGTTTAAAACTGTTCTGAATTGTTGAATTGTTCTGAAATTGAAAGCTTTTGAAAAAAAAAAAACTAAAATTATTATGCACTTGGTTTCTGTTTGAATAAACCTTACTTGCAACAAAACTTAAAATTAAAACATAATAACTTTTACAGAATTTCAGCAGACTCTAATGGGCTTGAAGCGTGAACATAGAGAAAGTCTCAATAGTTTAGCTGGCAAGCAAGAGCTGTCATTGTTCACACTACGAGGTGAATATGCAGCTAAGCTCACAGAGTATGAAAGTAAGATAGCTGCACTAGAAGCCCAAGTGGTCCAGTACCAGCAGGAAATTGAAAGAAACAAAACCATCGCCAGCATTCAGGTAAAATGGAGTTCCTGCGCCACTATCTAAAACAGTTTGAACAAAACTTTTTTTTTTAAAGTGACATGCTGTAACAATTTTTTTTTATCCCTTTCCAGTCCCTAACAAATCAAGCATTTGCTGATTTCATTTCTCCAACTACAGAAGAAAAAGAATTTGTTCCTAAAGCAATACCAGAGAGTGAGTTGTGTGACACCAAAGCAGAAGACGAAATTGTAAAAAAAGACAAGGTTACTCCGTTGGCAGCTGAGCCGTTGCCTCCAAGAACTATTCCTTCAAAGTCAATTGGCACTCAAACTGAAGAAACCTCCACCAGTGACTTTGCTACCTCACCAGTTGCCATCAATTCAAATTCTGTTAGTGAAAAGCTCCAGACTGCTGCTACTATGGGGGTCTCTCCACCATTGGAAGAACCCTTGACCTCTGGGGCGTCTCCTCCACCCCCTACGCCGGGAGCATCTCAACCACTCCCTGTGCCAGACGCAGCCTCGAGGGCTCTCCCTGCGCCGCCTCCGCCTCCCATGCCAGAGGCTCCTCCTCCACCACCTGCACCCCCCATGCCAGAAGCTCCCCCACCTCCACCCGCCATGCCTGGCGCACCACCTCCACCCCCTATGCCTGGCCCACCACCTCCACCTCCCATGCCTGGCGCACCACCTCCACCTCCCATGCCTGGCGCACCACCTCCACCTCCCATGCCTGGCGCACCACCTCCACCTCCCATGCCTGGCGCACCACCTCCACCCCCTATGCCTGGCGCACCACCTCCACCTCCCATGCCAGGCGCACCACCTCCACCCCCTATGCCAGGCGCACCACCTCCACCCCCTTTGCCAGGTGGTGGCCCGCCTCCACCTCCCCCACCTCCAGGAGCTGCACCTCCACCACCTCCTCCGGGTGTTTCTGGACCAAAACCTTTCCCAGCTCCGCCATCTGGAGGGTGGAGCGCTCAAAAAGCCAGTAAGTTTTCATGACATCTCCCCACAGGACCCCCTACTAGTCTCTTATATTTATCGTTTTACTTCTGGTTTATGTTTCAGTGTTCCGGAAAGAACCTTTGAATCCACCTGTCAGTATGAAGCCCCTCTACTGGACGAGAATTGTTGTTCCTGTCTCTGTCACAATCAACGATGTCCCTGAACCAGTAAGCAGTACAAATGTAAGCAGCACAAATGGCACGCCACCTCCTTTGTGGGAGCAACTAGAAGAAGCTAAGATTGAAGATATGGATGCTTTCACCTCTCTTTTCTCAAGACAAGTTATAGAGAGAAAACCTACCAAGAAAAAGACAGAGAAACCGTCAAAACAACAGGTAAGCAGAAATTCTGTGTCCTCTGTTAAGACGATTTTAGTAGTTTGATCTCTTACACCTAATTTACACCTGATACCTTTTTTTCTCACTTCCAGGCTGTAAAAATCCTAGACAGTAAGAGATCACAAAATATTGGTATCCTTGCTTCAAGCTTACACAAAGACTTTTCTGAAATTGAACATGGTAAGTTACCTATTCTATTTTTATTTCTAATGCAACCTTGTCACAGTTTTTGAAGAGGTATTCAATGTGATTGTTTCCTTGTCTCCAGCCATTTACAATCTTGATACATCTGAGGTCAGCCTAGAGGCGCTTCAACAAATATATGAAGTGGTATGTTATTTATTGTAATATTATTAATATTAACTTGAACTTGTTGACCTGAATGAAGGGATAAAATCTGATCTGAATTTACAGCGGGCTTCAGATGAAGAATTGCAAGCTATTAGAGCACATGTTGCCAGCAACCCAGATGCACCTTTAGATAAACCAGAACAATTTTTGCATGAACTTGCTGAAATTCCTAACTTTGCGGAAAGAATTGCTTGTTTTATGTTCCAATCAGAATTTGAAGATCGCATCAATAGCATAGAGAGTAAATTGAACAATATAAAAAGTACCTCTGAAGTAAGTAAATCTAGCGAGTGCAAACAACTTAACTTTTCCACACGGTTAGTAAAATATATTTGATGTATCTTTGTCTTCTTCAATTCAGGAACTCATGGGATCAAAAAGCTTACAAACAGTCCTTTCTATTATTTTGGCTTTGGGAAACTTCATGAATGGTGGTAATAGAACCAGAGGGCAGGCTGATGGGTTCGGCCTGGAAATTTTACCCAAGCTGCGAGATGTGAAATCTTCTGATAATTCTGTAAGATTATGCAATTTCCCACCTAATAATATGCAGCTTTAAAAAAATTCAACATTTGGTACCTCTAATTTAATTGGCGCAAATTTATTGGTCACTTTTATTGTTGTTTGCAGCTAACTTTATTGCATTTCATTGTGCGAGCTTACATGAAGAAGGTGCCCGACCCAGTTACTGCTCCTTTACCCGTTCCTGAACCTGCAGATATTGATAAAGCTGGAGCTGTTATGTTTGATGATTTGACTGCTGATTTGAAAAAATTGGAAATCCAGCTGAAAGGTATTACTATTCATTGCCTCTCCTACCTAAACACACCATTAAGAAAATTACTCGAAAATACTGACTGCAATCAATTCAATACATCATGCCAATTCATTTTTGTTGCAGCATGTGAATCAAAATCAAAGAAAGTTATTGCTGCTTCATCTGAAGAAAACCTTCAGCCGTTCAAGGACAAAATGGAGACATTCCTTTCATCAGGTCTGCTCTGCTTCATACTTACCTATTATCATTGTATGGTATTGTTTGAAACTCATATGAACTTGTGTCCAACGTTTTTCAGCATCAAAGAGAGTGAGCGGAGAAATGGAAAACCAAAAAGAGTGCATGGACAGGTCTGTGTTCTTTTTAAATTTGGTCATTGGTCTGTCATAGAATTTCAATGATATTCGCTACATGTTCTTTTTCCCCTTTCACAGATTCATTCATCTACTGAAGTTTTATCAGTATCAGCCCAAGGGCACTTCCAACTTAGCCCAAGTCACCCCAAGGGACTTTTTCCCTCTATGGTCTCCATTTTGCTCTGATTTCAAGGACATATGGAAGAAAGAGCAACAAAAAATAGCAAAAGAAAAGTACGTGGTTGGAAAGAAAAATGACTCAGCCCTTATACCTGTGATGATAATATATTGTGAAAAACTGATGATTGACTTGGTTCCTCTTTCCTTATTTTGCAGAATGAACGCTACAAAAAAAAGACTGGAAAAAATGCAAAATGTGGAAAAAATGAGGAAACAGGAAACAGGATTGGTAAGAATGATCAGTTAATCTGTTGGTTACAGTCATCTTATTCTGCCCATTCTTTATGTGAAATCTCTCTTTCCAGAAAGCAAGGCTTCAAAAAAAGATTGCTACTTCAACTGCACCATCCCTCAATCCCACACCCACTCAATCACCTGCTCTTTCCCCAAATATCTCTCCAACTCATCAGCCTACGTCACCTTCATCAGGTGAAAAGCCTGACACACAGTAGTTAATTATTATTTGAAATATAGTTAAATGATTATTTTATTTTTGAAACAACTTTAGTTTGTTGCATATTTTTGTTGTTTGTTTTAAACATGTTTGGCAAGAAACTTGGGATTTTTAAAAACAAAAAGAATTACCGGTATCTATTGTACTGAATTCTTCTCAAGAACCTGAATTGACTATTACTACTCAAAGATACCAAAGATAAGTGCATTACAATTAGACTGGTAATGAGATTCAAGGGTCTTGCTTTTGTAAAGACAAGCTTGTGATAGTTATGTATAAAGCAACGAACACAACTGTGTGCTGTGTGCAAGTTCCATTATCGTCAAGTGGATACCTGTGTATTTGTTAAGGTGGGGACAGAGAGATGAAATGTTGCCAAATACTTAAGTTCTAGACAATTTTACAATGATTAATTTTGGTCTCTTGACAGCTCAATATTATGGTTGATTTAGGCAATGTTAATTTTTAACCATTGCATTTCTTTCCATTCGTTTAATAGGACAGTTTATGTTGAATTGAACATAGAAGAATCAAATGTTTTTGTCTTTTTTGTTATTTTTCTGTTATTACAAATGGAGTATCAAAGTAACTTAATACTCCCCTGGTGCATTTTTTTATGCTGTTGTTAGATATGTTTTACTTCCCACCTTAATAATTATGGAAGACTGATTTTACTATTTTAAGCAAGCAAATGTGCTGTTGATATTGTTGTTTTGATTATGTATTGTTTTGTTTTCGAGGATATTATCAGTATTGTTGTTGAGAGGAATATTGTAAACTACAGTTTGAACCGGATAGCACTGTCACATTGTCAAACATCACAGGTATATCTAAACATAGATGAATTTTAGTTTTTGATGAATGATGTACACTGTTGTGAAGCTCATCAATTTGTGTATGGATGTACAGTCACACAAATACTTGTTTACTTTTTATTGGTTTTTGTATTTTTGAAAAAAAATTTGAACCACAATTTTTGCATGACTGCTGCTATTCAATCGTCCGAATTGTATCCTCCTCTTAAAAAAAAGTATTGCTCATGAAATAAAATAGTGAGAACAACATGTAAATGTATTCTTATTAGAGACCATCCAGGCCTAGCATACTTCTGCTGAGTCAATAAAGAGATATCCTACAGCAGAGCTTTACATACTGTCTGTAAGATGGGAGGCCTACTCTCCCGGCGCTTCAAGCGCCCAGGAGATAGGCAGCCTACATGGCATTTCGAGGCACCACACAAAACTCGTCGGATCAGAACCACCATGGTTATAATTCTCCACGATGTATTCAACGAGTAATTGAACTATTTGAATAAGACGAACAGATAAACGACTCCCTCTAACTATTTGAACCACCATCGGGATGGGGGGACTTCCCTCAAACCGAAATGCCGCGGGGAAGGTAGTTAGCAGGCCGGCCGGCAGAGCGCGCTGCTAGCCTATCTATGCGGTTTGTCGATTCAGATGGCCGTGATCAGTGGCGTTAATTTCAGGGGTTCTGCCACATGTTGTTGTCAGATAACCAAATATTTGGTCAAATTTCTTTTGTGAAAAAGATTTTTATTTTCTTTGAGACGTAGATCTGCAATTCCTTAAGTAAGGACCATTTACAACCGCTCACTTCTTGACGAATTTTCATACATTACTGTCCCGTAGAGTAGACGTGATTCTTTCCGCATAACCTACACTTCATATTTTGGACCTTTCATCTCGTATTTCGTTTTTATATCGAGATAATTTTCTGTAGCAAGTTTGTATAGTTAATGATTTGGCTTACCTTGGGAAGTCTAGATCGCCTCTAGTCTCTATTGAGAAAAAGTGTTGCATCAGACTACTTTTGTAACAGCATCTTGTAGTGGTGCTGTACTTGTGATGAATACTTATAGGAATGTTTGATTTGCAGGCCTCATCATGCCGCTGAGTTGCCGATATTACAAGGAGAAATATCCTGAGGTGGAGGCGGTAGTTATGGTGAATGTTCTCAGCATCGCGGAGATGGGTGCATATGTTCACCTTCTGGAATACAATAACATTGAGGGCATGATCCTCCTATCTGAATTGTCTAGGAGACGTATTCGATCTATCAACAAACTTATTAGAGTAGGAAAAACAGAACCAGTAGTGGTTATTCGTGTTGACAAAGAGAAAGGTAGGCATTACATTGTACCGTTGTTGCCACCAAGCAATTTATTTGGGTTGTCTTACAACTAGCTCGCTTCCAGGGTACATTGATTTGAGTAAGCGGAGAGTGTCACCCGAAGATGTGGAAAAGTGCACAGAAAGGTTTTCAAAAGCAAAAGCTGTTAATTCTATCCTTCGCCATGTTGCGGAGCTTCTCCACTATGAAACTGATGAACAGCTGGAGGAACTCTACCAGAAGACAGCCTGGCATTTAGAGGAAACTCGCAAGAGTTCGGCATATGATGCATTCAAACAAGCAGTATTGTGAGTCATAGAACTGACAAAGGTATAAGTTGACATTTGCTTCGCAGGTTCTGAATTACAGTTTCTTTATGTTTCAGAGATCCGTCTATTTTGGCTGAATGTGGGTTGGATGCACAAACCCAAGAAGTTCTCCTTAGTAATATCAAACGGAAGTTGACCTCGCAAGCTGTTAAGATCCGCTCTGACTTTGAGGTTGCCTGCTATGGCTATGAGGGCATTGATGCTGTTAAAACAGCTCTGCGTGCTGGTTTAGCTTGCTCAACAGAGGAGTTGCCGATCAAGATCAATCTAATCGCGCCACCTTTGTATGGTAAATACTCTGATATTAACTATTATAATGCAGAAGAGAAAATGTTCTATTTACATCAATTATTAATTATATTATTATTAATATTCTAGTCATGACTACTTCTACTCCTGAAAAGGCTGACGGTTTGAAAGCCCTGAATACAGCCATTGACCAGATCAAGGAGTCCATTCAAGGCTTGGGAGGCATCTTCACTATGCAAATGGCGGTAAGTTTTTCCTCTTGATCGACTCACTTGCACCTTACAGCATGCACCTTAGCATTGTCCTATTTTCTTCTTTATTGCAGCCCAAAGTGGTCACAGCTACAGATGAAGCTGAACTTGCAAGACAGATGGAGCGTGCTGAAGCTGAAAATGCCGAGGTTGCAGGAGACGATGACGAAGAGGAAGAGGATGAAGGCATGACCTACAACAGTGGGGGAGAAGAAGAGGACAAAGATAAAGGGGATGTGAATGGGGTGGAGGATTAAAAATAATTATTGAGTCCCATGTTGGAATTTGTGACTGTGAGGTTCAACTTCGCAGTTGTGCCAATCAATTTTTACAGAGTTCTCGTTCATTTCAAGTTGGTTGTCGCTGTTTTTGTTTATTAAAAATTATGTTTAATAAATTCTTACTCTGTGGTATCAGACATCTATCTTTTATGCACCTTAAGTTCATGGATTGAAATAGAAATTTTTCAGCCTCCCCGACGCGAGCCTTGTTCTCTGAGGAACAACAAACCTCATTTGGTGTAAATCTGGCATTATAATAGGCATGTTTGTTGAGTAGCCTACCTCTCCGGCGCCATACAGACGAAACCGGCCTTGAACTGGTGCTCAGAGTTTGTTTGGACACAAAACTCTCCAGTTTTTATTTTCAATTTTCTTTATTAAGATGGGAAACATAAGTTGTGAACAGATAGTTGGACTCAAATTAATGTGCCCATATTATTCTTACCGCAGTAAAATCAATGAAATGCAATAAGATTTCCTAGAATTTGAAATGAGAAAAGGGGATGCAAAAGTAAAAATGCTAATGCAGAATATGTAAAATATATTTACAAACTCAATACAATCTATAAAATACAGTTAAAAGCTATCCAACAATGATCACACGTCAACAAATCTATATATTTAAAAAAATAGCAAAAAGCTCTAATTACTTTTTCTTCAAATTTTCTTCAGGTATAACAAAACCTCGTTGTATTAAGCTACTGTCTGTGAAACTGCTGGCAACAGTAAGAACGGGGGTTGATTCTTCCTTTTCTTCAACTTCTCCAGTTGACTCCCGATACAAGCCTGGCGATCCTGGTTGTACTACAAAGGAATGGTCCTCAATCGGACGCTCTCGGGTTATGTTGACTGGATCACTATGAGAGGCATGAACTGTTTCATCATCTTCAAATTCAAGCTCTGAACCAGCAGAGCAAGGGGTCAGATCTCCACTACCTGCTCCTTCTAGTCCCAAGTTCCCATAACTGGAAAAAGAATGTACAGAATCAATAGCAAATTTTGATATGTGGCCAAACAAGTTAGTTCAGTTCCAAAGAAAAGTAATTAATTACTCACCCACAAGTTGCAACGCCCCCACCTTCGCTTCCAGCATCACCACATACGTCAACCCCACAATCATAGCCAAGAGGTTCATTACTCCACATACTCCAACTGTTACCTATAAGGGAAACACATCAGAAATCCGAAATAAGAAGACAATCAAAGCAAATCTGTTTGTTAAATTAGTATTAGGTTCGTCAAGTGCACCTGAGGGATTCTGATATTTTAAGTTGGGGAGGAACTAGGAGTGACGGAAGAAAGTAAATTTTCAAATAAAGCTAAGAAGGCATTCAGAATTGTTTGAAAAATTCCCATTATTAATTTTCATGGTGCATTGATCATATTAGGCAGAGTTAAAGAATGAAGCAGCTCATTAAGCATTGTGGGATTCAGATCCATCTTCCTCTGGAATCTTGTCAGTGGAATGTTTTTTAGATAAACATTCTGGCTGAGAAGGGACTTGAAGGAGGCTAAGGCTGAATCTGGACAAATCGGGGGAAGCTCGTGCTAAGGAGTAATCACTGTCATGGGTTACATCTGAAATGCATGACACAGGTTCTGAGTTTTATGCAAATCAATGACAGTGAGAAACCATAAAAAAATTCCTGGCAGACAGCTGACCTACTTGCCATCCACTTACTTTGAGGTGTTGGGGTGCTGGGTACTTTTGGAGGCGATGGAATGGGTGTCTTCTGTTGGAGCGACGATGTCATAGCATCAAGGAATCCATCTAGCTGCTTCATAGATAGAGCGTTATGCAATGTTTCTAAGGGTCGTATAGGTGGCACACCACCACACCCATCTATGGCTGGAATTTTGAATAGAAAAAAATTGGAATTTGAATAGAAAAAAAATAATATAACACATAAGAGGCACTTAGAGGTATAGTAAAATTAAACATAGGTAGTAATTTGACAAAATTTTAAAAAAAATATAATGCAACAACAGTAATTTTGCATAAGTGAGTGCTTGAGCTGTCGCGACGAGACATTCTGTACCTGATATCGACGGCGTGGTGGGGATCATGTCCCGCAGGTTCGGCGCCGAGCTGGAGCCCGAGATGACGGCGGTGGAGAACAGGGAGCTGGTGGAGCCGCAGCCGGGCTTCTTCTGCTGCACCACGAAGCCCCCGCCCGGGGACAGCCCGAAGCCCAGCATCTTGAAGTAGCTCATCTGGCCGGAGACGCTGTGCCGATGTCGCCGGACCAACGCGCGCTCTAACAACGCAAGGGAGGCGGAGGGTGGGTTGGCGTCGGGGCAGGGAGGGCAGGGCAGGGCGGGGGAGGACAGGGAGTGCACCAGGAAGGGCGGCTGGGAGCAAGGCAAGCCGGCCAAGGGCAGGGATGAGTTCTCGGGGCAGGTGGTCAGGTAGCTAGTGAGGGGGTGGGGGTGTGGAGGCGCGGGGAGGCTCAGCCTCTTGGGTTGAGCCAGTCTTCGAGCGGGTGTGATCAAAGGGGTGGCTATGTCCGAGTCTTGGCTTGAATGAATGCTGCTGGTCGAGCTGCTGAGACGCTTGCAGAGGACCAAGAGCTGTCTCTGCTCAGGGTTGCCTCCGTCAGGGGAACTAGGGGAGCTGGCGGGCTCGGATGTACTGGGGGGAGGAGGTGAATTGGGGTCCTGCAGTATATTGTCTGCAGAATTGCTAAGACGGTTGCCTCTGCTCTGCAGGAGGGGCAAAAGATCTGAATGCTTGATGTATATCGGAAAGGGACAAGTCATGTCTGGATAGTGATGACCACCACAGGAACAGAAGGGATGAGTGTACAGTTGTTAATGGTATTTTGGGCCAGTTAAAAAGCACAGGAAGAACAGATAACGAAGAGGTGTGTGAGAGAGAGAGTGAGGAAACAAGAGAAACAGAATCGTACAGCGAGATAATGAACAACAGCAGCTACTTCCATGAAAATCTAAAATAAATATGAAAAAATGAAAAATAATTTTCAGTAAATTGGATCGATTCCAAGAAAATTTCAGAGGGTTTAAAAATGTTCCCATGACTGCAATTTTTACTAACTGAATTGAATTGTTAATTGGTTTAGAACAACAAAACAGAACAGAACAATAACAAATTAGTAGGAACTACCATTCTGTATTATAAATTAATATGAATCATGCATACAAACTTAGAAGAAAAACCAACTGCACTTGTTAGAAGTAACGCTGTGGTTGAGCATGCAAGAGCAATGCATAGTAGCACAAAAGGAATGGAGTGAGTGCTCAGGTGATGGAGAGGTGAAAAAGGGGGGACAATGGGACAGGTCGCCACACACCCTCTCAAAACATTTTAGACGCCAGCTATCTGCTGTCTTCCAGTTGCTATAAAAGTAAGCACAGATACTCCCCAAGTGAGAACATATTGGCTAGTCTTTTGAAAAGGAAAGAGAGCACCAACTGGCATGAGAGGATTGTGGGACCAATGTAAGAGGGCAGGTTGGCCCCAGCGGGCACCGGCACGGACTTCTCCACCCAGATGAGCTCGCGGGGCACACAAACAAACACAGCAAACACCACGGCAAACACCCTTGCTTTTTGTCGCATTTTTGCTTGATTCAGAGATCAACAATTCTGACACAACGACCTCTGAGCTTTCAGACCAATAACCATCTCAATCCAAAAGGCTCCTTACTAGAACCATTCATGCATCATTGCAAAAATACGACCCGTTCATATCCTGTGGTCAATAAAATTTTATATTTGGAACTATCTTATGAAATGAGTTATTGCCCACTTCCCAAATATAATAAACATTATGTAATGGTTATGAAGTGCATCCTTAGAAACACTAGCACTATCAGTGTGCCCACAAAGGCACTGGAAAGTAAAGAAGAAAAAAATTCTACGTGCACAGCTTAAGTTAATTACAAAAACAATTGAAGGAAACAAGGTTGAAAAGGAGCGCAAATAGTGCTGCAGTAGGCACTTAACAAGGCATAAGAGAGTTGAAGTTCCAACTCACAGAATTACCTAGTTGGTTACAGGGCATTTTATAAAACTGAGCAATAAATGTATAGACAAGATCAAAATGTAACAAGATTAAGTGAATTGGCAATGTCTTTTAACACCATTTCATTTATGGGGGGAATTCCGTCGATTCCACCACATGAAACAGTACTAACACTTGAAAGTGTGATGTTCTGGAGTGCTGACAAAATCATCCTAAATCTTTACACTCAGCATAGAGGCAGAAAGCACAGATTGAATATGAACATAAGGAGATCATGCTGCACTTATTAAAGAAAACACTTCAGGCACACACTTACCTGGCTTATTTACTGCATCAAGACTCTGGTGCAGCATCCTAGATTCAGCTGCAAAATTCAACAGATACATAAAGTTTGCATGCTGTGGAACAAAAAATATTTTTGTTTAAAAGAATGCTTCTATTACCTGCTCCATGTGAGGTTGTTGGCTCAGTTCGTGCCTGTTCAAAGCTACGGCTTCTATGTTCAGTATCGACCTCATTTTTGGGTGCACCTGTGTACGAACTGCTATGCTGGGGATCACCTTCTTCCGAAATATCTGAGACAAGGCGGCTGGAAACATTACCACCACTACCCACCCTACTAGGGGACACCCTGTGTAAGAGAATCAAGGAGTTACAAAATGAAAGCAAGGTGGATTATGGTTAACAGATTTAAGAACTTTGGCTTGGTTGTTCCTACTTTATTGGAATAGGTTTAGAAACTTTGATGTTTGATTGTTTTTCTCCATCAATTGGAGGTGGCGGAGTAAGCTCTACCTCTGGAGGAATTTCCTTTTAGAAACAAACAAAAAACCATGAGTTTGTTACAATAATGGTTCAATGGTCGTAGAAAAATACAAGTAAAATTCTAAGAAGATTCTTTGTACCGGTGGTTGGGGTGATCCAGATGGCAAGCTTCCATTATCATCTTCTAGTTCAGATTCCTCCTAAAAAAAAATTTTTAAAAATTGAAAAGAAATGTGCTGTGCGAAATCACAAAATAAAACAGAATGTACCTCTGGAGCTTGTGCTTACCAAATTTGAGGGCTTATTAGATTCATTCCGGCTATGAGGACGAAAACCAGGACCTGGAGGAAGATTCTTTTGAACACAACAATTTACTCCAGGACTGAAGTGGAGCTCAACATGAAACCTTCAAACATTAGCAGAAAAAAAACAGCAACACAAGAGTCAGTATAATTTTATTATTACTATTGCATTTTAACAGCTTAACTGGGAACAAACCTTTCCTCTGAGTAAGGGTCTTTGGTTGGATCCTCATAAAGCATGACAACAATTTGGGACATGTAATTCAGTTCTGAAACCATGCTCACATATTCCATAGCTCGCCTCCATTGCTCATCCTTCACCTCCTGTCAAGACAAAAATTCAGCAAGAAATAAATGAAAGCCTCTTTAAGAGGATTAGAAAAATAAAAATTCTTACATTTAGCAAGCCCCCAAAACGAAGCACAGTAAGAAGTGAGTGAACATGACTTTCACTTGTAAAGTACAGTCTTGTTCGCACATGCCTTCCTGGACTTGAAACACCATGGGAATATCTAGGACAAAAACACGTTGATATTGTGACATTTGAAAATTAAAGTAATCACTAAAACCATGATACGTAATGAAAATTCAAGACACAAAATTACGTAACAAACCTCGGGTTCAACCTATTAACAGTAGCCTCTCCATCACATTCCTCCTCAATATTTCGCTGCAAGTCAGCTCGAATTTTCTTCAATAGAGGAGTGCAAATACCTTGACCTATGGCTAACTTTTCTTGCTGTGTTAAACCATATTCCTGCGCATAAATAAAATAAAACAATTAAAGAAGGTACCATAAGAAAAGATAGAAGGGGACTTGTCCAAAATTCTTTACCTGAGGTATAACAATATCGGCCATGTACTTTGCATACATATACAGCTCTTCTGCCTGCTCAAATTGCAAAGTATGCTGGTTGTGCTGCAGATCATACTTGATACAATCATAAATGTCGGGAATTTTGGAGATGTCAAATTTCTTGTTTTTGGTACTGAAATCTTTTTCAATCTTGCCCCATCGGCGTCCCATGAGTTCCCATGTCTCCCCATGATAAAGGATGGCGTCTAAAAACAGAGTTTCAAGGTAAAAAAAGGAAAAACTATAGGTTTTTTTTTTGTTTTTTGTTTTTTAACGCAAAATAATGCACAAATAAAATAAATCATCACCTCGCGTTTTAGGGTCGTCTCTCTTAACATGGACTATTTCCACAAGCTTCTGTATCAGGTCCTGCATCCTCTCACAGCAAGCAACAGGATTTTTCACAAAATCAAGGGCTTGATCTATACTCAGAGAATTACAAGGGTTAATTTTCGCTCTGTCATCTGAATTAAGTTCTCGGTCTTGCTGCATCAGCTCATTCAGCCTTGATTTTGCTCTGCAGGGAAAAGGGGAACAGAAAAGAACAATTTTACTTGAGAGATAGTATGTAAAATTAAAAAGGTAACAAGAAAAAATATATCCTTCCACTTACATGTTTTGAACCTTGCTGGAATCACAGTCATTGTCAAGAAGTCCATTTGTGTTGGCACTCTTCACCATCTGAACCAGGATTGGTGTCAACTCTCCTTCCAAAGCCAACAGTCCTTTGGCAAAAGCTGCTGCTGTCATCTGAACACGCCCCTCATCGGACGCATATATCTTGAGATCGTGGCGGTACGTAGAATGGAGTCGCAGCAACCCCAAACCCTGCGTGCCTGCATACTCACCTGTGTCCATCAAATGTTCATCACCACACTCCCTTCAGACTCGCAACACAATTGACTCACTGCCAGCAGTTTAGGTGAGGGACATCAAATTTAAAAGCCAGTTAAGCTACCTATATTTCCCCGATTCAAAAACCCGCAGGCAGCCAGGGCAACATGGATCCAACCTTTTTCTTTCAACTCACGCAACCTTTTTTCTCATACACACACACATATTCACACGCACATCAGCCAAGAGTACAAGGAGGCACGAATATTAACAGATGTTGAAGGAATAGGTGAATTAAGTTGGGAGGTTGTGATCAACAAAGTATGAAAGCTGTGCGACACACCAGGAGACTCCTTAAGACATCATAATATTGAAAGAAGAGGGACACAGATTCTGTGTTTTTTATGTTTAAAAGAAGATTGTTCTACTTTGAAAAAATGCAGGATGTGTACAAGAGGAAAACACATGATTTCCAGATTTAAAATATCAAAGGAGCTCTCTTTGATGGATACTTAGGTCTCCAAAGCCATATTTGATTTTAAAAAAATTACTTTATTGTAAACTTGTACACTTGCAATTCATGCAACCAACGGTACTAAAGATACCATCACCACTTGACTGTGCTAGAAACTTGCCGTACCCAGACTAGAATCTACAGAATTTTATTTAAAAAATCCCAACTTGAATTTTTTAAATTCAGGATTTAACTTTTTGATGCAAGCTAGAAGCCATAACAAGTAACCATTAGCCAAAATAATTCAGTAACGGTTGATTGTTGAGCCAACAGGCGCAGCAGCTTTGGGCAGCTAGCTGACAGAAAGGACAGTGACCGCTTCACACCATGTAAATTTTGCACAATACAGTGTGACAGGTGTAACAAGTGAGTGAGGGCCCTTTATTTGGTTGAATACAGGTGACACAAATGTGGTGACACAGTGATTGTTGTGACCTTGTTAACTTGGGTATTGGTTTTAGAGACCGAACTTTGCACAAAAAATCTTACATACAGACAGATTAAAAGTAACCATGTGGCTATGTGGAGTGGGAATGAAAAACTTTTTAACTTGCAACCCAAATGCATTTAGCATTTTTGCTAAAAGTATCTAATCAGCAAGATTACTTCTAAATGTATGTGCACATCTCCTACAGAAAATGCATTATAATTAGCATAATTTTTGTTATCATCCCAGTCAAGAATAAAGCTACTTTCAGTCCGCAAAATATGCAATTGAGGATGAAGTTCAATTCTTTTTCTTCCATGAAGTGTTAGTTAGCAATAAAAGCAAAATACAGACGACAATTACTCTATACTTGTGTTAAGAAGCTTCTCATTGACAAAAAGGAAGTGTACCCTTTGATAGCAAGCAGTCAGGCATAGGTATAGGAATGGCAGGGGATGATTAGCTCAATGACAGTTAGTTAAGCTTTTCCTTCAGTTTCCCATTCCTAATTTACACAAAACTCACATACAATCCAACACATACATCGGGAAGAGTTCCAGGAAGAGCTCAGCAGCGATGTCTTAAGTGGTGTGCGAGTCCCCCAGGGGGTGAGATGAGTTCCAGCTCTTACGCTTCAAGACTAGTACAGTAAAACTCAAAACCTGGTTACTTAATAAATTGCACTCGAACCATCCAAGCTTCACTCTTAAAGCAATAGAGGCTACGAGCGCTCCATCTGACGCCCAATGGGCAGGTCACTGTATAAAAAGCATGACGTGCATGTGCACAGCAATAAAGAGTCTCAAATTTCTTAATGCCCGGAAATGGAGTAACCATGGTTTTCTTTTTGTCTCTTCTTCATTATTTTTGTTTTGTTTTAAAGAGATGAATTGGTACCACAAGAAAAAACCTCAAGACAAATTTAGAACTACTCAGTAAGTCCCAAGATTTAACAAGTTAAAGATAGAAAAGGTTTAAAGCCAAAGTGGTAGGGCTTTCAAAGCAACCATATTTCATATTTTAGGAAATCTATGTACATGATCAAAAACCGAATGATACCATTCAGGAAACAAAATATGTTCACTTGAGGAGCCTCAATTCTCAAAAACTTCATTAAAGAACACAGCTAAGGTATTTGATTTAAATAATCTCAGCATTGGGAAAGAATCAATTTAGAGAGTAGTGAATATGAAATAATAATAAGCATACCTTGTCCTCCAGGATACATGCACCTAAATATTCGACCTAATTCTTCTGCCTGGATGCGGCCTGCAGGTGTCAGTTCTCCTCCCCATTTTAAAATGAGAACCAATGACGGTTCCTTTGGAGCATCTATCACATTCAAAGAAAGCAAGAAAAAAATTCAATGAGAAAACATAACAAATGTATTTCATCATTAGATAATGATGCTACTTCAAAGTAAAGCACTCCTGAGAAAATGTTCAGTCAGTTGCAGCAATCTCTTTGGCACTATGTGCAGGTTATCACCCCAGATACTGACTTCAAACAAGTTCACAGACACGCGTCATGCTTGATATATCAAATAAAAGCTAAAAAAGAAAATAAAAAAATGTTCGTACTAAGATCTGTACCATCATCGCTACTTGAACCCCTTGGCCTTCCTTTGGGTTGGTATTTCATCTGAACTTTACGATTAATTCCTGAGAAATGTCCATACCTGAAAAAAAAAAAAAAAAAAAAAAAAAAAAAAAAAAAAAAAATTAAAAAAAGGAAAACAATGTAGAATGCAATATGAAAATAAGTCTTAATATCAACACATTTTGAACTCACATTTCCAAAACACTTTTCAGCTGTTCCAGTTTCCCCCGCTTCTCTTCTATCTCACAATCCGCTGAATGTGTTTTAATATCACAGAGTAATGAACGGGCTATATCCAAGATTTCTTGTAGCTGTTTGGGTCTCTTCAATTTTACATGACCATGTTTGTATCCATCATACTTAGCAAAAATTTCAAAAAATCTAAACAAAAGTTTAAGAAATATAAGTAGCATTAGAAAAACAAGATTTCTTTTTTTAAAAAATAATTATTTTTTTTAAATGTTGAATATTTTTTTTTAAATGAGCTTACTTAGGATGACGAACTTCAACTTTCATTTTCTGCTTAGGTGTTCGGTCTCCATGCCGAATGACAGCTACAACACATCTTAATTCCATCCTGTAAAGACAAGTCCGTAAAAAACTGTTCAATTTGAACGAAAATTTTCTAAAATGATCTACACTTACATTTTACCAAAGGTGGTAGGCACAAATGGAGGATCATCAAGCTGAAATGGGACAGACCATGGAATGTGGAGAGTAGGAGCAAGTTCCCGAAGGATCATGTTCCCTAAAATTTTGGCCGAGTCATCATAGTATTTGTTAGAGTTTTTGACAAAGCTAAATCCATTAACATCACATACATAAGAGCGACCATTTGCCCTAAGTAAATCAAAGCCACACACAGTCTGCTTAAATGCTAGACAAACTCGCCGAGAAATTAGTTTCTCTGCATTAGTTAAGATTACTGGATACCTAATCTCCTTTCCTTCAGAATCACGTTCTACTTTGCCATCAAGAGCTGGAGATTTGCGAGCTTCAGCATGTGCATAGTCAGGTCCAACAGTATAGACCTGACAACAAATTTTTAAACCAATTCCATGAAACTGTATGAATAGAGTTTATGACACAAGAGAAAAAAAGAATCCTACCTTGACATCAGTTCCATCAGTTGGCATAAAATCTTCATATATGAAAGAACCCGTTTTACGCACTCGTGACTCTGGGGAGTAAACACTACTGCGGCTCCCAATCTAAAACAGAAAATGAGACATTTTCTTAAAACATTTGTTTACCTCAAGACTAGAAAAAGGAGCTTCTTTGTTAAAATGTAAGAACACAGTGGAAGGTACTCAAATATAAAACGCATTAAAATCATTTCAGAGAAAACTAGGCACATGTATTCACACTCGTTAATAAAAATTCTTGAAAGTCCAAAGCTACAAACTGATTTACTTTCATTACATCTACAGAAGCAGAGGCACACAGATAGCTTTTTGTACAGAAGGCACATTCTGATCCAGAAGCTTCTAAATAATAATGATGAAATGAAGTAACAACATACAATAATGATGCCACTGAAGTCACCCAGCTGGAACCATAGGCTAAAAGAACAGAATTGCTTTGTGTTTGTAACTCAGATCCACGGAGTTCATTGCATTTGAAACAATCCAATCAAAACCAGTGAAGTATGGGATTGAAGCTTAAATATGAAAAGGAATTAAAACTGGACGCAATCCCAGAGGTATGGTAGGTCCACTTTGCACCACCTGGTGCAATCACGTACTTAAATCATGCTTGTTTAGTCTGCAGAGTCAAAAAAAAGTTCTCTGAACTGAAAGCAATTTTAATGTACCAACATTTTACACCAATTGAAAACCCTTGTTGCAAAATGTACAGCAAACATGCGTATTTCTGTTACATTTGCTGGCATCAACCACTAAGTGAAATATGATGCAGGTTTTTAAAAAATGAAGAAGGAAAGTGAGAAATGCAGAAGAGAAATGAAGATACCTGACACTAGAAATTTGCATTTCAGTTCAAAGTGAGTAAAATCTTGTACACTATGCCAAACAAATTTTCATTTTCTACAAGGCAAAGCAGGGGGTTGCTTGGAGAAATAAAAATTTATGACAAGGAAGGAATCAATCTTGTTGGCACTTTTGAAAATGAGAAATAAACAGAGTATCTTGAAGGCATTGCTTTGAGAATCAGATAAAATTTTGGCACCATGTACAATGAGTGAAAGGACGTCATAAATTGAAGGACACTTTGAGTCTAAATGCATGATATGAGCCAAGCATTAGAAAAATTCCTTAAAATAAACTCACAACTACAACGTTGCTTTTGCGGGGCAGCTGTTGTAAGCAACTCCTAACCTCCCCTGCTTTCTTTCTGTGCGTCGGCTGAAACAACAAGCACAATACGCAAACTATCTGATTTCCACTAAATCCTAATATTTTCCTCTTGTTCATTCTCTATCATGATTACTTAACCTAAAATGCCACTAAGATTTGAGTCCTTTCTTACTCCTCATTTTAATTAAGATAGTCCTATACCTTCAGCACCTACACCCTAGAAAAATATCTGCAAGTGGGGGCATGGCACAGATGAAAATGTGTGCTCATTCAATTTTATCTAGTGAGACGAATGGGAAAGTTAATAAAAAGCAAAGAGAACAAAGGAAAGTACAAATTTTGAAATTTCTCCTTGAGCACATGATAAACATGATCCAAAGCTTCAAAGATTGCTACTGCATGATAATGACGGCAACAAATAACAAAGCTAAGCATGCACAAAGAGAGTTTACTAGTTTACAACATACAGCTGTTTCCAAAATACTGGCGCTGAAAACCTTCAAAAAGCAAGGCACAAATGTGCGATGTTACTTTTGCTTTAAAAATATAGATTTATTTATATTGTATCTACAAAGAAGTGTCTGGAAACCTTCCATGCACCAAATACTTCCTCAGTCATAAGTTGAAACCACTCTAATACTTAGAGTCACAAAGACCCATGCTCTTACAGGTTTAAAACCTTACCTTCCTGAAGAGCCTCTGACTGCCACCCCCTGCTGAAGTTGGATAATAAATATAGATGTTGTGGTCTTCTGCAGATACAGGCTTTTCTACAAAAGGCTTGTTGAAAACAACACCATTGACTTCTACATGATCTTCCGACTCGACCAACTCATGATCTAAGAAATTAGAAAATTTATCAGCAGATACACAACATGAGAAACAAACATGACAGCATTGGAGATAAAATAAATAGGATACATATTAAGCCACTTACGTTTAGGATCAGGTGAGTCCCTATCTAAAACAGCATATCGAGGTATTTCAATACCATTGGCTGCTAAAATGGAATAAACCTTCCTCCGATCCTAAAATATAATGTTGATCAGTAAAAAAAATAAGTATAATAGATGGTTCCAAAGTTCCAAAAATAATTCACATACCTGAATATCATATTGCATATGGAGATTATTAATAATAAAAGGACTTCTGAGTTGTGAATACTGAATTGCCTTGTCTAAAGGAAATCCTTTCGAATGGAATGATATTAAGCAGTCCACCAATGGCCATTCTTCAACCGGTTTCTGTAACAATAAACACCAACTGTCAATAAAAACCCTATTTAGCCAAGGGAAAGACAAATATGATAAGTCACCTTTAGAATAACTTCTTCAGGAAATACTATCATTTTAAGATACTCAAATTCTCGTAGCCGCGTGAGTATCTCATTCATGGGCTTAGATTGGGACTTTTTGGCCATAGCACAGATGCCAACAAGCACCTGATTGCCCTCATCTCCGGACAGTTCATCATCGCCTAGTTCGGCGAGGTCTCCCTGGAGATTTTAAAAAGACATCATTATCCGACAAAAAAAAAAACAAAAAAAACCTCAACAGGCAAGAGCAGGGCTCTCAAGCCAAGCCTTGACAGTATGTACAGGAAAAAGTGAAAATGACGCCCATCTTTCCTTAGCTAGCCTGTCAATGTAAATCAAGTTAGGTTCCAAGCGGTATGCCTAAGAGCTATCAAATTAGTTAAACACACACTTAAGATATCTAATCGTACGTTCTCACTACCACACAAATTAGCATTAATCCTAAGAGCTACGTCACCGGCGTCACATTTCTGTTTTGATTTCCAGACTGGTGTTTGAAAAGCCAATCCAAATAGCGTTTATCCATAACAACAATAGGATTAAACGCAGTTCAAATGACATTCGACTTTCATATTTAAAAGCAGATTTATTGTCTGTCGACGGCAGGGGGGTGGGAGGAGGGGGGACGCCGGAGACTCGGAGAGGGAAGCCCACGGAAGCCCCGCAGCCCCCTATCACACCGCGCCCCGCGCACAGAGCAGGGAATGCCCAGGAATGCCATGGAAACGGCGTGTCTCTCGACCCTATCGAACTACCCCGACATGCTGCCCGGTCCTGGCTGTGATCCCGTGATCCTGCTGGCGCTTGCCCATGCACTGTGCGCTATACAGTGCGCACCGGTGAGTGCTGCGGGCCATGCCTGCCTCCATCTGCTCGAGCCGACACCACCGGACTGACCCAGAAGTCCAAGTATTCCTCTTCGGTGATCTGGATTTGCCGCGAAAACATGGTGGCCGGCAGAGCGCGGCCCTGGCTGCAGCGGGACGCACGCAGGCGGCCACGCGGCGCACTCGGGCCGCGACGAGACGACGTTGACAGCTCAAAACGACGGCCTAGACTATCGAGCGGCGCAGCGGCGGCAGGAGGAGGAGAGAGCATATACTCGAGCGCGATGAGCTGCGGGTTATCAGAAGAGCCTAGGCTGGCGGCACACGAATCTCCCCGAGGTCACATGGTCACAGCAGCGGGCGGCGAGAGAGGCGCGACTTACGACCAGGTTCTTTATGACGCCGATGCACTCGCAGACCTTGTGCCACAGGCTGCCTGGTTCGAGCAGCTCGAGCAGCGCCATCCCCGGCAACATGCCGGCAATGTCAACACGGCGACCCGCCTCCAAGGCCCGCCCGATAGAGACCCAAATAGCGCCCCCACCCCTAAAGCACTTGGCTCCTCACCAAATGACCGCCACACAAGTGGGCTTTTCACGCCAGCGTATAGGGAGCACGGAGCTAACGAGATCGGCGGGAAAAAAGCCAGCTCGCCGTTGGAGTGGGTGTTCGAACCCAAGCCCGTCCCTGACTCTGAAACGACGCATACCGCTTGGATTATCTGATCGATCACGCGGCTCTTCTCTAACTAACAACTCAAGCGCGCACGCGCGCACACGCACACAAACACTGGACAGGCACAATTAATATTTTCAAAGCATCATTCCTCTGGTCACACAGCCAATCACCAGCATTTCATCAAGACCCAAATTGACATCTCAAAGCAAACAGTATATTTCAACTATATACGACATTGGTTGCAACAAAAGAACACACGCATGCAATATACAACAGCCAGCACGATGTCCGCACGCTGTTGGTAAGCCGGACAGGTCCTTGCTGGCTGCAACAGGGTCTTTGAAGGTACAAAGAGGCTAGTCCGTTGAACACTGCATGCAACAGATTCAATAAAATATGCCATTCAATAATACTTAGTTCTCCAAATGTGAATCTTGACGTTGTTAAAAGCAAGCTATTAACCTCACAAGAAATTATGACAAGCAGTTCAATCAACACATTTAAGTTTTCATTTTTAAAGTTATGAGAACAAAAAACAAGCAATGCATCGGACATGGACCAAAGCTTTAAGGTGCTGATGCCTTGGGGTCTGAATGGTGAAACAGGCTCAAAACTAACCAATTATTTAATATCTCCCAGCATTTGGGAAATTTTGAAGTGTGTGAGTGTAAATACAATATCAAATTTGTAACTGTAAACAGTGATACCATAAAACAATGAACAGAAAGAAAACGGGGAGAAAAAAAGCACCTAAAAACAGCACCAGAGAAATATAAGGGGAGCAATAATGATCAAGTCACTGGAGCCCACATTGACACAAATAAACTTTAGAAGCCAGATTAGATAGTTACCAAACTAGATAATAGAAACTTCTACGATTCAATCATGAAATTACTACGTGAAACAATAATACAAGAAAAAATAAAAATCCAAAAGGATACTCAAGAATTGTAAAAATTTAAATCTCACCAGCATATAATATCTCATTGACTGAACAGAATGGATATAAGATGCACACATTTTTAGTAGGCTTGTAACCAACTGTAGAAGTTTCACTGGAGCAGCTATTCATCCATGAAGCATGCATGGAACCTGGTTCACCACAAAAGTGTTAGATGATAAAAGATTGTTAGGGGATAGCCATTGGTTTTTTTTTTTTTTTTTTTTTTACAAACAATAAGCTCCCTTCCTCCACACATTTGAAGCAAAACCTTAAACAAAACAAGTATAAGCAATGTTGATGCAAATTAGTGCTGGAACCACTATCTTCAGAATGAAAACAGTACTTTATAAAACCACCAATAGGACAAAAAGTTTAATAAAGATTTCAGGAATTAATTTTTTGGAAACAGCTAACTTGGTAAGGACACTGTAGCTTGTTTAAGATATTACTTATGAGTAGATTTGGAGGAAGTACAGGCAAACTGTGCTTCTTGTCAGACTTAAATGCTAATTGACATCCACCAATTAACGAAGACATCCAACATCTCTTGCACAGCAAAAGACATCACACGCAATTGGACACAGAGACAGATTTGAATAGGAAAACACATACGCATTCTTCACAGAAAACAACTTCCTTTTCATTGCTTCTCCAACGTTTTAGACGCCACCACCCTTTCCACCAGTTCCACGGATCCATTGGACTGGTCAAATAAAATTCAGTAGTCTTTGAAACCAAAGAATGAACGACACGCCCACACACTTTCACAAAGGCAAAATAGATTCATTCCATGGCAGTTCTGCAATTCAAAATAATTCCATTGGGGTCATTAAAAGAGCACTGACAGAACCAACAAAAAAGACCTCAGAATGATTGGGTTACTGGATCATTTCAGAGATTTGACCACATTACTTGTCCAAACTAAGATAAGAGGAGGCCAGATGCGGCAGGGAGCACTAAAGGAAGAACGGTAATAGTGGAGAATAGACGAACGTCTTCCTTCCTGAACATAAGAGATAAGACAGGCAAACAAGCTGCCATGCTGTTCTCCAATGAGAGAAGAAGACCAGAGAGAAGGAGAAACTGCGGGAGGAGGGGGGAGAGAAAGACTGGTGGAAACCAGTAGCAAGGTACTGCATCACACAGGTAGTGTGACAAGAGACCAACCGGCCCTAGATAACCAGTCTGAGTGAATTTTCAAAACAGGACCAAATCAAAATTTTGAAGGGTGAGTTTTAGGTTGAGATATGCTAACCAAAAGAGACTCAATTATAACAACAGAAAAGAACTAAAAAAAGGGGTATTTTTGGGGCTTAGTGTTTGTCAGAGCTGTTATGCAAAGCAACTTGGTAACAACACACGGACACACAGCAAGTGATGTTTGTTCCAAACAGAGGAAAAGAGAAGCTGTAGACCAGTTCAAGTATCCAGGTTTTCTCAAAGGAATTCCTCATTTTTAAAATTCTTTTAAAGAATAAGATGTATCAGATGCTGTAAGCATTGTATGAAAAATGTTTCTCGTTTCTTCTATTTCATATAGAACCATGCATTGCACCACGAAAAAAAAAAGTCAAACATTTTATTGAGTAGATAATTTGTGCTACCATGTGGAGCCAATAAGGCTCTGCAGTACTGTCGATATCCACGATATACACATCTGGAACCGAGCTCAAGTAATGATCCATCACCATCTCCACTGTTGAGAAATAAAACAACTACTGAAGCTCACTGGAGTATCATACTATAAATTATTATATACTTGATCAGAAAATATAGAAAAAAATAAACATCATTGTTTGTGGTGACTGCAAGTAACATCATTCAGTTCAAATCTATTTTGGGCTTGATAGGGAAAAGTTTAATAAATTATTTAAGCTAACAACCCAAATGAATACAATGGAAGCATAAGACACAAAAATGATTTGTTTAACAGAAAAATAACCAGAAGCATAACACATTATGCGCTGGTAAGTTTTGGGCTCTTGCAAATTTAACATTTTTAAGGTAGTAGGACATCGGGGGGGACAAAGATTGTCAACAGTCCACTTACCCGATGGTTCACCCGTACAGTAGAATCACCAAAATAAAATGCTGGACGCGCTTTCTTCAAACCTTGATAACCATGTTCTAGCTCGGTATAGGACATTGCTCATTGTTATGATGCCTGAAAGTAGAGAAAAACAATGAGTATCTATTGTGTCCTGACAACTGCCATGCCTTTTCACGTATAGTTGATTGTTCGGACCTAATTTTTTATTTGAATCTCATGCAAATTTTAATTTGTTTGAAAACGAGGATTCAACCGTTGTCAAGTAAGGAACATGTTTAATTCAGTCGAATCATGAGAACATAAAATTGACCCACCTACCAGCCTAACCCTTGCGCGATCTCTGTATTAATCGACCAGAACTCATACCCTCATAAGGCGGAATCTAACAGCAGAAAATAAAGGGCATTGAAATCTTCACTGAGAAGAATAGAGAGTAGTGGACAGAGCGTTGATAACTGACAATCAATAAACTTTTCATTGAACGTCGTACCACAGAAAAAATCTAGCAAAGCAAACTGAATAGTAGTCATGAAAAACTCAGTGTACAATTTTCTCATACTCAAGATATGCTTTGGGCGGGAATGTTATTTGTTGACATCCGTGTAAAATACCGTACACGAATTATCTAAATTTCTCTGGGTAGATCACGTTGTCTCTTGCGTTTTCTTTC
>CM060091.1:11989115-11999132 GCA_030522485.1 Stenchaetothrips biformis
GAGAGAGAGAGAGAGGAGAGAGAGAGAGAGAGAGAGAGAGAGAAGGAGACACTGTGTTCAGCCTGCAGTCATGCAACGCTGCGAGGGCGCTAAACGCGTCTGGCGCCGAGACCCTCCTTGGCTCTCCCTTCCCACCCTGCCCTGCCTGCCCTGCGACTCGCAGACTACACTGGCTAATGGCTCAGTACAGCCGCAGTGGCCACCCAATTACGGCGTGCGAGAGAGACAAAGAGCAGAGATGAGGGGCAGGGGGCACTTTTGCATCATATTCGCGACCGTCATTCGGAAGCCGCGTGGCGTGTCTTGGCCGAGAGAGAGAGAGAGAGAGAGAGAGAGAGAGAGAGAGAGGAGAGAGAGAGAGAGAGAGAGAGAGAGAGAGAAGAGGAGAGAGAGAGAGAGAGAGGAAGAGAGAGAGAGAGAGAGAGAGAGCATGCACGTCATGGCCGCGGCCATCATCCCGCTCGGCGCGCCGCACCGCAGGATATCGCAGCAAAAAGGTATAAATGGGTTCCGCCGCGCAGCCGATATCGGTGCGAGCGGTGAAGTGTGGCCGTCGATGAAATTCGGGGAGGAAAAAACAGAAAAACCGTAAAACGGTCAAAATGTGTCGCCACTTAGGCGGTGAATGCGGCAGAGGAAGCGCTTCCGGCGGCGCGGAGGACGGAGTGCCGGAGTAAAGTGAGGGTGAAAAATCAAAGTGACTGCGCGGCGTGTCCGGCCTCCAAAGGACCAATAATTCACTTGTCCACTTTTCTATGCACGCCAGGTCGCTGCGTCGCTGCGCCGGCTGGCGGCACACAGTGGGTCAGAAGACCGTTGAGGCGGCCAAAATTCTAGACGCATATTGAGCTCCAGAGTCGCTAAATGGGACTCGAATCGAACGTGTGACCCCACCATTGTATTGCTCTCCAAACGAGGAATCCATTGGTGGGGTCACTGTTCGATTCGAGTCCCATTTAGTGCCTCTGAAGCTCAAAACGTGTCTAGAATTTTGGCCGCCTCAACGGTCTTCTGACCCACTGTGCGGCATAGAGCCGAGGGCCCCGCTGGCACCGCGGCCGCGCCCTCCTCCGCCTCGGCCGGCCCTCGGCCCTGCAGGACGCGACGCCGCCGCCTCGCAAAGAAACGAGGAACGAACATGCAGACAGGGGGGCAAACTGAGAATGGAAAGAGGGAAGGGGCGATCAGGAAAGGGGGGGAGGGGGGTCCTAAACCAACAAACCTTCTAAAACGACTTGATAAACAGCCAGCCGGTCCGCCCGCCCAGCCGGCCAGCGCCCCGCCAGGCCCCGCCAGGGAGACGCCGGGCAAACATGGGGGGCGTCCGGGAACGACCGGGATGAAGCCATTGTTGGAGGCGCGTGGGGCGCGGCTTGTCGACGCCAGCCTCCGGCTCCGGACGACGCCAGCCTCCGGACGACGCCAGCCTCCCGATGACGCCAGCCTCTGGACGACGCCAGCCTTCGGACGACGCCAGCCTCCGGACGACGCCAGCCTCTGGACGACGCCAGCCTCCGGACGACGCCAGCCTCCCGACGACGCGCGCCGGCGCCACACCGCACGGCACGGCCCCGATAACGAGTCCATCACGGAGTCCATCTCGGCGGAGGGAGACAAAGAGACGCAGGAAGCGGCGCAGACGTTGGGCTGGCCGTTATGGCAGGCATTGCAGTGGTCCTGTTAGCAGTGCCGTGCGCGCACTGTCGGCCGGTCTTGCGAGTCTCGCCAGGGCGGGGGCCCCGCGGGGGGTAGGACCGGGAGGGTCACAGAATGAGGGGGCGCCGCGCGCCCGAAGTGGAGGAGGTACTGGCTGTATTCAGCGCGCCACGCAAGCAGGCTCCTCGCGACGCAGGCAGACAGCCCAGCAGGCAGACAGCCCAGCAGGCAGACAGACAGCACGTGCTAATCGGTCGTCATTATTGTCATTTTTCGAAGACATACAAGCGCTGCCATGTTTGTTAATGCGGACCCGCCTCCCCCCCCCTTATCCACCTACCATTCGCTCTCCTCCAATTAGACCCCCCTCCCCCCCCCCCCCTTTCAGGTGCCCTTCGTGAAGTATTCTTATCGAGGAAGGGCGGCGCTGCTGGTTCCCTTCACCACCTCTGCACTCTCTCGTACCTCTTCACCACGCAATAAATGCAATTTTTATCAAGCGATTTTTGCCCCTTCCCCATTCCCACATATCGGTCGCGTCGTTTTGTCCTGTTTTTTGTTTTAACTGTTTATAGGTGTGCAATTATTTTTTTCGTTAAGAAAAAGAAGAATCGCGCACGAGGAGCCAATGTTCTCTGTGAGGAGCCAGCCAGGCCAGAGTGTCCAGGTCGTGCATACGGTCCCGCCCCCTTCCCCCCCTCCCCCCCCCCCAATGCCCGGCCAGTCCGATCAGCGCATCAAGCTTCTTTATTTGGAAACTTTATCAGCAAACAAAAAACGAAACGACAACCAACATATACTTTTCGGCCAAAAGAGAAATCATCTCTCTCTCTCTCCCTCACCGGGGGTGAGTCTGGGACAGCGCCCCCCCTCCCCGCCACACGCGCGGCCACCGTCAGCATGCACATTGAGCCGGAGAAGGCCCTGGACGGCGGTGGCCAAGAACCTGTACTGTCCCCTGTCGACCATGCGGGACGCGCGCGGGCGGTGGCCCCAACCCCATCCAGGTCCGGTGCTCCAGCTCGGACAGCGGCGTGTCCGTGGCGAGGCGGGGCGAGGCGTGGCGGATCAGGCGGCGGTGGGGCGGCCCGCCCGATGCGGTAGAAGCCACTGTAACGCCCTGGACCTTGTACTCGGGCAATTTGCTGGCTCGCTAAACCCAGGCGTTTGACAGGTCGACACGCAAACTGCACTCTGCATGGGCATACACACTATCAAACACGCGCTGGCATCGCCAACACGCCTCGTCAAACTCACAAACAGTCCTCTCTCTCTCTCACTCTCTCTCTCTCTCTCTCCGCTCTCAATCTCTCTCACCCCCTCATCTCTCCTCTCGTCTCTCTCTCCTCCCTCACTCCTCCTCCACCTCCCCTCGTCTCTCCCATCCCCTCTCGCCAATCCCTCCCCTCGTCCGCCTCTCCCTCATCACCATCGATTACTCCCTAACCCTCCCTCTCCCTCCCCCTCTCCTCCTATTCATCTCACCTCCCACTCTCTCTCTCCCCACGTCCTCCACTCTCCCTCTCTTCCCTCCCCCCTTCCCTCCCTCTCCCACCATCTCTACCGATACAGCTTCCCGCGGACATCAACTCGCACGTCTCGCTTTCTCTCCTCCTTCTCTAGCTGCGTTTCCCCCCCCCGACACCGCCCCCGCCCCTCTCTACTCTCTCACGGCCTTACTACAACGGAGCGGCGCTGGCGGGCGCACCGGATGGTGTTGGTGGTGGGTTGGGTGTTCGCTTGTGTGATGTTTCGGAATAAGGGGTCGCGCGCCCGTGCCCTTATGGCCACCGTCTCGGCCGGTGGTGGGGCCGTATATCTACAGCCGGCCGTGATGTTTCGGGGTCGGGGGCCAGCTTCAAACCCCTGCACAGCGCGCAACCCTGTCAAGCCCGTCCCGTCCGTCCGGTCTGTCCCGTCCGTCTGTCCGGCCGGCTGTCCGTCGGCCTGAAAGCGCCGGAGCAGGGTTTTCTCCTGGTGGAGGGCAAACGGACGCGCCTTCTAGGAAGCTGTCGTGCGACCCCGGTGACGCACGCGGCGGGAGTGGGGGGGCCGCCGACTCTCGTTGCGTAATTTCCCGGCGCGTGTTTGTGCCTGCTTGTTCCAAGCTCGTCCTGCCCGCCCACTACAACAAGAACAACAACAACAACAACAGTGGGGCGGGGCGACGGGCCGAAGGCGAAAAAAGAACAAAAAACCAGGTTATCGGAGGCAGCGGCGTGCTGCCGAGGCTCTCGCGGGTGGAACAAAGGCCGGGTGCCTGCGGAACCGCGAATTTTGAGGTGTCCCGTCCGACGGGGAAAGGAGGACCGAGCGACCCGCCGCGGCACGCCTCCCAGGCCTTGCCGGCTCCTTCATTTTTTTTTTTCCTCCGCAGGTGTCCTCGGAAAATCGGCGGCGCAACACTTTGATCGGAGGCGGTTGGGGAGGGAGAGATGGCGCTAAAGTATTAAATGCCGCCGCGGTTGCAATTAACGCCTCAGCAGCGAGTCGGGGAAAAGGGGTGAGCGGCTCTTTGCTTCGTATCCACAGCCTTGCATCCTCCGGCCGCTTTGCCTGTCAGTGGCATGCATTTTTATCCAGGGCCCAGAAAAGGGCTGCCACTGGGAAAGGCATTTTTTTTCTAATAACGCGGTGATGTAGGGGCCACGCTTTGGGCCGGCCCGGGCGTGTTGCTAACCCGCCCCCCCCCTTTGTTCGCACCGCAGGGGCAGGGTACTTCATGCCCTATCTTTCCACCTCTCTCTCCTCTATTTTCCTCTCTCTGCTCGCTTTCTCTCTCTCTCTTCTCTCTCTCTCTTTCTCTCTCTCTCTCTCTCTACTCTCTCTATCTCTCTCTCTCTCTCTCATCTCTCTCTCTATCTCTCTTCTCTCTCTATCTCTTATCTCTCTCTTTTTCTCCTATCATCTCTCTCTCTTCTCTCTCTCTCTCTTTCTCTCTCTATCTCTCTCTCTCTCTCTCTCTCTCTCTCTCTTGCTTAGGCGTAAGGGCCCCGCTCTGGGTATATACGTTAATGCCCCACTATTTCGCTTCGAAAGTTGCCCTGCAGATGTCACGCCCGTCACTCGAACACGCGGCCTCCCACACAGACACAGTACACACAGACAGACACTCTAGACGCGCATTTACTCTCAGTTTGACTTTTCGCTGCGCACGTGACCTTCCAGTCGCCGTATTACGGCCCAAATTCTCATGTACTTTCGTGCCTTGCTCGTTGACTTTCCTGCGCGCTCGCTTATTGCGGCGTGGCCATGCACGGCGCGTATGCACTCCGAGGAGCGCGCCGCGCAATCTCTCATCCCCGCAAACCTCATCGTCGTGGAGTGGAGCGGCCCTGCCCGCGTCGGCCGCCTGCGATAGTCAAGGGGTAGGCAGACGCGCAGCGCGTGTGCGTTGCGCAGCGAAGCGGAAGGGCCTACCGCGCAGGCTGACCGGTGCGACGGACACCTTGCCTCGTCGCCAGTAGCCTCGGCCGCCGTGCTCGCCGCAGTGCTCGACGCCTCCGTGCATCGCCGCCTCTGGCTCGCAGCCGTGCTCGCCGCCGTTGCTCGACCGCCGTGCTCGTAGCCAGTGCTCGTCGCCGGTGCTCGCCGCCGTGACTCGACGCCGTGCTCGACGCCGTGCTCGCACGCAGTGCTCGACACGTGCTCGATCGCCTGTGCTGGCCGCCGTGCCGGACGCCTGTTGATCGACGCCTCGCCCGCCTGCAGCGCAAACACATTCCGGCACGCCGTTACAACGGCCTAGCCGGGACAGGCGCTGCTGGGCGGTGTCGCCGAGTCGAGCCCGAGCCTCTGATCCGACAGCGATCGCAGCTCAGTGCCGAGGGACGGTAGTCGCAGGAATTTTCTTTTGTCGCGATTCGATGGGCAGGCAGCAGGCCGAGGTGCATGTTTGGCCTTGGCGCGCCGGTACTAGCAGCCCTGCCGCCGCCGCCTGATGAAAAATAAAAAAGAAAAACTGTTTCGTGTTCGCGGACGGGAGTGCCGGCTGATCCACTCTCACCTGCCCCGCCACTCGCAACGCCGCGGCAACGGTCCGCGGGCATTATGCAAAACAATCGAGCGGCACCTTGCGTCGTGGCCGCGGCGGGGCACGGCACGGTACGACCGGCCGGTCGAGGCTTCATGAATAGACATTACATCGATGATAATTATACAATGAGTGCGTGGATCGGCCGACGGTCAATGGACGTCTCCCTTTCTCCGCACGCACGTGTGCAAAGGACTGTGTGATCAGCACGGCACTGCAGGACGGGCAGGCCGTAGCAGGCCGGCGCGGGAAGGCATCGCACCGGAAAACGCACGGCAACGCCACACTGGACTGGCCAGCCAGGCACAAGGCTGTTGGGGAAACTGCAGGCGGCAGCACTATCTGCTAACTCCCACGGTCAGAGTGTCGTTTTTTCTTGTTTTTTTTTATTTTTTCTTTTCTAGTTTTCAGGCTGCTATCCTTGGGGTCAAGGGGGGGGTGGTGCAAGTTGAGTGTTCGTACTTGGGGAAAAAAGTGCCGGTGGCGGTGTGGAACAAACCGCGGGGGGCCGCGACGCGCCTCCGATACCTACTATCGAGGATGGGCCGCGGGGCGGGGTAATCATTGCCTGCGCGCACGAGCGTCGCGTACGCCGTTGAGGCCGCCCCACCTCAGGCGTTGCCGACAAAAAGTTCTCTTCCGCGCGGCCGGCGGCTCAATGGAGTCGCGCCGCGCTCTGGCTCAGTGGGCCAGATGACCGTTGCGGCGGCCAAAATTCTAGACGCGTTTTGAGCTGCAGGGGCGCTAAATGGGACTCGAATCGAACGTGTTGACCCCACCCAATGGATTGCTCTCCGATCGAGGAATGCATTGGTGGGGTCACCACTTTCGGTTCGAGGTCCCATTATTTCTAGCGACTCTGGGGCCTCAAAAGGCGCCTAGAGGTTTTTGCCCGCCAGCGTGGTCCTTCTGGCCCACTGCGCGCCGCGCACTGGCCCTTTCTAGGGGTATTGTGGCGGCGGCGCGAAACTTGGCGCGCGGCAGCATTGGCAGCGCGGGAAAATCCTGGGGTGTGCGCCGCCCAAAACATTCCCACTACGTACACTCTAAAAGTCTTGTACGATACTTTGATGAGAATATTGTCTGTGGTGGTTTGGAGCTGGTGACTTGCCTTAGAAACTTCACTGTTCACGTACAATGGAGAAAATCCCACTACAACAACCATAATATGTTGGTGCTGATCCACCCTGGCTTAAAGTTTTGATTTAAAAGTTCTAACCCTAAATTTTTTCCCGCCTTTTTTTAAAAATTATTTTTAATTTTTTGTGTGTGATCTTGTCAAGCGTGCCGCTCCAGGCAGCCCCTTCAGGCCTCCTCCTCCCTAGCCCCACGCGGGGCTCCAGGGTATTGAGCCCCGGTGTAACATGATGTTTACCCCCCCTGGATGAATGCACCGGGGGTACATCTATCCCGGGATAATTTGTACCTCCCCCAGCGCGGGAACGAGGGGGGTCCAAATCATCCCGGGATGAGGTTACCCCCTTTGAGGATGGGGAGTCACTTCATCCCGGGATGAATGCACTCCCCTATAATTGATCCTTTAGACGATTTCTTGGCAGCACTAGTCTCTGCGTGAACTGCGTATAATGACTAGGCCACTGATAATTAATGGGAGTGCTCACCCTGCGTTTGAGTCTCTAGCAGGGAGTACAATCACCACGGGATAAATGTACTCCCCCAGCATAGCCACTACGGGACCAAGGGCGGCGAGGGGGGTTACATTAATCACGGGATAAATGTACTCCCCTCAGCATGGCCAATAGTAGACCAAGGGGGCCAGGGGGGGAGTACTTTCATCACGGGATGAATGTATACTCCTAGCATGGCCAATTTAGACCAAGGGGGCCAGGGGAGTTTACTTTCATCACGGGATGAATTGTTACTCCCCTAGCGATGGCCAATATAGTCCAAGGGGGCCAGGGGGTACTATCATCACGGGATGAATGTACTCCCCTAGCATGGCCAATATAGGTCCATGGGGGCCAGGGGGTAACTATCATCACGGGATGAATGTAACTCACAAAGTTACAATTTTCTGTATCAGGAAAGATACAAACAGGATTTTGTTACCTAAATGTAACAAATTTCTGTAACGAGCTCCAAATGATACATTTTTTCTGTAACCAGCCCATCTGTTACAATATTTCTGCACCACTTATTACAAAATTTTCTGTTAACGAGCTCCATAATGATTCAATTTTTCTGTAACACAAGGACCATCTGTTACAAAATTCTGCACCACTTATTACTATTTCTTGTAACCAATGCGGATGATACAAATTCCTGCATCATATAGGTTATAAAATTCTGTAACTTTTTTTTTTAGAGTGCAGCACCACGTTGGCAAGTCCCAGGGCCGCGCAGAAGGAAAGAGCTTGGCGGCGCACGCCGCAGGCGTCGTCTGCGGGATCACAGTGGGGCCAGGATGACGGCGCAGGCGGCCAATAAACTCACAGGACGCGTTTTGTGCTATTTGAGTCTCTAAATTGGGGACTCGTAAAACCGAAACGTGTGAACCCTACTACGGATGGCTCTCCGAACAAGGTTTCCTTTGGTGGAGGTCACGCGTTAGGTTAGAAAGTCCTGTTCCTGCGACTCAGGGAGCTTCAAAAACGTGTCTAGAGTTTTGGCCCGACTGGGCGCACGTCTTCTGGCCCAATGTGCGGGTGACTCCATTTTCAAAGCCGGGTCCAAACCCAAACTTTCTCCGATTTACTCGAATCCAGCTTTGTTTGCTTTGTCTTGGCCACACGATTCCAAAAAATACCCTTACATGAACCTTTCTTGCTGTAATCCGTTACCGAAATCCTCCTCCACCTTTGTAGACTATGATGCGCCTGCAGCAGTGGCCCTTGGGAACGGAGGATCACATCTAACACTGTAACCGTGCGCTTTAGGGGTCACCCAAGGAGGCTGCATACGAAGTTTGGTTAAAATGGACTAACGGGAAGGCCTCGGACGGCGGGCACGAACGAACGAACAGACACTGCCCATTCAAAAGAAAGGCGCGAACGCTCCTCTGTCAATAGTTGCGCTCCTCGCGGCGAGGTGTCTGAAGCTCACGCACAGAAAGATCGCGGGTCGACAGGCGAGTGGGGCTCGCTTCGTTTGTTGATGTTTGTTTCTAAGTGTTGTCAAGTGTTGTTCTCAAGGATTGTCAAAGCTGTCATGCTGCGTCTCGAGTGCTAAGCTGCAAGCGTTCTTTAGAGTGAGTAACTATCGATTAGAAACAGGTCAACATGTTTCAGTTAAAATGTGATGTTGATTCCGACCAAGGGGAATACAGCGACGCAGGCCCAGGTTGCCTACCAACCGGATACGCATTTATCTTTACCTCCGCTGTGGCACACTGGTCACAAAGACACTTCCTATTTAAAAATAATCTAGCGTCCTGTCTTAGTCATTAAAAAGTGACACGAACACGGTGTTCTTGTGGTTTTGAGGTTAAGTCTCGAGTCTGTGCCGGCCCGTACAGTGCCGCTCTGTGAGTCTTCCGCATTGGTTACAAAAAATTTTGTATAAGTTGGTGCAGAATTTTGTAACAGATGGGCCTGGTTTACAGAAAAATTGTATCATTTGGAGCTCGTTACAGATAAATTTGTATATGTGGTGCTCAGATTTTTGTAACAGATGGGCTGGTTACAAGATAATGTATCATTTGGAGCTCGTTACAGAAATTTGTTACATGTAGGTTACAAAATTCTGTTTGTATCTTTCCTGATACAGAAAATTGTAACTTTGGGAGTACATTCATCCCGTGATGATAGTCCCCCTGGCCCCTTGGACTATATTGGCCATGCTAGGGGAGTACATTCATCCCGTGATGAAAGTACTCCCTGGCCCCCTTGGTCTATATTGGCCATGCTAGGGGAGTACATTCATCCCGTGATGAAAGTACTCCCTGGCCCCCTTGGTCTATATTGGCCATGCTAGGGGAGTACATTCATCCCGTGATGAAAGTACCCCCCTGGCCCCCGTGGACTATATTGGCCATGCTAGGGGAGTACATTCATCCCGTGATGAAAGTACTCCCCTGGCCCCCTTGGTCCATAGTGGCCATGCTGGGGGAGTACATGTATCCCGTGATGAATGTACCCCCCTCGCCGCCTTGGTCCGTAGTGGCTATGCTGGGGGAGTACATTTATCCCGTGATGAATGTACTCCCTGCTGAGACTAATCGCAGGGTGTGCAGCCATTATTATCAGTGGCCAGGCATTATTCGCAGTTCACGAGAGACTAGTGCTGCCAAAAATCGTCTAAAGGATCAATTTAGGGGGGTGCATTCATCCCGGGATGAAGTGACTCCCCATCTCAAAGGGGGGTACATC
>CM060091.1:12000132-12055132 GCA_030522485.1 Stenchaetothrips biformis
CCAGGACCTTCGCATTCTGGCGGCCCAGTTCTGCACCAACCTCCTCAAGGCCGGCGTCGTGAGGCAGCTTCAGGACAAGGACCCCCTGGACTCGCTCTTTAGGGTAAGCGAAATGAAGTAACATCATCGTCACACCTTGTGAAGCATAGGGGTGAGTGAGTTGGGGATGGAAAAGTACCGGGTGAAGGAAAGTAATATCTTTCTGTGGTCTACCGCAGACATCTCGCTATCCCATTTGAGACAGAGCTTTCGCTCCGCCGTTTAAAACTTTAGTTGAAATTACTGGTCCGAGGGAAGGCTCAAAGTCCAACTTCTCCACTTACCCCTACCACTGTACAACTCTCCATTTTCGGCGCCGGGTCCGCTCAAGCGCAAGACGCGTAGGTATATTCCTATACCAGCCAGATCTCATCTATTACTGGACTCATGCCGAGACGGTCCGCCACTGCGCCCCCGACGCCGGGGCGGCTGTCGCACGCTGTCGTGGCCCCCAGCGAAGGGGCCTGGGCCTGGGCCTAGCGGCATCGGCCTCGGCCGGCATGTCCGCCATCCCCGTCGCCCATAGGCTCTCGCCCGGGCGCCAAGTACACGGGAAGCAGGTACGCATGCTTGTCACGGAAACCAGTCGTTTCAATATTGTTGTAAAGTAGCCAAGCGAGCTGGTCGTGTTCGAATCATGAAATATACTATTATGTCTTTTGTGATTATGAACATATGAAACTGATGGAGTCAGTAAAGGAAGAAGTACGTCAGTACCCCAGTTACACCCCTGTTGGAGTGGATGATTCAGAAGGTACATGATTGATTTTGATCAGCACAGCACTACTGGGAATGCACGTAGTAAACTGGAATGTAGTATTGTACGTAGTGTAGATTTTGCACATTTTCCACCTTAGCATCTTTTATTTTCTTGGTAGATTTTGTTCCAATGCGTAGGTAGGCCTTGGGAAGCTTCTTGTCTGTGGTGAAAGTGATTGCACATTTTGTTTTATTTGTATCAAAGTGTCATTAATATTTATTAAATTATCACATCTTTCTGCTACAGCACACCTTATCTTATTCTATGAAGCTTGCACAGCAAAGTTCCTTGTTTTTTTTTTTTTTGTTGTTTTTTTAAACATGTCAAGACTGTGTTTAAAACTGTTCGGAATTGTTGAATTGTTCTAAAATTGAAAGCTTTTGAAAAAAAAAAAAACTAAAATTATTATGCACTTGGTTTCTGTTTGAATAAACCTTACTTGCAACAAAACTTAAAATTAAAACATAATAACTTTTACAGAATTTCAGCAGACTCTAATGGGCTTGAAGCGTGAACATAGAGAAAGTCTCAATAGTTTAGCTGGCAAGCAAGAGCTGTCATTGTTCACACTACGAGGTGAATATGCAGCTAAGCTCACAGAGTATGAAAGTAAGATAGCTGCACTAGAAGCCCAAGTGGTCCAGTACCAGCAGGAAATTGAAAGAAACAAAACCATCGCCAGCATTCAGGTAAAATGGAGTTCCTGCGCCACTATCTAAAACAGTTTGAACAAAACTTTTTTTTTAAAGTGACATGCTGTAACAATTTTTTTTTATCCCTTTCCAGTCCCTAACAAATCAAGCATTTGCTGATTTCATTTCTCCAACTACAGAAGAAAAAGAATTTGTTCCTAAAGCAATACCAGAGAGTGAGTTGTGTGACACCAAAGCAGAAGACGAAATTGTAAAAAAAGACAAGGTTACTCCGTTGGCAGCTGAGCCGTTGCCTCCAAGAACTATTCCTTCAAAGTCAATTGGCACTCAAACTGAAGAAACCTCCACCAGTGACTTTGCTACCTCACCAGTTGCCATCAATTCAAATTCTGTTAGTGAAAAGCTCCAGACTGCTGCTACTATGGGGGTCTCTCCACCATTGGAAGAACCCTTGACCTCTGGGGCGTCTCCTCCACCCCCTACGCCGGGAGCATCTCAACCACTCCCTGTGCCAGACGCAGCCTCGAGGGCTCTCCCTGCGCCGCCTCCGCCTCCCATGCCAGAGGCTCCTCCTCCACCACCTGCACCCCCCATGCCAGAAGCTCCCCCACCTCCACCCGCCATGCCTGGCGCACCACCTCCACCCCCTATGCCTGGCCACCACCTCCACCCCCCATGCCTGGCGCACCACCTCCACCTCCCATGCCTGGCGCACCACCTCCACCTCCCATGCCTGGCGCACCACCTCCACCTCCCATGCCTGGCGCACCACCTCCACCCCCTATGCCTGGCGCACCACCTCCACCTCCCATGCCAGGCGCACCACCTCCACCCCCATGCCAGGCGCACCACCTCCACCCCCTTTGCCAGGTGGTGGCCCGCCTCCACCTCCCCCACCTCCAGGAGCTGCACCTCCACCACCTCCTCCGGGTGTTTCTGGACCAAAACCTTTCCCAGCTCCGCCATCTGGAGGGTGGAGCGCTCAAAAAGCCAGTAAGTTTTCATGACATCTCCCCACAGGACCCCCTACTAGTCTCTTATATTTATCGTTTTACTTCTGGTTTATGTTTCAGTGTTCCGGAAAGAACCTTTGAATCCACCTGTCAGTATGAAGCCCCTCTACTGGACGAGAATTGTTGTTCCTGTCTCTGTCACAATCAACGATGTCCCTGAACCAGTAAGCAGTACAAATGTAAGCAGCACAAATGGCACGCCACCTCCTTTGTGGGAGCAACTAGAAGAAGCTAAGATTGAAGATATGGATGCTTTCACCTCTCTTTTCTCAAGACAAGTTATAGAGAGAAAACCTACCAAGAAAAAGACAGAGAAACCGTCAAAACAACAGGTAAGCAGAAATTCTGTGTCCTCTGTTAAGACGATTTTAGTAGTTTGATCTCTTACACCTAATTTACACCTGATACCTTTTTTTCTCACTTCCAGGCTGTAAAAATCCTAGACAGTAAGAGATCACAAAATATTGGTATCCTTGCTTCAAGCTTACACAAAGACTTTCTGAAATTGAACATGGTAAGTTACCTATTCTATTTTTATTTTTCTATGCAACCTTGTCACAGTTTTTGAAGAGGTATTCAATGTGATTGTTTCCTTGTCTCCAGCCATTTACAATCTTGATACATCTGAGGTCAGCCTAGAGGCGCTTCAACAAATATATGAAGTGGTATGTTATTTTATTGTAATATTATTAATATTAACTTGAACTTGTTGACCTGAATGAAGGGATAAAATCTGATCTGAATTTACAGCGGGCTTCAGATGAAGAATTGCAAGCTATTAGAGCACATGTTGCCAGCAACCCAGATGCACCTTTAGAATAAACCAGAACAATTTTTGCATGAACTTGCTGAAATTCCTAACTTTGCGGAAAGAATTGCTTGTTTTATGTTCCAATCAGAATTTGAAGATCGCATCAATAGCATAGAGAGTAAATTGAACAATATAAAAAGTACCTCTGAAGTAAGTAAATCTAGCGAGTGCAAACAACTTAACTTTTCCACACGGTTAGTAAAATATATTTGATGTATCTTTGTCTTCTTCAATTCAGGAACTCATGGGATCAAAAAGCTTACAAACAGTCCTTTCTATTATTTTGGCTTTGGGAAACTTCATGAATGGTGGTAATAGAACCAGAGGGCAGGCTGATGGGTTCGGCCTGGAAATTTTACCCAAGCTGCGAGATGTGAAATCTTCTGATAATTCTGTAAGATTATGCAATTTCCCACCTAATAATATGCAGCTTTAAAAAAATTCAACATTTGGTACCTCTAATTTAATTGGCGCAAATTTATTGGTCACTTTTATTGTTGTTTGCAGCTAACTTTATTGCATTTCATTGTGCGAGCTTACATGAAGAAGGTGCCCGACCCAGTTACTGCTCCTTTACCCGTTCCTGAACCTGCAGATATTGATAAAGCTGGAGCTGTTATGTTTGATGATTTGACTGCTGATTTGAAAAAATTGGAAATCCAGCTGAAAGGTATTACTATTCATTGCCTCTCCTACCTAAACACACCATTAAGAAAATTACTCGAAAATACTGACTGCAATCAATTCAATACATCATGCCAATTCATTTTTGTTGCAGCATGTGAATCAAAATCAAAGAAAGTTATTGCTGCTTCATCTGAAGAAAACCTTCAGCCGTTCAAGGACAAAATGGAGACATTCCTTTCATCAGGTCTGCTCTGCTTCATACTTACCTATTATCATTGTATGGTATTGTTTGAAACTCATATGAACTTGTGTCCCAACGTTTTTCAGCATCAAAGAGAGTGAGCGGAGAAATGGAAAACCAAAAAGAGTGCATGGACAGGTCTGTGTTCTTTTTAAATTTGGTCATTGGTCTGTCATAGAATTTCAATGATATTCGCTACATGTTCTTTTTCCCCTTTCACAGATTCATTCATCTACTGAAGTTTTATCAGTATCAGCCCAAGGGCACTTCCAACTTAGCCCAAGTCACCCCAAGGGACTTTTTCCCTCTATGGTCTCCATTTTGCTCTGATTTCAAGGACATATGGAAGAAAGAGCAACAAAAAATAGCAAAAGAAAAGTACGTGGTTGGAAAGAAAAATGACTCAGCCCTTATACCTGTGATGATAATATATTGTGAAAAACTGATGATTGACTTGGTTCCTCTTTCCTTATTTTGCAGAATGAACGCTACAAAAAAAAAGACTGGAAAAAATGCAAAATGTGGAAAAAATGAGGAAACAGGAAACAGGATTGGTAAGAATGATCAGTTTAATCTGTTGGTTACAGTCATCTTATTCTGCCCATTCTTTATGTGAAATCTCTCTTTCCAGAAAGCAAGGCTTCAAAAAAAGATTGCTACTTCAACTGCACCATCCCTCAATCCCACACCCACTCAATCACCTGCTCTTTCCCCAAATATCTCTCCAACTCATCAGCCTACGTCACCTTCATCAGGTGAAAAGCCTGACACACAGTAGTTAATTATTATTTGAAATATAGTTAAATGATTATTTTATTTTTGAAACAACTTTAGTTTGTTGCATATTTTTGTTGTTTGTTTTAAACATGTTTGGCAAGAAACTTGGGATTTTTAAAAACAAAAAGAATTACCGGTATCTATTGTACTGAATTCTTCTCAAGAACCTGAATTGACTATTACTACTCAAAGATACCAAAGATAAGTGCATTACAATTAGACTGGTAATGAGATTCAAGGGTCTTGCTTTTGTAAAGACAAGCTTGTGATAGTTATGTATAAAGCAACGAACACAACTGTGTGCTGTGTGCAAGTTCCATTATCGTCAAGTGGATACCTGTGTATTTGTTAAGGTGGGGACAGAGAGATGAAATGTTGCCAAATACTTAAGTTCTAGACAATTTTACAATGATTAATTTTGGTCTCTTGACAGCTCAATATTATGGTTGATTTAGGCAATGTTTATTTTTAACCATTGCATTTCTTTCCATTCGTTTAATAGGACAGTTTATGTTGAATTGAACATAGAAGAATCAAATGTTTTTGTCTTTTTTGTTATTTTTCTGTTATTACAAATGGAGTATCAAAGTAACTTAATACTCCCCTGGTGCATTTTTTTATGCTGTTGTTAGATATGTTTTACTTCCCACCTTAATAATTATGGAAGACTGATTTTACTATTTTAAGCAAGCAAATGTGCTGTTGATATTGTTGTTTTGATTATGTATTGTTTTGTTTTCGAGGATATTATCAGTATTGTTGTTGAGAGGAATATTGTAAACTACAGTTTGAACCGGATAGCACTGTCACATTGTCAAACATCACAGGTATAATCTAAACATAGATGAATTTTAGTTTTTGATGAATGATGTACACTGTTGTGAAGCTCATCAATTTGTGTATGGATGTACAGTCACACAAATACTTGTTTACTTTTTATTGGTTTTTGTATTTTTGAAAAAAAATTTGAACCACAATTTTTGCATGACTGCTGCTATTCAATCGCCCGAATTGTATCCTCTTAAAAAAAAGTATTGCTCATGAAATAAAATAGTGAGAACAACATGTAAATGTATTCTTATTAGAGACCTATCCAGGCCTAGCATACTTCTGCTGAGTCAATAAAGAGATATCCTACAGCAGAGCTTTACATACTGTCTGTAAGATGGAGGCCTACTCTCCCGGCGCTTCAAGCGCCCAGGAGATAGGCAGCCTACATGGCATTTTCGAGGCACCACACAAAACTCGTCGGATCAGAACCACCATGGTTATAATTCTCCACGATGTATTCAACGAGTAATTGAACTATTTGAATAAGACGAACAGATAAACGACTCCCTCTAACTATTTGAACCACCATCGGGATGGGGGGACTTCCCTCAAACCGAAATGCCGCGGGGAAGGTAGTTAGCAGGCCGGCCGGCAGAGCGCGCTGCTAGCCTATCTATGCGGTTTGTCGATTCAGATGGCCGTGATCAGTGGCGTTAATTTCAGGGGTTCTGCCACATGTTGTTGTCAGATAACCAAATATTTGGTCAAATTTCTTTTGTGAAAAAGATTTTTATTTTCTTTGAGACGTAGATCTGCAATTCCTTAAGTAAGGACCATTTACAACCGCTCACTTCTTGACGAATTTTCATACATTACTGTCCCGTAGAGTAGACGTGATTCTTTCCGCATAACCTACACTTCATATTTTGGACCTTTCATCTCGTATTTCGTTTTTATATCGAGATAATTTTCTGTAGCAAGTTTGTATAGTTAATGATTTGGCTTACCTTGGGAAGTCTAGATCGCCTCTAGTCTCTATTGAGAAAAAGTGTTGCATCAGACTACTTTTCAACAGCATCTTGTAGTGGTGCTGTACTTGTGATGAATACTTATAGGAATGTTTGATTTGCAGGCCTCATCATGCCGCTGAGTTGCCGATATTACAAGGAGAAATATCCTGAGGTGGAGGCGGTAGTTATGGTGAATGTTCTCAGCATCGCGGAGATGGGTGCATATGTTCACCTTCTGGAATACAATAACATTGAGGGCATGATCCTCCTATCTGAATTGTCTAGGAGACGTATTCGATCTATCAACAAACTTATTAGAGTAGGAAAAACAGAACCAGTAGTGGTTATTCGTGTTGACAAAGAGAAAGGTAGGCATTACATTGCACCGTTGTTGCCACTAAGCAATTTATTTGGGTTGTCTTACAACTAGCTCGCTTCCAGGGTACATTGATTTGAGTAAGCGGAGAGTGTCACCCGAAGATGTGGAAAAGTGCACAGAAAGGTTTTCAAAAGCAAAAGCTGTTAATTCTATCCTTCGCCATGTTGCGGAGCTTCTCCACTATGAAACTGATGAACAGCTGGAGGAACTCTACCAGAAGACAGCCTGGCATTTAGAGGAAACTCGCAAGAGTTCGGCATATGATGCATTCAAACAAGCAGTATTGTGAGTCATAGAACTGACAAAGGTATAAGTTGACATTTGCTTCGCAGGTTCTGAATTACAGTTTCTTTATGTTTCAGAGATCCGTCTATTTTGGCTGAATGTGGGTTGGATGCACAAACCCAAGAAGTTCTCCTTAGTAATATCAAACGGAAGTTGACCTCTCAAGCTGTTAAGATCCGCTCTGACTTTGAGGTTGCCTGCTATGGCTATGAGGGCATTGATGCTGTTAAAACAGCTCTGCGTGCTGGTTTAGCTTGCTCAACAGAGGAGTTGCCGATCAAGATCAATCTAATCGCGCCACCTTTGTATGGTACATACTCTGACATTAACTATTATAATGCAGAAGAGAAAATGTTCTATTTACATCAATTATTAATTATATTATTATTAATATTCTAGTCATGACTACTTCTACTCCTGAAAAGGCTGACGGTTTGAAAGCCCTGAATACAGCCATTGACCAGATCAAGGAGTCCATTCAAGGCTTGGGAGGCATCTTCACTATGCAAATGGCGGTAAGTTTTTCCTCTTGATCGACTCACTTGCACCTTACAGCATGCACCTTAGCATTGTCCTATTTTCTTCTTTATTGCAGCCCAAAGTGGTCACAGCTACAGATGAAGCTGAACTTGCAAGACAGATGGAGCGTGCTGAAGCTGAAAATGCTGAGGTTGCAGGAGACGATGACGAAGAGGAAGAGGATGAAGGCATGACCTACAACAGTGGGGGAGAAGAAGAGGACAAAGATAAAGGGGATGTGAATGGGGTGGAGGATTAAAAATAATTATTGAGTCCCATGTTGGAATTTGTGACTGTGAGGTTCAACTTCGCAGTTGTGCCAATCAATTTTTACAGAGTTCTCGTTCATTTCAAGTTGGTTGTCGCTGTTTTTGTTTATTAAAAATTATGTTTAATAAATTCTTACTCTGTGGTATCAGACATCTATCTTTTATGCACCTTAAGTTCATGGATTGAAATAGAAATTTTCAGCCTCCCCGACGCGAGCCTTGTTCTCTGAGGAACAACAAACCTCATTTGGTGTAAATCTGGCATTATAATAGGCATGTTTGTTGAGTAGCCTACCTCTCCGGCGCCATACAGACGAAACCGGCCTTGAACTGGTGCTCAGAGTTTGTTTGGACACAAAACTCTCCAGTTTTTATTTTCAATTTTCTTTATTAAGATGGGAAACATAAGTTGTGAACAGATAGATTAGCTCACTGGAAGTAATGGACTGGACTCAAATTAATGTGCTCATATTATTCTTACCGCAGTAAAATCAATGAAATGCAATAAGATTTCCTAGAATTTGAAATGAGAAAAGGGGATGCAAAAGTAAAAATGCTAATGCAGAATATGTAAAATATATTTACAAACTCAATACATTCTATAAAATACAGTTAAAAGCTATCCAACAATGATCACACGTCAACAAATCTATATATTTAAAAAAATAGCAAAAAGCTCTAATTACTTTTTCTTCAAATTTTCTTCAGGTATAACAAAACCTCGTTGTATTAAGCTACTGTCTGTGAAACTGCTGGCAACAGTAAGAACGGGGGTTGATTCTTCCTTTTCTTCAACTTCTCCAGTTGACTCCCGATACAAGCCTGGCGATCCTGGTTGTTACAAAGGAATGGTCCTCAATCGGACGCTCTCGGGTTATGTTGACTGGATCACTATGAGAGGCATGAACTGTTTCATCATCTTCAAATTCAAGCTCTGAACCAGCAGAGCAAGGGGTCAGATCTCCACTACCTGCTCCTTCTAGTCCCAAGTTCCCATAACTGGAAAAAGAACGTACAGAATCAATAGCAAATTTTGATATGTGGCCAAACAAGTTAGTTCAGTTCCAAAGAAAAGTAATTAATTACTCACCCACAAGTTGCAACGCCCCCACCTTCGCTTCCAGCATCACCACATACGTCAACCCCACAATCATAGCCAAGAGGCTCATTACTCCACATACTCCAACTGTTACCTATAATGGAAACACATCAGAAATCCGAAATAAGAAGACAATCAAAGCAAATCTGTTTGTTAAATTAGTATTAGGTTCGTCAAGTGCACCTGAGGGATTCTGATATTTTAAGTTGGGGAGGAACTAGGAGTGACGGAAGAAAGTAAATTTTCAAATAAAGCTAAGAAGGCATTCAGAATTGTTTGAAAAATTCCCATTATTAATTTTCATGGTGCATTGATCATATTAGGCAGAGTTAAAGAATGAAGCAGCTCATTAAGCATTGTGGGATTCAGATCCATCTTCCTCTGGAATCTTGTCAGTGGAATGTTTTTTAGATAAACATTCTGGCTGAGAAGGGACTTGAAGGAGGCTAAGGCTGAATCTGGACAAATCGGGGGAAGCTCGTGCTAAGGAGTAATCACTGTCATGGGTTACATCTGAAATGCATGACACAGGTTCTGAGTTTTATGCAAATCAATGACAGTGAGAAACCATAAAAACATTCCTGGCAGACAGCTGACCTACTTGCCATCCACTTACTTTGAGGTGTTGGGGTGCTGGGTACTTTTGGAGGCGATGGAATGGGTGTCTTCTGTTGGAGCGACGATGTCATAGCGTCAAGGAATCCATCTAGCTGCTTCATAGATAGAGCGTTATGCAATGTTTCTAAGGGTCGTATAGGTGGCACACCACCACACCCATCTATGGCTGGAATTTTGAATAGAAAAAAATTGGAATTTGAATAGAATAAAAATAATATAACACATAAGAGGCACTTAGAGGTATAGTAAAATTAAACATAGGTAGTAATTTGACAAAATAAAAAAAAAAAAAAAAAAATGCAACAACAGTAATTTTGCATAAGGAGTGCTTGAGCTGTCGCGACGAGACATTCTGTACCTGATATCGACGGCGTGGTGGGGATCATGTCCCGCAGGTTCGGCGCCGAGCTGGAGCCCGAGATGACGGCGGTGGAGAACAGGGAGCTGGTGGAGCCGCAGCCGGGCTTCTTCTGCTGCACCACGAAGCCCCCGCCCGGGGACAGCCCGAAGCCCAGCATCTTGAAGTAGCTCATCTGGCCGGAGACGCTGTGCCGATGTCGCCGGACCAACGCGCGCTCTAACAACGCAAGGGAGGCGGAGGGTGGGTTGGCGTCGGGGCAGGGCGGGCAGGGCAGGGCGGGGGAGGACAGGGAGTGCACCAGGAAGGGCGGCTGGGAGCAAGGCAAGCCGGCCAAGGGCAGGGATGAGTTCTCGGGGCAGGTGGTCAGGTAGCTAGTGAGGGGGTGGGGGTGTGGAGGCGCGGGGAGGCTCAGCCTCTTGGTTGAGCCAGTCTTCGAGCGGGTGTGATCAAAGGGGTGGCTATGTCCGAGTCTTGGCTTGAATGAATGCTGCTGGTCGAGCTGCTGAGACGCTTGCAGAGGACCAAGAGCTGTCTCTGCTCAGGGTTGCCGCCGTCAGGGGAACTAGGGGAGCTGGCGGGCTCGGATGTACTGGGGGGAGGAGGTGAATTGGGGTCCTGCAGTATATTGTCTGCAGAATTGCTAAGACGGTTGCCTCTGCTCTGCAGGAGGGGCAAAAGATCTGAATGCTTGATGTATATCGGAAAGGGACAAGTCATGTCTGGATAGTGATGACCACCACAGGAACAGAAGGGATGAGTGTACAGTTGTTAATGGTATTTCGGGCCAGTTAAAAAGCACAGGAAGAACAGATAACGAAGAGGTGTGTGAGAGAGAGAGTGAGGAAACAAAAGAAACAGAATCGTACAGCGAGATAATGAACAACAGCAGCTACTTCCATGAAAATCTAAAATAAATATGAAAAAATGAAAAATAATTTTCAGTAAATTGGATCGATTCTAAGAAAATTTCAGAGGGTTTAAAAATGTTCCCATGACTGCAATTTTTACTAACTGAATTGAATTGTTAATTGGTTTAAACAACAAAACAGAACAGAACAATAACAAATTAGTAGGAACTACCATTCTGTATTATAAATAAATATGAATCATGCACACAAACTTAGAAGAAAAACCAACTGCACTTGTTAGAAGTAACGCTGTGGTTGAGCATGCAAGAGCGATGCATAGTAGCACGAAAGGAATGGAATGAGTACTCAGGTGATGGAGAGGTGAAAAAGGGGGGACAATGGGACAGGTCGCCACACACCCTCTCAAAACATTTTAGACGCCAGCTATCTGCTGTCTTCCAGTTGCTATAAAAGTAAGCACAGATATTCCCCAAGTGAGAACATATTGGCTAGTCTTTTGAAACGGAAAGAGAGCACCAACTGGCATGAGAGGATTGTGGGACCAATGTAAGAGGGCAGGTTGGCCCCAGCGGGCACCGGCACGGACTTCTCCACCCAGATGAGCTCGCGGGGCACACAAACAAACACAGCAAACACCACGGCAAACACCCTTGCTTTTTGTCGCATTTTTGCTTGATTCAGAGATCAACAATTCTGACACAACGACCTCTGAGCTTTCAGACCAATAACCATCTCAATCCAAAAGGCTCCTTACTAGAACCATTCATGCATCATTGCAAAAATACGACCCGTTCATATCCTGTGGTCAATAAAATTTTAGATTTGGAACTATCTTATGAAATGAGTTATTGCCCACTTCCCAAATATAAGAAACATTATGTAATGGTTATGAAGTGCATCCTTAGAAACACTAGCACTATCAGTGTGCCCACAAAGGCACTGGAAAGTAAAGAAGAAAAAAATTCTACGTGCACAGCTTAAGTTAATTACAAAAACAATTGAAGGAAACAAGGTTGAAAAGGAGCGCAAATAGTGCTGCAGTAGGCACTTAACAAGGCATAAGAGAGTTTATGTTCCAACTCACAGAATTACCTAGTTGGTTACAGGGCATTTTATAAAACTGAGCAATAAATGTATAGACAAGATCAAAATGTAACAAGATTAAGTGAATTGGCAATGTCTTTTAACACCATTTCATTTATGGGGGGAATTCCGTCGATTCCACCACATGAAACAGTATTAACACTTGAAAGTGTGATGTTCTGGAGTGCTGACAAAATCATCCTAAATCTTTACACTCAGCATAGAGGCAGAAAGCACAGATTGAATATGAACATAAGGAGATCATGCTGCACTTATTAAAGAAAACACTTCAGGCACACACTTACCTGGCTTATTTACTGCATCAAGACTCTGGTGCAGCATCCTAGATTCAGCTGCAAAATTCAACAGATAGATAAAGTTTGCATGCTGTGGAACAAAAAATATTTTTGTTTAAAAGAATGCTTCTATTACCTGCTCCATGTGAGGTTGTTGGCTCAGTTCGTGCCTGTTCAAAGCTACGGCTTCTATGTTCAGTATCGACCTCATTTTTGGGTGCACCTGTGTACGAACTGCTATGCTGGGGATCACCTTCTTCCGAAATATCTGAGACAAGGCGGCTGGAAACATTACCACCACTACCCACCCTACTTGGGGACACCCTGTGTAAGAGAATCAAGGAGTTACAAAATGAAAGCAAGGTGGATTATGGTTAACAGATTTAAGAACTTTGGCTTGGTTGTTCCTACTTTATTGGAATAGGTTTAGAAACTTTGATGTTTGATTGTTTTTCTCCATCAATTGGAGGTGGCGGAGTAAGCTCTACCTCTGGAGGAATTTCCTTTTAAAAACAAACAAAAAACCATGAGTTTGTTACAATAATGGTTCAATGGTCGTAGAAAAATACAAGTAAAATTCTAAGAAGATTCTTTGTACCGGTGGTTGGGGTGATCCAGATGGCAAGCTTCCATTATCATCTTCTAGTTCAGATTCCTCCTAAAAAAAAATTTTTACAAATTGAAAAGAAATGTGCCGTGCGAAATCACAAAATAAAACAGAATGTACCTCTGGAGCTTGTGCTTACCAAATTTGAGGGCTTATTAGATTCATTCCGGCTATGAGGACGAAAACCAGGACCTGGAGGAAGATTCTTTTGAACACAACAATTTACTCCAGGACTGAAGTGGAGCTCAACATGAAACCTTCAAACATTAGCAGAAAAAAAAACAGCAACACAAGAGTCAGTTTAATTTTATTATTACTATTGCATTTTAACAGCTTAACTGGGAACAAACCTTTCCTCTGAGTAAGGGTCTTTGGTTGGATCCTCATAAAGCATGACAACAATTTGGGACATGTAATTCAGTTCTGAAACCATGCTCACATATTCCATAGCTCGCCTCCATTGCTCATCCTTCACCTCCTGTCAAGACAAAAATTCAGCAAGAAATAAATGAAAGCCTCTTTAAGAGCATTAGAAAAATAAAAATTCTTACATTTAGCAAGCCCCCAAAACGAAGCACAGTAAGAAGTGAGTGAACATGACTTTCACTTGTAAAGTACAGTCTTGTTCGCACATGCCTTCCTGGACTTGAAACACCATGGGAATATCTAGGACAAAAACACGTTGATATTGTGACATTTGAAAATTAAAGTAATCACTAAAACCATGATACGTAATGAAAATTCAAGACACAAAATTACGTAACAAACCTCGGGTTCAGCCTATTAACAGTAGCCTCTCCATCACATTCCTCCTCAATATTTCGCTGCAAGTCAGCTCGAATTTTCTTCAATAGAGGAGTGCAAATACCTTGACCTATGGCTAACTTTTCTTGCTGTGTTAAACCATATTCCTGCGCATAAATAAAATAAAACAATTAAAGAAGGTACCATAGGAAAAGATAGAAGGGGACTTGTCCAAAATTCTTTACCTGAGGTATAACAATATCGGCCATGTACTTTGCATACATATACAGTTCTTCTGCCTGCTCAAATTGCAAAGTATGCTGGTTGTGCTGCAGATCATACTTGATACAATCATAAATGTCGGGAATTTTGGAGATGTCAAATTTCTTGTTTTTGGTACTGAAATCTTTTTCAATCTTGCCCCATCGGCGTCCCATGAGTTCCCATGTCTCCCCGTGATAAAGGATGGCGTCTAAAAACAGAGTTTCAAGATTAAAAAAAAGGAAAAACTATAGGTTTTTTTTATGTTTTTTGTTTTTTAACGCAAAATAATGCGCAAATAAAATAAATCATCACCTCGCGTTTTAGGGTCGTCTCTCTTAACATGGACTATTTCCACAAGCTTCTGTATCAGGTCCTGCATCCTCTCACAGCAAGCAACAGGATTTTTCACAAAATCAAGGGCTTGATCTATACTCAGAGAATTACAAGGGTTAATTTTCGCTCTGTCATCTGAATTAAGTTCTCGGTCTTGCTGCATCAGCTCATTCAGCCTTGATTTTGCTCTGCAGGGAAAAGGGGAACAGAAAAGAACAATTTTACTTGAGAGATAGTATGTAAAATTAAAAAGGTAACAAGAAAAAATATATCCTTCCACTTACATGTTTTGAACCTTGCTGGAATCACAGTCATTGTCAAGAAGTCCATTTGTGTTGGCACTCTTCACCATCTGAACCAGGATTGGTGTCAACTCTCCTTCCAAAGCCAACAGTCCTTTGGCAAAAGCTGCTGCTGTCATCTGAACACGCCCCTCATCGGACGCATATATCTTGAGATCGTGGCGGTACGTAGAATGGAGTCGCAGCAACCCCAAACCCTGCGTGCCTGCATACTCACCTGTGTCCATCAAATGTTCATCACCACACTCCCTTCAGACTCGCAACACAATTGACTCACTGCCAGCAGTTTAGGTGAGGGACATCAAATTTAAAAGCCAGTTAAGCTACCTATATTTCCCGATTCAAAAACCCGCAGGCAGCCAGGGCAACATGGATCCAACCTTTTTCTTTCAACTCACGCAACCTTTTTTCTCATACACACACACATATTCACACGCACATCAGCCAAGAGTACAAGGAGGCACGAATATTAACAGATGTTGAAGGAATAGGTGAATTAAGTTGGGAGGTTGTGATCAACAAAGTATGAAAGCTGTGCGACACACCAGGAGACTCCTTAAGACATCATAATATTGAAAGAAGAGGGACACAGATTCTGTGTTTTTTATGTTTAAAAGAAGATTGTTCTACTTTGAAAAAATGCAGGATGTGTACAAGAGGAAAACACATGATTTCCAGATTTAAAATATCAATGGAGCTCTCTTTGATGGATACTTAGGTCTCAAAAGCCATATTTGATTTTAAAAAAATTACTTTAATGTAATATTTGTACACTTGCAATTCATGCAACCAACGGTACTAAAGATACCATCACCACTTGACTGTGCTAGCAACTTGCCGTACCCAGACTAGAATCTACAGAATTTTATTTAAAAAATCCCAACTTGAATTTTTTAAATTCAGGGTTTAACTTTTTGATGCAAGCTAGAAGCCATAACAAGTAACCATTAGCCAAAATAATTCAGTAACGGTTGATTGTTGAGCCAACAGGCGCAGCAGCTTTGGGCAGCTAGCTGACAGAAAGGACAGTGACCGCTTCACACCATGTAAATTTTGCACAAAACAGTGTGACAGGTGTAACAAGTGAGTGAGGGCTCTTTATTTGGTTGAATACAGGTGACACAAATGTGGTGACACAGTGATTGTTGTGACCTTGTTAACTTGGGTATTGGTTTTAGAGACCGAACTTTGCACAAAAAATCTTACATACAGACAGATTAAAAGTAACCATGTGGCTATGTGGAGTGGGAATGAAAAACTTTTTAACTTGCAACCCAAATGCATTTAGCATTTTTGCTAAAAGTATCTAATCAGCAAGATTACTTCTAAATGTATGTGCACATCTCCTACAGAAAATGCATTATAATTAGCATAATTTTTGTTATCATCCCAGTCAAGAATAAAGCTACTTTCAGTCCGCAAAATATGCAATTGAGGATGAATTTCAATTCTTTTTCTTCCGTGAAGTGTTAGTTAGCAATAAAAGCAAAATACAGACGACAATTACTCTATACTTGTGTTAAGAAGCTTCTCATTGACAAAAAGGAAGTGTACCCTTTGATAGCAAGCAGTCAGGCATAGGTATAGGAATGGCAGGGGATGATTAGCTCAATGACAGTTAGTTAAGCTTTTCCTTCAGTTTCCCATTCCTAATTTACACAAAACTCACATACAATCCAACACATACATCGGGAAGAGTTCCAGGAAGAGCTCAGCAGCGATGTCTTAAGTGGTGTGCGAGTCCCCCAGGGGGTGAGATGAGTTCCAGCTCTTACGCTTCAAGACTAGTACAGTAAAACTCAAAACCTGGTTACTTAATAAATTGCACTCGAACCATCCAAGCTTCACTCTTAAAGCAATAGAGGCTACGAGCGCTCCATCTGACGCCCAATGGGCAGGTCACTGTATAAAAAGCATGACGTGCATGTGCACAGCAATAAAGAGTCTCAAATTTCTTAATGCCCGGAAATGGAGTAACCATGGTTTTCTTTTTGTCTCTTCTTCATTATTTTTGTTTTGTTTTAAAGAGATGAATTGGTACCACAAGAAAAAACCTCAAGACAAATTTAGAACTACTCAGTAAGTCCCAAGATTTAACAAGTTAAAGATAGAAAAGGTTTAAAGCCAAAGTGGTAGGGCTTTCAAAGCAATCATATTTCATATTTTAGGAAATCTATGTACATGATCAAAAACCGAATGATACCATTCAGGAAACAAAATATGTTCACTTGAGGAGCCTCAATTCTCAAAAGCTTCATTAAAGAACACAGCTACGGTATTTGATTTAAATAATCTCAGCATTGGGAAAGAATCAATTTAGAGAGTAGTGAATATGAAATAATAATAAGCATACCTTGTCCTCCAGGATACATGCACCTAAATATTCGACCTAATTCTTCTGCCTGGATGCGGCCTGCAGGTGTCAGTTCTCCTCCCCATTTTAAAATGAGAACCAATGACGGTTCCTTTGGAGCATCTATCACATTCAAAGAAAGCAAGAAAAAAATTCAATGAGAAAACATAACAAATGTATTTCATCATTAGATAATGATGCTACTTCAAAGTAAAGCACTCCTGAGAAAATGTTCAGTCAGTTGCAGCAATCTCTTTGGCGCTATGTGCAGGTTATCACCCCAGATACTGACTTCAAACAAGTTCACAGACACGCGTCATGCTTGATATATCAAATAAAAGCTAAAAAAGAAAATAAAAAAATGTTCGTACTAAGATCTGTACCATCATCGCTACTTGAACCCCTTGGCCTTCCTTTGGGTTGGTATTTCATCTGAACTTTACGATTAATTCCTGAGAAATGTCCATACCTGAAAAAAAAAAAAAAAAAAAAAAAAAAAGGGGAAAACAATGTAGAATGCAATATGAAAATAAGTCTTAATATCAACACATTTTGAACTCACATTTCCAAAACACTTTTCAGCTGTTCCAGTTTCCCCCGCTTCTCTTCTATCTCACAATCCGCTGAATGTGTTTTAATATCACAGAGTAATGAACGGGCTATATCCAAGATTTCTTGTAGCTGTTTGGGTCTCTTCAATTTTACATGACCATGTTTGTATCCATCATACTTAGCAAAAATTTCAAAAAATCTAAACAAAAGTTTAAGAAATATAAGTAGCATTAGAAAAACAAGATTTCTTTTTTTTTAAATTTTTTTTTTTTTAAATGTTGAATTTTTTTTTTTAAATGAGCTTACTTAGGATGACGAACTTCAACTTTCATTTTCTGCTTAGGTGTTCGGTCTCCATGCCGAATGACAGCTACAACACATCTTAATTCCATCCTGTAAAGACAAGTCCATAAAAAACTGTTCAATTTGAACAAAAATTTTCTAAAATGATCTACACTTACATTTTACCAAAGGTGGTAGGCACAAATGGAGGATCATCAAGCTGAAATGGGACAGACCATGGAATGTGGAGAGTAGGAGCAAGTTCCCGAAGGATCATGTTCCCTAAAATTTTGGCCGAGTCATCATAGTATTTGTTAGAGTTTTTGACAAAGCTAAATCCATTAACATCACATACATAAGAGCGACCATTTGCCCTAAGTAAATCAAAGCCACACACAGTCTGCTTAAATGCTAGACAAACTCGCCGAGAAATTAGTTTCTCTGCATTAGTTAAGATTACTGGATACCTAATCTCCTTTCCTTCAGAATCACGTTCTACTTTGCCATCAAGAGCTGGAGATTTGCGAGCTTCAGCATGTGCATAGTCAGGTCCAACAGTATAGACCTGACAACAAATTTTTAAACCAATTCCATGAAACTGTATGAATAGAGTTTATGACACAAGAGAAAAAAAGAATCCTACCTTGACATCAGTTCCATCAGTTGGCATAAAATCTTCATATATGAAAGAACCCGTTTTACGCACTCGTGACTCTGGGGAGTAAACACTACTGCGGCTCCCAATCTAAAACAGAAAATGAGACATTTTCTTAAAACATTTGTTTACCTCAAGACTACAAAAAGGAGCTTCTTTGTTAAAATGTAAGAACACAGTGGAAGGTACTCAAATATAAAACGCATTAAAATCATTTCAGAGAAAACTAGGCACATGTATTCACACTCGTTAATAAAAATTCTTGAAAGTCCAAAGCTACAAACTGATTTACTTTCATTACATCTACAGAAGCAGAGGCACACAGATAGCTTTTTGTACAGAAGGCACATTCTGATACAGAAGCTTCTAAATAATAATGATGAAATGAAGTAACAACATACAATAATGATGCCACTGAAGTCACCCAGCTGGAACCATAGGCTAAAAGAACAGAATTGCTTTGTGTTTGTAACTCAGATCCACGGAGTTCATTGCATTTGAAACAATCCAATCAAAACCAGTGAAGTATGGGATTGAAGCTTAAATATGAAAAGGAATTAAAACTGGACGAAATCCCAGAGGTATGGTAGGTCCACTTTGCACCACCTGGTGCAATCACGTACTTAAATCATGCTTGTTTAGTCTGCAGAGTCAAAAAAAAGTTCTCTGAACTGAAAGCAATTTTAATGTACCAACATTTTACACCAATTGAAAACCCTTCTTGCAAAATGTACAGCAAACATGCGTATTTCTGTTACATTTGCTGGCATCAATCACTAAGTGAAATATGATGCAGGTTTTTAAAAAATGAAGAAGGAAAGTGAGAAATGCAGAAGAGAAATGAAGATACCTGACACTAGAAATTTGCATTTCAGTTCAAAGTGAGTAAAATCTTGTACACCATGCCAAACAAATTTTCATTTTCTACAAGGCAAAGCAGGGGGTTGCTTGGAGAAATAAAAATTTATGACAAGGAAGGAATCAATCTTGTTGGCACTTTTGAAAATGAGAAATAAACAGAGTATCTTGAAGGCATTGCTTTGAGAATCAGATAAAATTTTGGCACCATGTACAATGAGTGAAAGAACGTCATAAATTGAAGGACACTTTGAGTCTTAATGCATGATATGAGCCAAGCATTAGAAAAATTCCTTAAAATAAACTCACAACTACAACGTTGCTTTTGCGGGGCAGCTGTTGTAAGCAACTCCTAACCTCCCCTGCTTTCTTTCTGTGCGTCGGCTGAAACAACAAGCACAATACGCAAACTATCTGATTTCCACTAAATCCTAATATTTTCCTCTTGTTCATTCTCTATCATGATTACTTAACCTAAAATGCCACTAAGATTTGAGTCCTTTCTTCCTCCTCATTTTAATTAAGATAGTCCTATACCTTCAGCACCCACACCCTAGAAAAATATCTGCAAGTGGGGGCATGGCACAGATGAAAATGTGTGCTCATTCAATTTTATCTAGTGAGACGAATGGGAAAGTTAATAAAAAGCAAAGAGAACAAAGGAAAGTACAAATTTTGAAATTTCTCCTTGAGCACATGATAAACATGATCCAAAGCTTCAAAGATTGCTACTGCATGATAATGACGGCAACAAATAACAAAGCTAAGCATGCACAAAGAGAGTTTACTAGTTTACAACATACAGCTGTTTCCAAAATACTGGCGCTGAAAACCTTCAAAAAGCAAGGCACAAATGTGCGATGTTACTTTTGCTTTAAAAATATAGATTTATTTATATTGTATCTACAAAGAAGTGTCTGGAAACCTTCCATGCACCAAATACTTCCTCAGTCATAAGTTGAAACCACTCTAATACTTAGAGTCACAAAGACCCATGCTCTTACAGGTTTAAAACCTTACCTTCCTGAAGAGCCTCTGACTGCCACCCCCTGCTGAAGTTGGATAATAAATATAGATGTTGTGGTCTTCTGCAGATACAGGCTTTTCTACAAAAGGCTTGTTGAAAACAACACCATTGACTTCTACATGATCTTCCGACTCGACCAACTCATGATCTAAGAAATTAGAAAATTTATCAGCAGATACACAACATGAGAAACAAACATGACAGCATTGGAGATAAAATAAATAGGATAGATATTAAGCCACTTACGTTTAGGATCAGGTGAGTCCCTATCTAAAACAGCATATCGAGGTATTTCAATACCATTGGCTGCTAAAATGGAATAAACCTTCCTCCGATCCTAAAATATAATGTTGATCAATAAAAAAAATAAGTATAATAGATGGTTCCAAAGTTCCAAAAATAATTCACATACCTGAATATCATATTGCATATGGAGATTATTAATAATAAAAGGACTTCTGAGTTGTGAATACTGAATTGCCTTGTCTAAAGGAAATCCTTTCGAATGGAATGATATTAAGCAGTCCACCAATGGCCATTCTTCAACCGGTTTCTGTAACAATAAACACCAACTGTCAATAAAAACCCCATTTAGCCAAGGGAAAGAAATATGATAAAAGTCACCTTTAGAATAACTTCTTCAGGAAATACTATCATTTTAAGATACTCAAATTCTCGTAGCCGCGTGAGTATCTCATTCATGGGCTTAGATTGGGACTTTTTGGCCATAGCACAGATGCCAACAAGCACCTGATTGCCCTCATCTCCGGACAGTTCATCATCGCCTAGTTCGGCGAGGTCTCCCTGGAGATTTTAAAAAGACATCATTATCCGACAAAAAAAAACAAAAAACCCTCAACAGGCAAGAGCAGGGCTCTCAAGCCAAGCCTTGACAGTATGTACAGGAAAAAGTGAAAATGACGCCCATCTTTCCTTAGCTAGCCTGTCAATGTAAATCAAGTTAGGTTCCAAGCGGTATGCCTAAGAGCTATCAAATTTGTTAAACACACACTTAAGATATCTAATCGTACGTTCTCACTACCACACAAATTAGAATTAATCCTAAGAGCTACGTCACCGGCGTCACATTTCTGTTTTGATTTCCAGACTGGTGTTTGAAAAGCCAATCCAAATAGCGTTTATCCATAACAACACTAGGATTAAACGCAGTTCAAATAACATTCGACTTTCATATTTAAAAGCAGATTTATTGTCTGTCGACGGCAGGGGGATGGGAGGAGGGGGGACGCCGGAGACTCGGAGAGGGAAGCCCACGGAAGCCCCGCAGCCCCCTATCACTCCGCGCCCCGCGCACAGAGCAGGGAATGCCCAGGAATGCCATGGAAACGGCGTGTCTCTCGACCCTATCGAACTGCCCGGTCCTGGCTGTGATCCCGTGATCCTGCTGGCGCTTGCCCATGCACTGTGCGCTATACAGTGCGCACCGGTGAGTGCTGCGGGCCATGCCTGCCTCCATCTGCTCGACCCGACACCACCGGACTGACCCAGAAGTCCAAGTATTCCTCTTCGGTGATCTGGATTTGCCGCGAAAACATGGTGGCCGGCAGAGCGCGGCCCTGGCTGCGGCGGGACGCACGCAGGCGGCCACGCGGCGCACTCGGGCCGCGACGAGACGACGTTGACAGCTCAAAACGACGGCCTAGACTATCGAGCGGCGCAGCGGCGGCAGGAGGAGAGAGCATTTACTCGAGCGCGATGAGCTGCGGGTTATCAGACAAGCCTAGGCTGGCGGCACGCGAATCTCCCCGAGGTCACATGGTCACATGCAGGGGACAGCAGCGGGCGGCGAGAGAGGCGCGACTTACGACCAGGTTCTTTATGACGCCGATGCACTCGCAGACCTTGTGCCACAGGCTGCCTGGTTCGAGCAGCTCGAGCAGCGCCATCCCCGGCAACATGCCGGCAATGTCAACACGGCGACCCGCCTCCAAGGCCCGCCCGATAGAGACCCAAATAGCGCCCCCACCCCTAAAGCACTTGGCTCCTCACCAAATGACCGCCACACAAGTGGGCTTTTCACGCCAGCGTATAGGGAGGCTTTTCAATTTAGCACGGAGCTAACGAGATCGGCGGGAAAAAAGCCAGCTCGCCGTTGAAGTGGGTGTTCGAACCCAAGCCCGTCCCTGACTCTGAAACGACGCATACCGCTTGGATTATCTGATCGATCACGCGGCTCTGCTCTAACTAACAACTCAAGAGCGCACGCGCGCACACGCACACAAACACTGGACAGGCACAATTAATATTTTCAAAGCATCATTCCTCTGGTCACACAGCCAATCACCAGCATTTCATCAAGACCCAAATTGACATCTCAAAGCAAACAGTATATTTCAACTATATACGACGTTGGTTGCAACAAAAGAACACACGCATGCAATATACAACAGCCAGCACGATGTCCGCACGCTGTTGGTAAGCCGGACAGGTCCTTGCTGGCTGCAACAGGGTCTTTGAAGGTACAAAGAGGCTAGTCCGTTGAACACTGCATGCAACAGATTCAATAAAATATGCCACTCAATAATACTTAGTTCTCCAAATGTGAATCTTGACATTGTTAAAAGCAAGCTATTAACCTCACAAGAAATTATGACAAGCAGTTCAATCAACACATTTAAGTTTTCATTTTTGAAGTTATGAGAACCAAAAACAAGCAATGCATCGGACATGGACCAAAGCTTTAAGGTGCTGATGCCTTGGGGTCTGAATGGTGAAACAGGCTCAAAACTAACCAATTATTTAATATCTCCCAGCATTTGGGAAATTTTGATGTGTGTGTGAGTGTAAATACAATATCAAATTTGTAACTGTTAACAGTGATACCATAAAACAATGAACAGAAAGAAAACGGGGAGAAAAAAGCACCTAAAAACAGCACCAGAGAAATATAAGGGGAGCAATAATGATCAAGTCACTGGAGCCCACATTGACACAAATAAACTTTAGAAGCCAGATTAGATAGTTACCAAACTAGATAATAGAAACTTCTACGATTCAATCATGAAATTACTACGTGAAACAATAATACAAGAAAAAATAAAAATCCAAAAGGATACTCAAGAAATGTAAAAATTTAAATCTCACCAGCATATAATATCTCATTGACTGAACAGAATGGATATAAGATGCACACATTTTTAGTAGGCTTGTAACCAACTGTAGAAGTTTCACTGGAGCAGCTATTCATCCATGAAGCATGCATGGAACCTGGTTCACCACAAAAGTGTTAGATGATAAAAGATTGTTAGGGGATAGCCATTGGGTTTTTTTTTGTTTTTTTTTTTACAAACAATAAGCTCCCTTCCTCCACACATTTGAAGCAAAACCTTAAACAAAACAAGGATAAGCAATGTTGATGCAAATTAGTGCTGGAACCACTATCTTCAGAATGAAAACAGTACTTTATAAAACCACCAATAGGACAAAAAGTTTAATAAAGATTTCAGGAATTTATTTTTTGGAAACAGCTAACTTGGTAAGGACACTGTAGCTTGTTTAAGATATTACTTATGAGTAGATTTGGAGGAAGTACAGGCAAACTGTGCTTCTTGTCAGACTTAAATGCTAATTGACATCCACCAATTAACGAAGACATCCAACATCTCTTGCACAGCAAAAGACATCACACGCAATTGGACACAGAGACAGATTTGAATAGGAAAACACATACGCATTCTTCACAGAAAACAACTTCCTTTTCATTGCTTCTCCAACGTTTTAGACGCCACCACCCTTTCCACCAGTTCCACGGATCCATTGGACTGGTCAAATAAAATTCAGTAGTCTTTGAAACCAAAGAATGAACGACACGCCCACACACTTTCACAAAGGCACAATAGATTCATTCCATGGCAGTTCTGCAATTCAAAATAATTCCATTGGGGTCATTAAAAGAGCACTGACAGAACCAACAAAAAGACCTCAGAATGATTGGGTTACTGGATCATTTTAGAGATTTGACCACATTACATGTCCAAACTAAGATAAGAGGAGGCCAGATGCGGCAGGGAGCACTAAAGGAAGAACGGTAATAGTGGAGAATAGACGAACGTCTTCCTTCCTGAACATAAGAGATAAGACAGGCAAACAAGCTGCCATGCTGTTCTCCAATGAGAGAAGAAGACCAGAGAGAAGGAGAAACTGCGGGAGGAGGGGGGAGAGAAAGACTGGTGGAAGCCAGTAGCAAGGTACAGCATCACACAGGTAGTGTGACAAGAGACCAACCGGCCCTAGATAACCAGTCTGAGTGAATTTTCAAAACAGGACCAAATCAAAATTTTGAAGGGTGAGTTTTAGGTTGAGATATGCTAACCAAAAGAGACTCAATTTATAACAACAGAAAAGAACTAAAAAAAGGGGTATTTTTGGGGCTTAGAGTTTGTCAGAGCTGTTATGCAAAGCAACTTGGTAACAACACACGGACACACAGCAAGTGATGTTTGTTCCAAACAGAGGAAAAGAGAAGCTGTAGACTAGTTCAAGTATCCAGGTTTTCTCAAAGGAATTCCTCATTTTTAAAATTCTTTTAAAGAATAAGATGTATCAGATGCTGTAAGCATTGTATGAAAAATGTTTCTCGTTTCTTCTATTTTATGTAGAACCATGCATTGCACCACGAAAAAAAAGTCAAACATTTTATTGAGTAGATAATTTGTGCTACCATGTGGAGCCAATAAGGCTCTGCAGTACTGTCGATATCCACGATATACACATCTGGAACCGAGCTCAAGTAATGATCCATCACCAGCACCACTGTTGAGAAATAAAACAACTACTGAAGCTCACTGGAGTATCATACTATAAATTATTATATACATGATCAGAAAATATAGAAAAAAACATCATTGTTTGTGGTGACTGCAAGTAACATCATTCAGTTCAATCTATTTTGGGCTTGATAGGGAAAAGTTTAATAAATTATTTAAGCTGACAACCCAAATGAATACAATGGAAGCATAAGACACAAAAATGATTTGTTTAACAGAAAAATAACCAGAAGCATAACACATTATGCGCTGGTAAGTTTTGGGCTCTTGCAAATTTAACATTTTTAAGGTAGTAGGACATCGGGGGGGACAAAGATTGTCAACAGTCCACTTACCCGATGGTTCACCCGTACAGTAGAATCACCAAAATAAAATGCTGGACGCGCTTTCTTCAAACCTTGATAACCATGTTCTAGCTCGGTATAGGACATTGCTCATTGTTATGATGCCTGAAAGTAGAGAAAAACAATGAGTATCTAAAGTGTCCTGACAACTGCAATGCCTTTTCACGTATAGTTGATTGTTCGGACCAAATTTTTTATTTGAATCTCATGCAAATTTTAATTTGTTTGAAAACGAGGATTCAACCGTTGTCAAGTAAGGAACATGTTTAATTCAGTCGAATCATGAGAACATAAAATTGACCCACCTACCAGCCTAACCCTTGCGCGACCTCTGTATTAATCGACCAGAACTCATACCCTCATAAGGCGGAATCTAACAGCAGAAAATAAAGGGCATTGAAATCTTCACTGAGAAGAATAGAGAGTTGTGGACAGGGCGTTGATAACTGACAATCAATACACTTTTCATTGAACGTCGTACCACAGAAAAAATCTAGCAAAGCAAACTGAATAGTAGTCATGAAAAACTCAGTGTACAATTTTCTCATACTCAAGATATGCTTTGGGCGGGAATGTTATTTGTTTACATCCGTGTAAAATACCTTACACGAATACTAAATTTCTCTGGAAGATCACGTTGTCTCTTGCGTTTCTTTCTTATCGGCCGTTTAAAAATATACGTCTAATCGGTATTGACTGGAAAATTCGAAAATTAAAGTCAGCTTTTAAAGATAAATAATATTCGTATTGTCGCCCTAACCTACTGCCGTTGACTTGTGAGCTGTGGCAAACAGACTTAAAACGTTAATTTACTATAATGTCTCGCACACCGAAAAAATCCCAAACCAGTGCTAATGTCACAAAGCTTAGTGAAATCCTGTCCATTCGTAAAATTGTTAAAAGTCAAATTTTGGATCCTGCTTCAAATCCTTTCAGAGGCTCACCCAAAGAATTTTCTGATGTTCTGTACCTTTTACGGCGTGCCATTGAACATGGGGAGAGTAATTCAGCTCTATTGATAGGTCCGAGAGGAAGTGGCAAATCAACTGTAAGTTTCATCTTTTCATCACCCTATGAATAAATTATTCGTCAAAATAGGTTACACTCTATTGTGTGAATGTTGTTTCAGCTCGTGGAGACTGCCATCAAATCACTTCAAGATGATTGTGAAGCTTTTGATGATTCTGTCATAGTTCGGCTTAATGGCTATGTACATACAGATGACAGGCTTGCACTAAAAGGTATTGCTACACAATTACAGCTCGAGAATGCTGTCGGGGACAAGGTCTTTGGATCATTTGCTGGTAACTAATGATTTTCAATTATTCTAACTTACAACAACTTTGTTTATTTCTTTCTTCTGAAATGGTCTTTAGCTCTGTGTTAATTTTGGTCTTATTTGCTTGACAGAAAATTTGACATTTCTTCTCCAATGTTTGAGCCAGGGTGACCGAGAGCATTCAAAGTCTGTGATTTTTATTCTTCATGAATTTGATCTCTTTTGCCATCATCAAAACCAGACACTATTGTATAACCTTTTTGATGTAGCTCAATCTGCCCAGGTAAACCATGCAATCTCCTACACTTACCAGATAATCTTTCACCAAATGCTTATTTTGTTCTTATAAAAAATAATGTTTGTTTCAGGCTCCTATTTGTGTGCTTGGTATTACCTGCCGCAAAGATGTTACAGATCTTCTTGAAAAAAGAGTGATGTCCCGATTTTCCAATCGCCAGATTCATCTTTATCCCCAAGCTTTCGAAACTCTAGAAGAGGGTGTTTGCAACCGCATTCAGTTATGCATTAATTTACTCTCATTGTTTTCAAAGAACAAAAATGTTAGTGCAGCTGCAGCAGCTCATTGGAATGCAGAGGTAGAAAGCCTTTGTCACAGTCCTACTGTTACAGATTGTTTTAAACAAATGTTTTACACTTCTAACTGTGAACGAACTTTGCGAAATTTTTTGGTAAGGGCATGTGATGTGAGACACTGAACGTTCTCACCTATTTAATTGTCTTGCCTTGACCCATTGATTATGTTTTTGCAGCTACTTGTAATCTCCAGGCTTGATGAGGACAAACTGGAATTATGTCCTTCAGATTTCTTGGAAGTTTTTAAGCAGTTCCATCGAAATCTTCGTGTAGCAATGGCTGAGGGACTCTCTGTTCTTGAACTCTGCTTGGTAAGATTTGTATGTTTGCAGTAATTTTTTCAACTGCCTTCACCTTGCCATGTAAAGAAATTAATCCATTTCTTTCTTCTGCAGCTCATTGCTATGATGCATCAGAATGAAATATTTGACTCTGCCCCTTTTAATTTTGAAATGGTTTTTAATCGTCTTTTGAAGTTTGAGCAACACAGTTCCAAAACAATGAATGTAGATAGACAAGTAGTTTTCAAAGGTTTTGAACACCTGAAGGTAAGTATTTCTGTTAAGAAAAATTTGCACACACTCAAAATGCAAAACTGTTTTGATTATTGTTTTTGTTTTCAATTATTTTTTCTTTTTGCCTAGGGCTTGGAGTTCATCAAACCAGTATCTTCCTCTAGTCAGGTTTTGAAAGAGTTTCAAATGTTTAATCTTATGCTTGTTACTGATGAAATTAGAGAGGCTGTTAACAACTACCAGGGTCTTCCCACTGAGGTGTCTCAATGGGCCTTTTCTGACTACACTTAGCTTGTATGTGAACTTAAATATGTAATAATCATGTCATAGGTATAAATATCTTGCTTCTTTTGCAGATGCTCCTTTGGTTCCATTAATTTATGTTCTGAGCTGTATAAAAATTTAAGTATGAAATAAATACAAGAGGGAAACAACTCAAAAATTTTTGTGTACGTTTTAGAAAATTTCTTGAAATGTTTTGAATTTGTTGAATTCTTTGGTGTTTGGATGTGAGGGACGGTGTACTGGCCCGGGCGCTGGCGATCGTGTTTAACTAAAAATAAATCTAAAAATGGAACTCTACACCCCCTCCCCAGTCTTAATGGGGAGGCCTCCTGCTTTACTTCGGTGTTCGGGATGGGAACCGGTGCTATCAGGTAACTGGGGTTAATCCGATCCAGCGACTTCGATATCGTACGCCGGGGGACCCAGTAGGACCCGAGCCGCCGACACGGCTCAAACATGGGCAGAGTAGAGTAAGGCAGAGACGATAGAGAGACAGAGAAAGAAAGAAAGAGAGAGAGTAGTTTTGGGAGCTTTTGTTTGCGCAGGCTGGTCGGTACCCAAATGGTACACCCGCTGTCCGGCGCTCCCAGACCCGAACATGCAGTCAGTGGGCCAGCTTCAAAGGACTTATCAACTCCATCCGACGAATCGGAATGGACCCACTCGCGACCAATTTCGAGTGGCTGACTCGATCGGGGATCGAACCAGTGCCGAGGCCAATCCGCCGGAGCGGACTGCTTTTTAGACACCCGGGTGTAATGGCCTGGATTGAGCCTAGACCACTACACCACCCTGACTTGCACGTCTGCCGAGTGTTGGACGACGGGTTTGAGTCGCAGTGGGAGGAAGCCACTCGAAAAATGAAAGGAGATGTCGGGATCCGATTCCCGGACTTTACGGTCGGGGATCGACGCCTTTCCTCTCTCAGCCACCACGGCTCATATCTGATGCTGATCAAAGCGGGCCCTTGACGTGACAATGAGCAGCGGTCAGAAAAAAAAGTTGTGAAGTAATAAGATTTGAACCGTCGATCCTCATACAGGGAACGACGCGTCGACACATTCAGCCACCACGGCACATGTTGGTGACTGCGCATTGCTGTGGGTTTGAAGCGCACTGGGGAGGGCAGTAAATTCGTAATTTTTTTTTCAAAAAATCTTCATAATGTTTGAAAAATTTCAAAGCATTTTTTAAATTGTTCTATAAAATTCTATAAAATTTATTAAATGCCAGTTGTTTTCCCCTCGAATAAATAAGAAATGTGGAAGATTCATGTAAGTTTTATTTTTATTTGCACATTGTCACATAGACACTTTATCTTCAGAACCTTAACTGCCTACTTACAGAATACAGTGAATGCTTTTCTACATGTAGCGTTTTGTGGCACACATAATTTAGAATGGACCAAGTGTTGGGGCTCATTAGATCCACCCTGTGGGATTATGATGCCACTTTTATCTAGCTCATTTTAATGTCTATCAATAAGCATCTAATATACTACACAGAACTTGAAAAACCAGAGTTTTTTCCACATCCATCTTTCTTGAATTTCCTTCATCCTTCATCCTTCCTCTATAGGTCGAGGTTATCTCATTCTTTTGTACCTTTGAAACCAGAGCACAGCGAATAGAATATAAAAGTGAAATAAAGGATGAAATCATGAGGAATTACAGTGGGCTTACTTATAAGCTGAACATGAAAACCATAAAAGAAAAAAAAGATAGGCAAATATTTGTGCCTCCACAATTCTATCTAGAGCATACTGCATAATTTACAATGCTAGGTTATTGTGGAGTTATATTGCAGCTTTTACCATTACATAAAAAAATATTTCTGTTGTCCTCATTTTGCTTGCACACTCATTGTCAATCTAAGAATGTTAGGCCAATCTTATTTTCAATTTTTTAACAGGAGAGAAGCGCTACTGATTCAAAGCCAATTTGTAGATTTTTCAAAAGAAATTGCTTTATTTGGATCCAATTTTTTTAAGCAGATAATGTTGGCTTGGCAAGTTGACCTCTTGTTTCCTTCGATTTTGCTTTTGAGGTGCTGAAAGATAATTTACAAATCACCACAAAACTTCCTGATATAACAGATCTAAATAATGTCAATCCTTGTTTGTGCACTAAACACCCAATAAAAACGTCAAAACTTTCCAATAAATGTTAATGATATGTAATCGGAAGTCTTAGTTTTTTTAAAAAATGATATGTGTTATGCAGTTAATCACGGCAAATTTGAACTGCCTTTGCCAGGCAAGAGGCCTGACGTATTTTAGGCAGCACTTTCAATTTAGGCTAGAAAAAATATCAAGTCTCATACAGGTAAACCACAATAATCCTAAATCGTATTTTAAAAAATTAAAGTAGAATATCATGTGTTGCAAGGCAGAGGATTTGTGCACAAGTAATGGAAAGTAAAAGTAAAGCAGTAATGATTTCCAAAGGTACTCCAACCATTACAGCTTGTCATTCCCCAATCCTTGCAGATATTCTCTTCATGGTAGTTTCTTTTTATGAGAGCATTGTGACCAGTGGTTGTTATTTATGGTCTGATGACGTACACTCGAACTCATATTAGTTCTGTAGGATATGTTTACATCACTTAAGAAAAGAGTTACCAATACAACCTATGAAAACAACTCATGAAAATATGTTGATTATACATATACAGTTAAAAATCTTAGCCAAGAAAATCTGGCAAGCAATAGGATAGTTTGAGATAAGAGAGAAAAATCGACCATAAATTATAACATTTACAGTGGGAGAGAAACCTAAAATCTAGATATTTTAAAATGATAATCATTTGTATTTTTATTTAAGATCAGCATGTTTACTAAGCCTTGCTTTGGTTTTCCACAGAAATATTGCACCTATGGTTTTAGAATAGCAGATAATGCATTGCAAAGAAATATGATATGTTGTTCAGGAACACCAGTGCATTCATACCAAATAAAACAGCAGGTATAAAAGAAACTGCCCTCTGGTGTTGTCTCCTTTTGTTTTATTCAGGCTCAAGATGATGGTCATCTTTCCTACCTCACATTTGCTTTTTGATAAATTTAATGAGACCTCTACTCAGTTTTCAATCTAAACACATGTTTGCATTGAAAATAATGGGACATCAAAATAGTTTTGCTCACAATTACTTGAATCTATAACATATGATATGTTTGATCAATAGGGTGCATATCCGACAGAGTCCGTCTCTCACAGTCAATGATGTAGTGCTGTCAATATGGCTTTGGGCACATTTAAAACACAAGATAAATTACAATAGGGCCTTAGTACAGCATTCCTCGTGGCTGTGTTTTGTACTGAGATTTTCACTTTTGCTCAAGATGACACCACATCATTGATCTATTCAATTACCTCATTATATTAACTTAACGCCTCAAGTCTTATCATCTCTCTTAAATCGGATAGATATGTGCCAATGATATGTCTTACATCAGAGTCATACTACCAATAATGAGATGGTAATTTTACTCTTTTGCCCTATAAATGTGGGAATACAGAAGACTGTTGCATAATTTTTTTAAAAAAATTCCTTGTGATGTAACAGTAGCAGCACAAGGTACTCTACTGGTTATGACTCGCCATCATACATCAATGAACCTTAGTGCCTTGGATCAAGGCATGCATTTGGCTTTAGAGAAGCAAGCAAAAACAAATCTTTGCGCAGTTGGTTTTCCGTTCTTAGATCTATGTAAAAAAAATTTGAACGGCTCGTTTTTGCTGCTACTGTCACACACATAGTCTACTCTGTGAGGGGAGGGGAGAGGATGGAAGGGGAAGGTTTGGGTAGCAAGAGTGAGAGAGTGAGGTACGGGGGATGATTCTTCTCTTTCTTGCTTTCTCCTCCTGCTTAACGCCGGATGTGGTTGAAGGCCGCGGCGCCCCCAGTGGCGTGCCCGGTCAGCCGCTTCTCCCCCGCGGTGTGCTCGATGTCCAGCTCCTTGACCTGGTCCGAAGCCACCGGCCCGATGCAGATCAGCGGGTCCTTGAAGTAGGAGCACACCTGCCACACCGAGCGCCTTAGTGCCAACGGACCAACAGACAGTGAAAAAAACAAAAACATTGTGCTTTTATGTTTTACCTTTCGTGGGGCTTGGCGGTGACGTCTCTGGAACTGGCAGCACAGTCCCTTGTGGATGTCGCACTCCGAGCTCATCATGCACTCCTCGCCTGCAACACCAATACGCCCAATGGCGGTTTGAACCCACGCTCTTTACAAGAGGAGTGTGGCAGTCCATGACACGTAGGGACAGAAACAGTGGAGAACCTCCCAGAGACAGCTGCGCCTACGAGCTAACCAGCCCACAGTGGGTCGGAAGACCGTTAAGGCGGCCAAAATTCTAGTCGCTAAATGGGACTTGAATCGAACGTGTGACCCCACCAATGGATTGCTCTCCTAACGAGGAATCCATTTTTGGGGTCACACGTTCGATTCGAGTCCCATTTAGCGACTCTGGGGCTCAAAACGCGTCTAGAAATTTGGCCGCCTCAACGGTCTTCTGACACTCTGTGCAGCCTTACCGTGCGGAGCGGTGCGGAGCGCCCGTGAGACGACGGGTAGGCAACACTGCAACGGCCGCGCCCGGCGGGCTTGCCTACCCGCCATGCCGCAGGCGCTGACTCTAGTGCATCTAGGATACACGGCAACACTGCAACGGCCGCGGGCTTGCCTACCCGCCATGCCGCAGGCGCTGACTCTAGCGCATCTAGGATACACGACACACTGTCCCGGTGGCCAGGGCCGGAGCATGCTCCGGAGGTGCTGCGCGGAGGCTCCCAGTTAATTCTGCCAGGGTGGGGGTGGCCTGCTGTGTTAATCCGCCCTTGTTGCTTGCTTTCCTCGACTCATGTCCAGGCCGACCGCACAGTGTGCTCCCACCCGGAGGCAGCAGGCCGCCATGCATGCCCAGCAGTGTCCAGCCTACAGTTGATGGTGTTCGCTCCGACGTGACGCCGCACAGTGGGTTAGAAGACCGTTGAGGCGGCCAAAATTCTCGACGCATTTTGAGCTCCAGAGTCTTTAAATGGAACTCGAATCGAACGTGTGACCCCACCAATCGATTGCTCTCCACACGAGGAATCTACAGATGGGGGCACACGTTCGATTCGAGCCCCATTTAGCGACTCTGGATCTCAAAACGTGTCCTGGATTTTGGCCGCCTCAACGGTCTTCTGACCCACTGTGCGCCAGCTGCCCCTACACTCCCGCACGTGGTCGGCAAGCAGACCAGCCTGGCCATCCATTAGTGGCGCCACCCGGGGCCGGCGGGGCTGCCTAGCGAATCAGTGCGGGGCGGAAGGGGGGAGGGGGGGAAGCACCCTCTGACCATGCACATTCAGGGAGATGTTTCGTGCCTGTGTATCGTAATGAGCTAGCGATAAAAATGGTTATCAACAAAAAAAAATCAAATATTTTATTTTAGTCATCATATGCAGATGACACCTTATCACTACAGTATCACCAAACCTAAAATATTTTTTCTCTCTTGCCGCGTCTACAGAATAAAATTTCAAAAATTGCAAGGGCCCGGGCCGTTGACGCGGCCAGCAAGCAACGAGAAAACGCTGGCGCCGGCGGGGCGAGGGTCTCTAGGACTAGGACTACCGCTAGGGCTACGGACTACTCCCTCGCACCGGCACCGCGCCTCGCGCCGCCTCGCGCCGTGCGGGGAGCGTTGTGTACTTACTGTACTGCTTGCGGCTGTTGGACGGCGGTCGGCACTGGCGGCCCTCGCCGGCCTCCTCGGAGCACACCAGGCCGGACTCGCAGTCGTTGTCGCGGCGGCACAGCTCGCCCTGGCGCAGGCCGTACGCGAACACGCACGAGCCTGTCACTGCAACAGGCCGACAAGGCAGAACCATTTCACACCTCCTCAGAACCTCACGGCTTACAAACTCTTTGCGGGCCTTACGAACACAAGTAGTTTGAAAACAAAGCTCACACAAAAACGGAAAAGGAAAAAAAAAAAGCTTTGTAATTTACGTACTTATTTTTAGCAGATGATACCTTCGTAAGTGATAAACAAACATACATTGAAATAAACATTTGTATCATCTGCTTTCGCGTTAGCATTAGCGTTTTGTTCTGTACCGTACATAAAATACTTCGTATGTTTTGAGCGTGCAAACTTTCTCAAGTTCAATTCGGATACCCTCTGCGATGAAAAACACCATCATTTACTGTACGTTTAGTTTAGAATCGAAGCATTGTATTTTTTCAAAGACCTTGACACGCGTTCGAAGCGAGCGAGACCCCTTTGTTTACGTTTACCTCTCAACGAAGGAAATTGTTTCTCCCCCGCCCCGCCCCGCCCCTCCCCGGGCACGATAAACGAGTTACCCGCAGTCGCCGCGTCGCGTCCTGTCGTTTTGTGTCGTTCCGTGCGGCCCTCCCCCAAGCTCGGCCGGCGCGGCACGGCACGGCGGGCTAAATTTCGTTTACTGGAAAGTCCGCCGCAGCCAGTCCGGCTAGTCCAACAGTCCAGCACGGGACGCAGCCCATTTGCGCTCAGCACACGCTGTGGGGAAACAAAGTGCCGCCCGCCGCGCCCCGCCGCGCCCCGCCCGCCCCGCCACGCTCCGCCTCTCCGTTTCCATTTGCCACCGTGTATCCGATCCATCCACCCTGGCGGCCCAACGTGCGCCCGGGGAGCAATGACCACAGCGCGTGGCGCGTGGCCGTGGGTTCGCGTCCCGCCAAGGGCGCACGCGCGCAAAGTTGGTAGGCGACAATCACGTTCCCGCTCCCCTTCCTTGGACGCGCCACGTCCTCGCTCCGAACCCTTCACCCTCTTTCATCCACACTCTCATCCTTCATTAGGCATTTTATTAATAATCATTGACGTTTGTGCACATTAATAGGATTTCGTTAAGAGGCTTAACAGATTTTTTGTCAATTGTCAAGTCAAAATTGATAATAATGTTACTGCTACAAATAAAAATATCAATAAGCTCATTAATGTGCACAAACGTTAATCCGTTATTAAACAAAAAATCAGCGCGAGTCTGAGAGTGCAGGGTGGATCCGTGATCGGCCTCCCCTGGCCGCGGCTGCCGCGGCCCAACCTACCTCCCTCGATGTCGATGCACACGGAGCCGGGGCAGCAGTGCTCGTTGGCGGTGCACTTGCGGCCGTAGCACGGCTCCGGGTCCGTCTCCGCCAGCTCCTGGTACATGTCCGTTGGGTTCTGGAAGCGCTGCGGACACAAGAGGCAACGCCAAAATCAGAGAGTATCCGGGCAAGGGTTCAAATACTGGGAGGCCTGTTTTTTAGCAGATGATACCTTCACACCTCACATTTCATTTCAACATACTTAAAACTACTATACACATGAAGGTGTCAGCTTGCTTTTACTATAGATATTAGTAGGAGCGGGCAGTAAGGGGCGGACCATGTCTGCCTGCCTGCCTGTCGCTCATCCGCGCAGCGGCCGGGCGTAAACAATGGCACCCCCTCCTCGCGCCTGCGCGGAAAATTGACAATCCCTCCCCGCCTGCCACGTCACAAAGGGTGACTCGGGCGGGCCTCGGCTCTGCTCAGCTCGTGCCGACTTCGGCGCCAGCTCGGCCTCGTTCGGACGATAGCGATGCAGCGCGGCACTGCTATAATAAACACACGACAATACCAAACGAATATCATCGAAAGAAAACCAAACGAGTATCATCTGCTTTCATTAACGTTCGTTGAATGAGATTTTTTTTTTTTTTTTTGTTTTTTTTATAAATTATTTTTGTATCTTCTGTGGAGGTCCCGGTTCTAGGGGAAAGAGAGCGAGGATAATTGGATGACGGAGAGGTGTTGGCGGGCGCGCCTGTCGCCAACTCTCGTCCTTCTTCCCCCCAAGTCGTGGGTGCCGCATTGGAGAAGTTGGTCCGGCCGGAACAAAGTTTCTCCGTCCGAACATGATGCCAGTCCTCCCCCTTTCCTCCTTTGGCGGCTCGGCCCGGCTCGCCCAAGGAGAAGGTCGTTGAGGCACGCCCCCCGCCACTCGGCCGGGCCACACGGCCGGGCCACACGGCCGGGCCACACGGCCGGGCCACCAGTTGCGCGAAATAAGCGGCGCCCGCAGTGAGGGGAGAAAAAAGGAACGGAAAGAGGAAAAGAGGGCCTTTATCGCCGACTGACAAAGGAATGAGTAAAGCGGAGAGGCCAGCGAAGTGTCTCTGAGAATATATGCCCATTCGAGGGGCAAACAACTGGCCAAAAGCATGTACACCCAAAATAAAATTTCAAAAATTTTCGAAAATATTTAAAAATTTTAATTGAAAATTTGAAAATTTTGGAAGTTGACCCTGGGACTGTAGACCACTGCCCGCATCATCTGGTTTGTTAGCCGAGAAACCATGTAGAGGCTTCGAATCTAACCTATGGCCAAGGAAGCTATGTGAGCCGCTTACCCGCATTAACTGCCAAGGCTGAGATCTTAGAGGCATCGGTCCTCATGAGTAGGGACGGGCGATCGAATCCCCACGTTCTTCTCCTTTTTTGGAGGCTAATCCGGGGTTCAGTCCGAGGCCAACATCGCCGAAGCGTCTGCACCAGACCCTCAAGTCCTAGGTTCAACTTCCAACATTTATTATTTTTCACTCTTTCCGCCAGTGTGCTTTAAACCCACAGCCATGCGCAGTCACCATCATGTGCCGTGGTGGCTGGATGTGTCGACGCGTCGTTCCCGGTATGAGGATCGGCGGTTCAAATCTTATTACTTCACAACTTTTTTCTCTGACCGCTGCTCATTGTCACGTCAAGGGCCCGCTTTGATCGACATCATACATGAGCCGTGGTGGCTGAGAGTGGAAAGGCGTCGATCCCCGACCGTAAGATCCGGGGATCGAATCCCGACAGCTCCTTTCATTTTTCGAGTGGCTTCCTCCCACTGCGACTCAAACCCGTCGTCCAACACTCGGCAGACGTGCAAGTCAGGGTGGTGTAGTGGTCTAGGCTCAATCCAGGCCATTACACCCGGGTGTCTAAAAAGCAGTCCGCTTCGGCGGATTGGCCTCGGCACTGGTTCGATCCCCGATCGAGCCAGCCACTCGAAATTGGTCGCGAGTGGGTCCATTCCGATTCGTCGGATGGAGTTGATAAGTCCTTTGAAGCTGGCCCACTGACTGCATGTTCGGGTCTGGGAGCGCCGGACAGCGGGTGTACCATTTGGGTACCGACCAGCCTGCGCAAACAAAAGCTCCCAAAACTACTCTCTCTCTCTCTCTCTCTTTCTTTCTTTCTCTGTCTCTCTATCGTCTCTGCCTTACTCTACTCTGCCCATGTTTGAGCCGTGTCGGCGGCTCGGGTCCTACTGGGTCCCCCGGCGTACGATATCGAAGTCGCTGGATCGGATTAACCCCAGTTACCTGATAGCACCGGTTCCCATCCCGAACACCGAAGTAAAGCAGGAGGCCTCCCCATTAAGACTGGGGAGGGGGTGTAGAGTTCCATTTTTAGATTTATTTTTAGTTAAACACGATCGCCAGCGCCCGGGCCAGTACACCGTCCCTCACATCCAAACACCAAAAAATTCAACAAATTCAAAACATTTTAAGAAATTTTCTAAAACGTACACAAAAATTTTGAGTTGTTTCCCTTTGGGCCCATCTCTGCAATGGAAACAAGTCCTAAGAGGATTGGGCCACATCAGCGACTTTATATTTAAGTCGTTTTTTTGTTCGTTAAGAGCTCTTGCTTTGTAGGCCTTGCCCGATCTGCAGCGCAATAACATGAAATGTGTTCGCGTGAAGCACCCCCTTGCTAGAAATAAAGATATCTATTAGGAGGCGCACTCTTGTTTATATTCGGAGATCCTCGTTTGCTTCGCCAAGGCCGCTGCTGGTGGTCGGGGCACCATCTTATTTCGAGACAATAACTATACCGACGGCACATACAGAAATACAATCAACCGTCGGCGGCGTCTGCTTGCCAACCGATGAACCCGACGCACGGATGACCTTGGTTATTTTTACTCCTGGGAAAACAACGGTCTCCGGCGAGTTTCTCTCTTTCCTCCCGGCGGCGAAGAGCGAACCACTCACCCTAGTAGAGGTGAGGCCAAAGCCTTTTTTTTTTTTTTTTTTTGTGTGTTTTTTTTTTCACATGTTTTGTGCAATAGAATGGAAATTTTTCTTTCCAGTGCGGCACCACGATGTGTCAGCTTGTTTCCCGGGCGGGTCTGACGTCAGTCGGAAGATCACCCGTTAACATGCAAAGAATGTAAAGGCAAAATAAATGATGATTAAACGGAGTAAAGGAAAGGGGGGGGGGGCGGCTCCGGAAGGTCAGGGCTATGGCGCGAGGGGGCAGCTGCCGTCGCTGCCCTCACACCGGCCGGGTAATGCCTGAGCGGGGTCGATGCCAGAAACAGCGAGTCAGGCTGGAAACGCATCGAGGCAATGACGTTGATGCCCCCACAAAAGATAGCCCTGGATGGTTTCCAAGCGCCGCGGCTCGGGCGAGTTTGGATGGATTCCCACGGAGGGGTCGAACAAACGCTCCCAGTTTCACCAGTGTGGCAAACTCCCCTTTCGAGGTGGTGCCGCTACCCCCACGGGGCCGCACCCCCCGCGGGGCCCCAGCCCCTCGAGAGCCCCACACGGCACAGCACAGGCCGGCCCTGATCTGACCCGCATGCACACAAAGGGAGACGTTTGTCAAGATAAGCGGTCCGACTGGCCGACTGGCTAGGGAGGGGGGGTACACGGACGGGGCCACTCGGGGCGGAGGGGGGAGGGGGAGGGGGAAGGGGGAGGGGGAAGGGGGAGGGGGAAGGGGGATGTATGAAATACGACCATTGGACGCGTCTGCGGCTGCTGCAGCGCGGGGGCTAGTCCGGGCCGGCCGACGGGCACAGAGCCACCAACCTCGTAAAAAGAACGAGCCACAAACGACAGAGACAGAAAGCAACAGCCGCGTTCGTTTTTATGTGGCCGTTTGCGTAATTAATTTGGCGGGCTGTGTGAGTCCCTCGGCTTAATGGACTCTAATGCCGCGTGTTTTTCTCTTACTTCATCCCCCGCTTCTTAGCGCCGCCACCGCAGTGTGCCGCGAAAGCACTCCCTTATACCCCCTTCTCTCTCTCTCTCTCTCTCTCTCTCTCTCTCTCTCTCTCTCTCTCTCTCTCTCTCTCTCTCTCTCTCTCTCTCTCTCTCTCTCTCTCTCTCTCCCCCCCCCAGCTAATGGCTCGCCTCTCCACCGCAACAGGTTCGCCTCTTTCGGAGTGGATTATTCCTTGATTATTCCTCAGCGGATGCAGCTCGAGCAGCAGCAGCGCTCCTTTGCGTCACCCTCTTTCTCTCTCTCTCTCTCTCTCTCTCTCTGTCTCTTTCTCTCTCTCTCTCTCTCTCTATCTATCTCTCTCTCTCTCTCACACACACACACACACACTCGTACTGAGCTGTGTTACGGAGAATTCGCGGAGCAAGCAAAAAACAAGGCAATAAAATTTCTCTAAAGAAATGATTTTTCTGGGTGTGCGGCACACTGTGCGCAGGGCGACAAACGCTGACAATGCCAGGCAAGGGGGCACGTCGCGGCGATAAGGCGGGGCCCGCGGGGCCCGCGGGGCCCGCGGGGCCGTCTCTCTGCCGCACTCATGGGGCTCTCCGCGAGAGAGACAGGGCGATCGAAGCAGCGCGCCGCTGGGTGGCTCAGCAGCGCCAGGGGCTGGGCTGCAGGGAGCGGGCCGAGTAAGGGGTGAGCATGGCGGTGCCGTGACAGAAAGCGAGAGAGGAGAAAATGAAAGGGAAGAAACGCCACGCAATAGCGAGTAAATTGTCTGGCCGGCATTCGTGTCCGCCGGCCAGGGCGGGGAGTGTTGCGAGCAGCATTAGGAGCGGCGCCTGCCTGCCTGCCTGCCTGCCGGGCCCTGCCCTGGCGTCGCCGACAACCTGCCCGCCGCCCCGCCGCCGCCAGAGGACACTGCTGCCTGCTGCATGCAGCGCTCGCGGCCGACAGAAGGGAAGCAACAAAAACAACAAAAGGCGGAACTGTGGCCGTGTTTTGTTTGCGAGTTTCTATCTACTTTTTTATATTTTTTTTAGGGGCGAACCGGACTGAAAGGGGAATATAAAAAGAAAGCGATCCGCTCTGACGTCACGCGGCTCAGGCATGCCACACAATGGCAGGCATGAGTGGCCGAGAGGGAAGGGCTCTAAGGGACGTGAGTGCGGTCTGTCTGTCCTGTCTGTCTGCCTGTCTGTCTGTCTGTCTGTCTGTCTGTCTGTTCGTCCGTCCGCGCCACTTTGCGCGAAAGATGATTCCACACATTCCGGCAGAGAGAAAAGCTGGAATCTCGCGGCTCCGGTTTGCGCCGGTTCCGGTCGGTGAGCGCCGCCGCGTCCGGGCCCACTTCTCCCCCACCCCTCCCTCTCTCTTGCCTTCCGGTACACAGACTTCCGGTTTCCTCGGGCTGTAGTGCCACCGAACCCGGGCGCCAATACCCGCTGGGTATTTCAGAGTGCAAAGCGACTAGAGTTCACGGCTGGCTACACCGGGCTACACAAGCCAATTAAAATAAAAGTACTGTCTTTTTTTTTTTTTTTTTTAAATTTATTTAAAGATGATACCTTTACATTAAAGACACAGAAGTAAAATAATAGGACATACTATCGTGTTTTGAAAAGAAAAGACCCATTATTAACACCTTCGCGCCGAAGCCTAACTTAACCTTCAGCCGGTACGAGAACATGGCGTGAAGGTGTTAAGCGTCTTTTATTCTAATTGGTTATGTCACTGCTGATCGAATCTGCCAAGCACTACGCTCTGAAGGCGGTTTTAACTCTGAACAGCACCGCCGTGAAAAAATGACACCTGAATAATCCAAGCCGCGCTGCAGCGCCACTACTCGACTACTGGAGCTACTGCTACACTACTCTGGCAACGTTACCAGGCGTGGGCTCCCGGATAGGAGCAAGGTCAGAACGGGTGTTACCTCCTGCTGGAGAAAGAGAAGAGAAAAAAGAGTTAGAAGAGAGGAAGAGAGAAACAAGAGCAGAGCAACGGCGTGGAAGTGGAAGTAGGAGTTTGGAGGAGTGGGGCAGAGAGGGCAGAGGGCGGGAACTACATGGGTCGTCCGCGGCACACAACAGGGCCGGCCTGATCAATGGGGCCCGTTTAGCTGATGAAGACATACAGCGTGACATGAAGGGCGACTAACTACCCCCCCCCCCAATCGTCCTTCCACATGGCCATACTTGAAATACGGAGGTGTGGAATTTTCAATCTCCTCACCGGGAAGTGCAGAGTTTGCGCGACCTCCACACTTCAATGTGGAGCGTTGTTTGCACCAAGGCAAAGAGAAAGGGGCCGTTTGTCGAGACTGCTAACTCTGCACTCACAGAGAGGAGACGTACTCCGCGAGGAGCGTGGAGGCGCGTGCGCGCGGCAAGCCTCTCTGCGCGACCGAGCGAGCACGGAGCGGCAAAGCCGGGCAAAGCCATCTAGCCATCGGCTAGTCATAGCCACACCGGCGATGGAATGGATGGCAGTCATGCAAACGCACACACGCACGCCGAAACACGCACAGCACACAAACACACCTACACACACTCGCACGCGCAGGAGAGGGGTACGAACGGATTCGCTATTGTGTGTGCGCGTCACCTCCACCCACCGCTGCCCTCCTGGCTGCAGTACGGCTCCAGATTACGAGCAGTTCCATGGGAACGGCAACGACCACGGCGCAGTGGACCATACCGGTCGGGCCGCGCGCCCGGCTGCGGTTGCCCGATACCATGGGGACGATATACGCCGATCTACGGGTTGTCGGGAAGTTTAGCTGAGTATACCTCTGTTTCCAATTTTCGCCTTTTTTGCGAGTTTTTTTTTTTTTGGTTAAGGATTTAACGAACAGAACTTTTAAAAAATGTGCGGGTTTCCACAGGCCGGGCGGGGTCGGCGGGACGCGGCGGCATCAGTTCCCCGAATCTGCTTCCGTGCGCAACGCCGTCGCCCCCCCTCCCCCTCAATCCGAAGCGGAGGTGGACTAGAAAAGAAAAAAGAAAAAAAGCAAAAAAAAAAAAAAAAAACCAGAAGGGGTCTGGCGGTGGCGTGCTGATGACGAAAGCAATTTGGACTCATTAGCGAAAGAGAGAAAACACTCAGCGCAATGGGAACGGGCTTGGGGACGCTGGCCCACCCGTCTGGCCCACCGTGCGCGCGCGCCCGACTTGGGGCTGGCGCGGCGGCCGCCAGGCTGGCCCGCGAGGTGCCGCACCGACCGACCACAACCAGTGGCGTGCGCGGGGGCAGGTCAGGGGGGAGGGGGGTCATGACCGACCCCTGTTTGGTTCCGGACAGCGGCCTGCAAGGTAGACGAATTGCAACGCGCGCGCGCACACACACACACACACACACACATACATACATACACACACACACACGGACCAAGAAGAAAAGGGAACAGCGCGGCTTCCCCTCCACCACGCCCGCAGCTAACAGGACCGCTGTCGCGGTGCCAGACTGTTTGCGCCGTGTTGTTGTTCCATCAGGTAGCGCGCGCGCCCACAAACACCCAGAGACCTCGCCATGCCCCAGCCGCCCCGGGGCCCCGGCGAGCGATTGCTGGCTGGTCATGACCGGATCCAGGATCCATGCGCGGATCCAGGGGGGGCTGGGGGGGGGGGGGACAATAGAGCCCCCTTGACCCCTAGATAGCCGCCGAAAAGGCTGGAAAGAAGCCACTCTTTGTGCCTTCCCCGGGCCGGCTCTGGAACCGCCGCCAGGAGGGGCTCGGCCGACCGAGGCCGATTCAAATTCAATCGAAGGATCCCTTTTCCTCGGTTCCGACAAGTGGCGGCGTGGCTGCCGGGGCTGCATATTCATGGCGGCATCACTTACTCTGCCGATAGCCCGTCATTACGCTGCATATTCATGAAACACCCGAAGAGCCGACCGCGATGGGTCTCGGACCCGTGACCTTTGCATCTCGAGTGCGGCGTCGCTACCCACGCGGCCACGGCGCACCGGTGTGGGACGCGCCGTCCGCCTGTGTGACGGCCCTGGATCCGACATCGCATCGCATGGCAGCAGTAATTTGGATAATGGGCATCCCGTCCCGCCGTCGCCGAGGCGGGCAGGCAGCCAGGCAGGCAGGCGGGCAGGCAGCTGCGGCTTGTCGTCTTGGTAATTAGGCCCCACTTGGAGTAGCGGCGCCTCGGCGCCTAGCCTCGCACAAGGCATCGTTATTTGTTATTCCGCCAAGCCTCTCGCCCAGGTAGTTTCCTGGCTGCGACCGCCCTTCGACTGGCGTGGCTCGGCGCTGCTTGAGTCGGAACCAATTTGCCGATGGATTGATCGACCGTCGGCCGGGCCAGGCCCACTGTGCGCCGGGCCGGCCGGGATGCGGGGCTTGGGTTCTACCGGAAGGGGCGGAACGCCGTCGCGCCCGTTTCCGGCTCGGTGACGTCATCGTATTAATGAAGACCCATCGTCTTTGCCGTGCACCTGGCCCGCCTGGCCACTCGTGTTAATGAAGACCCCTCGTCCTTGCCGTGCACCTGGCACACCTGTCTGGCCGCACGCCGCGAGGCCACGAAGAACGCCAACTTGCCAGCCAGCCACTCACGGAGCCAAAGTAAGTTGCTGTCTAACTCCTGGGGCGGCGTTCCAGCTCTAGCCGCTCATACACCCCCCCCCCACTACCCCCCCACCCGCCGACATCGTCGCCCATCCTTTCCGGTCGCAGTTTTACACTTTTGCTCAGGAAACAAAGAAAGGACGGCTAGACACGGCCTTGCTTCGCTGTCGCTGCAAGTGTCATGGGACATTTTCAGCAGACGATACATCATACATAAGTTACTCAAAAAGAAACCAGAAAGCGAGAGAGAGCTGCAGCCTTTCCGCGCGTTTCGCCGCCGCATTCCTCCCCCGCCGCCAATCCGCGCTCTTCTTCCCGCAAACTCCTCGGCGGACGCCCCGCCCCTCCCCTTCAAGAAGTTGCCGTCCGCTCTCATCCCTCCGGGCTCGCCGCCAGGCCAGCAGACAGCACGCCTGCCACACCCAGAAAAATGATTTCTTGAATCAAGTAAAATTTACTTGATGCCAGTGGTTATTTGCATTAATGTGCTTAAGTAAAATTTTGCTTTGAGTGAAGTAGAAATATTCTTGATATGGACAGAGTTGAATGAATGCAAAGCCTATTAGTATTGATCTGACACTCAGTTTAGCTTGAATCAAGTATTTTTAATCCAAAAAAATATTTTACTTGATTCAAGAAATCATTTTTCTGGGTGGACGCAGCGCCGGCCCCGCCGCTTGGCTGCCCATGGGACCACAGCCCCCCCCTTCCCCTTCCCCTTTTTCGCCCCGTGTGACATTGGGCTGGCCGCTGCCAAGGTCACGGCGGCCGATGCAGGGCTGCAGCTCTCTTCGAGGGGGGAAGGGGGGCAAGCACACGCTCGTCGAGTGTGCACCGCATCTATGACAAGCCGAGTGGCTGTACTCGACGGCGTGACGTCATAGCTGTTCGTGGCCTTCACTGTCCACACTGTCAAACCAAATGTAGACCACTCCACACTAGGGACCTACTCCACACTTGGAATGTAGGGCTGATCTGATCGCGGCACAGGGGCTTGGTCCCAGTGGGGGGGCTCCGCTGAGGGTGGAGCCGGGGGCGCGAGTAGTAAGAAATACCCATTGTCACCCGCCGCCATCTTGAACCCCATTGCCACCTCGCAGATATCTTGGACGAACCCAACCTAACCCAACCTAACCGCCATCTTGAACCCCATTGTTGTATGTCACGAGGGCACCAAACCTCACCTAACAATGGGGTTCAAGATGGCGGCGGGTGACAATGAGTATTTCTTACTACTGGCGCGGTGCTTGCTGCTGTAGCGGTGACGCTCTGTGGAGGTGGCGGCGCAAAGTCCTCCCTCCCACCATCCCTTGTCCAGAACGTCCTTCACGTCCACAAACAGGACGATTCGGGTCGTTACGTGTCTTTTGTCAAATTTATGCAAGAGTGCATTCGCTGTCCTTGTCGCTGGCGCGCCGCCAAATTAGGTGTTCGCCCTCGCCGCCCCCACCCGTCAAATTAGGTGCCCTCTCCCACCGCCCCCGCCGCCTCCGCCGCCCCCGCCGCCCCCGTCCGCAGCCACCTGCACAGTGGGCACTGTGGACCGCGCGGCCGCACTGCGGCGCGGCAGCCTGACCGCAGCGGGCGCGTACAGGACAGCCCACAAAGTTCATCTGCACGAAAAACTGTGATGTCTCATACAAAATTTGTACTAAAACATTTAGTGTGGGCCCGGCACGTCCTTGGCTCGTCCTTCAGGACCTCAGCCGCCTTTGGCGCCGCGACGGATAGCCTCGTCCTGACACCACAAAAGCTTTGGGGCCGGCCCACTGTGCGGCGCAGTGCGGCCCGGAGAGGCTTTGGAGGTGCGCGACGTGACGCGGCGCCCTGCTCACTGCTCGGCTAATTTAATCCCGCGCAAGGCGAGTGCCGCGGCTGCACACCAGGCGGATTAGACCGGGATCACCGCCCTCCAAACGGCGGCCTCCCCCACATCATCCTCTTATCCGTCCCTAAATCCTGGCCAGCACGGAGAATGGGGCAGCCGGCAGCCGTGAGCGGGCTGGAAGCACTTCCATGGAGCACCGCCATAGCGCACCGCCATAGAGCGCCGCCATAGAGAGCCCCCATAGAGCGTCGCCATTCCAGAACGCTCGCCCTGGTCTAATGAAGAACAACTGAGAGCCCGAAACACGGCATCCATTCAAAAATCCTTGCCAAGTGATTTTGAATTTGAAACACTCGAGAGTGTCCTCCCACGGTTTGAGCAAGCTGGCTTGGACTGGCCGCGCTACTTGACCCCGCCAGCCCTGCTCCAGTGGCTGACCGGCGGGGCGGCGTGGCTCCCGCGCCACTCCAGGCACGATTGATATTCTGTATGCCAAGTCGGCGGCGCGGAAGGCATCAGGCGAGCCAAGCGATGCGCCGCCACCCGCGCCGCGTACTAATGAAGGCATTCCGGCCGCCCGGCCCGTGGAAGGCGAGCAGACGACGGTCTGAGTGTTGGCTCGCCTGGAGGGAGAGAGGAGAAGCCGCGCAAAGCGCGCGCAAATTTGCGCAAATTTAAATGTGCGCCGGCCTTACCCACACTATTTCGAGGTGCCTCCGCGCTCGGGTGCCGCTGCAAATAGGCGCTCTACAGACTGGAGCCTCCAGTCTGCATTATAAATATTTCGGTACTTTGGTACGGAAAATGTACAGAAGAATATAGAACGGAAGTACGGAACGTCCGTACCTGTTCCCTCTAAGGTCATGTAAACGGGTACGGAAAAAAGTTTAGAAAGTTCCGCACTGTTATTCAACGAATGTGACGTCATATTCGTTCGAATGTGAATTTTGTCACATTCGTTTGAATATGACGTCACTTTCTTTTGAATGTGACCCCCCGTTCAAACGAATGTGACACCCTAATTTAACGCCCGTGTCACGTTCAAACGAATGTGACATCTGATTCAAACGAACGTGACAAAATCCACGTTCTTACGAATATGACGTCACATTCGTTGAATAACAGTGCGTCCTTGGCAAGTACGAACGGTCCAGGCAAATTGTTGACCAGACATGTTCCGTACTTTTCCCGTACAACTTTTTTTTTTCTACCAGTGTGGAGGACGTGACAGGCCTCGTCATCTGCTTTCGTCCACTTCCCGTTTTCTCCCCCTCCTCCTGCGGAATCGAACTACTCCTTAACTAAATTTCCATCCAAGCGCGCGCGCACACACAAAAGCGCGCACACAGACTACACGCCGAGTAGGCCCAGAACGCCGGGCGGAGAGCTGCACATGCGTATGGATGCGGCAAGAGACGCGTCCCCCTATGTACAGGCACAAGTAGAAGCCACCCCGACAGCACTGTGAAAATTTGAGTCGTCACTTGATGACAATTTCAAGGCTAATTTTCCTTACAAAAATGTAATTAACACAATTGATGACATTGTTGTCACGCCCATGCGTGAGCTTTGATGAAAATGTCCTCAATTTGTAATGAGATTATCATCATTTGAAAGTGATGTATCATACACGATTTTGTCATAAAGTGACAACACATTTTTACAGTGTGCAGCGCGCCTCCTGCCACTCTTGCGGGGGTCGGGTGCGCGAAAAAGAAAACACAATAAAAAAAGAAACACCGTCGTCAGTGCTAGAAAAACATCAAAATAAGCATGAAACGAAGTCGTGGAGTCAAACAGGTAACGAGGAAAAAAAGGCGTGACTGAGAGCAGGCAGCATAAACTCAACACTCCCGGGGGGCCGCACGTTGCACGGGATCGCACCAAATGAGAGAGGAACGCTCGCTGGGTTGGTTATTCATTAGTGGGCTTACAGCGTGGAGTGGCGAGCCACTTGAATTATTGATGACGTGCAGCGATGCCCCGAGAGGACCCCATGCAAACCAAATTGACTTTCGTGCACGTATCCAAATTGCGTCGAAATTGTGAGTGCACTTTTTACCACTTTTCGACACTACCTGGTTGGTCAGTGCGGGTGAAAGTGCTCAAAACGGCCGCCGTGCTGCACGAGATGGGAACGGCGGCAGTGCGAATTGCCAAGACGAAGAGAAATGCTGAAAGGGTGATGGCGAGGCTAATGAAACGGCACGGGCTCATTCCGAGAGGCAAACACAGTGCCGGCCGAAGAACACGCCTGGGAGTGGCGGGGCGCCGTCGCCTTGCCCGGATGCAAAGTGCACAGCCCGCCGAGTCAACAGTCTTGCCGTCGTTGGGCGAAGCGCAGCGCAGCGCGGGGTGCACGTGGCGTGGCGGGGCTGGCGGGGCTGGCGGGGCTGGCGGGGCTGGCGGGGCTGGCGGGGCTGGCGGGGCTGGCGGGGCTGGCCGCTGTCGTGATGGCGGAGGTAACGCCTTGGTGATTTCCCCCGTGGCATTGCTCTCGGGTCGTAGCGCCGTCCAGTGGGCCGTGAGTCACTTTACGGAGGGGCCAGCCCGGGAGAGAGGGGTGGGAGAGGGATCATCCCCTCCCCCCTCTCGCTGGGGTCGACAGGAGACGCTATAAGGTAATTGATTGAATTGATTCCTCATTTCCCGCGGCGAAGAGGTTTTCCTTATTGCGTTTGGCAAACGCCTTCCGCGTTGCGGCGACATCGAGCGGGTGCGTTCATAGCAAGACCGACTTTTTATAGAGGATTTTTGTGTAGCGCTGCTAAAACGCACCGTGAAATCAAGAATAAAATTTCTATGTCACCCTCTTTCCCAGGTTATTTCGGTCCATTTAAATTTCCCGCACTGTGGCCGGTCCATCCGTTCCATTTGGCGGGCCGCGGCCCGCTGGTGGCCGTGCCGGTTGCTCTCCGAGTGGCGTCGCGACGCCCGTAATCGCGCACCGTTTTGGTGTCCCGGTCCGGGGTCCGTCGTTCCGTCGTTGACATTCGTTTTACAGCCGTCGCCGCGGCGGCGGGTTGCGGTGGGTTGCGGCTGGGTGGCGGTGGCCGCGCGCCCCGCCGCTGCTCCGTTTGCGCGTGGGCTTGTGTCAGCCTTCTGGCGGGTTGCGGCGCCGCCCCGCCCCGCCAAAGTGGGATAAACAAGCCCGTCGTAATGGGCCTGGACAGGCGAATAGAGAGAGACAAACAAACAGGTCGGAGGGGACGCGTCGCCTCCGCAAACGGCCCTGGCAGCTTGCTCGGCGCCCCTCAACCTCGCCGTCACTCTCAATGGAGGCGTCCTCCGCAAGGCAAAAGCAAAAAATAAAACAAATTAATGAAATTAAAATCAAATGCGTGAAGGATAGGTGGGACGATTGGGTTTGTATCTTTTAGCGACCTTCCGTGGGCGACCTGGTGTGCCTTGCACGGCCCCGCTCGCCTCGCGCCGAGCAGCCGGAAATGGGGAGCAGCCGGAAATGGGGAGGGCGTCAAAGACGGATGGGGACGCAGAGTCACGCGCACACACACACACACACACACAGCAAAACGAGTCACACGTGCTGCCAGCCTACGCACCACGTATATTTATGGCTGCCGAAAGAAAGCACAGAGCGAGCCACTGTTTGTCTCGCAGCCTCTGTGCCATTTGATTTGTTTCGGGTAACATCAAGCAAGACAAAAAAAAGGGGGCCATGGCGGGATTTGAAGCCGAGCCCGTCGGCAAGCTTACCTGTAAGAAGGGTGCGGTGCGGTGGGTGTTGCCGAAGCCACCGTGGCCGCCGTAGCCGAGGTTGGACAGCATCTCGGGGCTGAAGCGGTTGAAGACGCCGCCCCAGGCCGCGGCCGGCGCCGTGCACACGGCCAGCAGCACCACGAGGGGCAGCATGGCCGCGCTGGCGCTGCCGGCGTTCCTCATGCCTGTGGACACAGCGCAAAACGGGTTAGTCACGCTTTAGGCGTGGAGCGTTCGCTGCAGCGGATTTTGGGTGCAGCAGGCCGCGGTGCGAGCAAGAGCCCCTGTGGAGCTCCGGGTAGGCCAGCCCGCCGAACTTGGCCGCGCTACGGGCGGGCCCAGCCTCCTCTCCGCAGGGGCCCTGACGAGGGCAGTGGCGTCACTGAGAACACACAGGCCATGAATATAGCGTCAATTGGTGCAATGCATTGGAAGCCGTTTTCATCGCGCCAATTGGTGTGATGCTTTTTCATCGCACGTGAAGTGCAATGCCGCCCTATGCATTGGCGTAGGGCATTTTCGGGACGCATAATCGCACGTAAGGTGCGATGTGGCTGAGGCATTGCACCCTACGCGCTATGTTCACAGCCTCTGGCATCACAGTGCTCTGCCAGCGTGGCGCTCCAGGAAGCACTCGAGACGCCGGGCGTCGCGGCGGCATTCTTGGGCGCGCTTTGGCGGTGCATGCGGAAGGCGAAGAGTCTCTCCCTGAGGTGAATCAATAGAATAGAGCGGCGGGTGCGGCGGCACTGCCCGACACGGCCGGCACTGCGGCGAAGGGACTGCAGGTTGGCGCCCCGCCCTCCACCCCGCCCTTTGCCCTGCACCACGCAGCCGCAGGGGTCGCTGGCGGTCACCAACCCCGCCGAGGCCCTGGGGACGCAGGGCCCAGGGACGGCGGCCACGACGACGAGCTCTAGTTTTCGGGGCAGCGGGATGAATAAGCTGGGCCGCGCCGGGCGGCAGCGGCTGAATTATGAGCGAGGCGAGAGAGAGAGAGGAAGAGATTGCGCGTTTTTGACGGCCACGACAAACACGGTCTGGGTTGGCCGCGCCAGCGCTGCACCAGTGTGCAAAAAGGTTTTTTGTCTTTGTCGTTCATGTTTTTTTTTTTGTTTTCTTTTTTTTTTTTTGGGGGGGGGGGGGTAAGTGACGCCGCGAGATGAAGACCGCTTTGGCCGTTGGTTTTTTGCAACCCTAATGAGGCGATTTAATCACTCGCCCACGCGGTGCCGGGGAAGGGAGGGGGGGAGGGGCACCGCCCTTGTGTACTCCGCCTGCGCGCGGACTGCGGCCGCCACTCATCGTGCTCTAGTTGTTGTGTGTTCTTCAGACTTCCCCTCTCGCCCCGCACGGCTCCCGCAGGGATGCGCCCTGTGATTGCCGACCGGACGGCCGCTCTTGCAAAGTGGTGTGTGTGTGGTGTGCTGTGTGTGTGTGTGTGTGTGTGTGTGTGTGTTTTTTCACAGTGCTGGGGCTAGTTTGTGGTCGTGCATGGAATTAAAGGGAGCTCAGCAAAAACATGGCGGGTCTTCGCTGCGCCGGAGCCCTTGCCGGGGCCCTCGCTGGGGCCACCGCCTCTGCCTGGAGCCGCTGGATTACAAAAACGTGGAGCCCCCCGCCCTCGGCACAGCAGCACGGCCGCCGCGCTGTTATTTAACGAATGTGACGTCATATTCGTTCGCATGTGAATTTTGTCAAGTTCGTTTGAATATGACGTCACATTCGTTCGAATGTTGACGCTCGGTCAATCGAATGTGAGACCCTAATTTAACGGCCGTGTCACGTTCAAACGAATGTGACATCGTATTCAAACGAACGTGACAAAATTCGGATTCAAACGAATATGACGTCACATTCGTTGAATGTCAGTGCGGCCTCCCCGCGGAGAAAGGCGAGACCGCGGGGGCGAGGGGGCCCCGCGCGGGGGCAGGTCGGCAGCCCTACTCCCCCCACCTCAAGAGCGTGTACCGTTAGATTACCGGGGTGCGGTGCGCGGCGCGGCGCAGAGGCCAGCCGCCGGCAGCGACCGCGTCGCCAACACTCCGAGTGCGGAGTACAGTACACTCGACGACGACACGGCTTTCGCGCGCCCTGCGTATCAGACTGGGAAACACGACGACCGAAAAATAAACTGCAATAAAAAAACAAACATCGGCCGCAGTGTGTAAAAGCCAACCCGGCTCTGAAGACTGGGAGGGGTGGAGTAGGTGGCGTGCCTTGCATTCCTCCTCGACCCGGACAACACGTTCCCGCTTCATGGTGGGGGGTGGGGGGAGGCAGATTCGCGCGCTGGCCCCGCGCGTAATGCGTTGTCGCCCCCCGAGGACACATACGCACCGTCGTTCCAGCCCCAAATAAGCTGGAGGCTGGAGCCTGGGCCGCCGTCCCTCTGGCCGCCCTTTGTGTGTTTTAGTCTGCCTCCAGCAGCGCGTCCAGCCTAACCTAGCCGCCTCCATGACGGCGGCGGCGACCTATGTTATGCGCACCCCGGGAGGCGACCGCACGCCACAAAATATGAAGTAAATACTTCGTGTTGGACGAATAAATTCAGGCGCGGATCCAGGATTTTTTCAAGGAGGGGTAAAGCAGTGCTTTTTGCCTGCATGCAGGGGCAAAGTAGGCATTGTTGCCTTCCTTCCAGGCGGCCTATTTAGTACCTAAGGAGGGGTAATTAGCCCCATTACCCCTCCTCTGAATCCGTGCCTGAATAAATTTGCCCTCATGCGAGGGGGAAACAACTGGCCAATAATTTAAATGTCAAAAAATTTGAAAAATTTTATTGACAAATATGAAAAATTTTATTGAAAAATTGAAAATTTTAATAGGAAAATTTAAAAAATTCTTATGAAATTTTTCAAAAATTTTGAAGATTTTTTGAAAAAAATTACAAATTTACTGCCCTCCCCAGTGCGCTTCAAACCCACAGCAATGCGCAGTCACCATCATGTGCCGTGGTGGCTAGATGTGTCGACGCGTCGTTCCCGGTATGAGGATCGGCGGTTCAAATCTTATTACTTCACAACTTTTTTCTCTGACCGCTGCTCATTGTCACGTCAAGGGCCCGCTTTGATCGGCATCATACATGAGCCGTGGTGGCTGAGAGTGGAAAGGCGTCGATCCCCGACCGTAAGGTCCGGGGATCGAATCCCGATATCTCCTTTCATTTTTCGAGTGGCTTCCTCCCACTGCGACTCAAACCCGTCGTCCAACACTCGGCAGACGTGCAAGTCAGGGTGGTGTAGTGGTCTAGGCTCAATCCAGGCCATTACACCCGGGTGTCTAAAAAGCAGTCCGCTTCGGCGGATTGGCCTCGGCACTGGTTCGATCCCCGATCGAGCCAGCCACTCGAAATTGGTCGCGAGTGGGTCCATTCCGATTCGTCGGATGGAGTTGATAAGTCCTTTGAAGCTGGCCCACTGACTGCATGTTCGGGTCTGGGAGCGCCGGACAGCGGGTGTACCATTTGGGTACCGACCAGCCTGCGCAAACAAAAGCTCCCAAAACTACTCTCTCTTTCTTTCTTTCTCTGTCTCTCTATCGTCTCTGCCTTACTCTACTCTGCCCATGTTGGGCCGTGTCGGCGGCTCGGGTCCTACTGGGTCCCCCGGCGTACGATATCGAAGTCGCTGGATCGGATTAACCCCAGTTACCTGATAGCACCGGTTCCCATCCCGAACACCGAAGTAAAGCAGGAGGCCTCCCCATTAAGACTGGGGAGGGGGTGTAGAGTTCCATTTTTAGATTTATTTTTAGTTAAACACGATCGCCAGCGCCTGGGTACACCGTTTCCCACATTCAAATAATAGTAAAATTGTGAAAAAATGAATAATTTGAAGAATTTTTTAAAAAATCTTTGATTTTGGCAATTTTTGAAAAAAATTACAATTTTAAAAAAAATTAACAAATTTCTAAAAATTAAAAAAAATTCAAAAATTTCAAGAAAAATTTTTAAACGTACACAAAAATTTTGAGTTGCCCTCATGTGTTTTTTCCCTATCGATCCACCCATCCTTCATCTTAAAAAAAAGGGCAAATTAACCCTTTCGTGGATAGTGAAATACATCCACCAAAAAGCGCGTTGACGTGACCAAATGTGTCGATCCACCCTTGTCGGTGTTTTCTTGGACAGTGCACAGCGGCAGAGAACGCGAGGAGAGCGGGGGCCTGGCCGTAATGGCGCCGCGGTGGCGGTGCTTACGCGCGAGAGGCGAAGCCACCGCCGGGCCGCCTCAAAGCACTCGGCCGCGCTCCTCTGCTGCGCAAGTGGCGTAATACCGACCGGGCCTGCTTATTCGCGCGAGCGACTGGGTCAACCCCACCCCTCCCCGCCACCCCCTGCTGCGGGGCCCTGCGGGGCCCGGCAGCTCCCACCGGTAATGCGACACCGAGGCCTGCAGCGCCGCCACACGCTAAGAATATTTTCAAAAACTCGACGAAACATCGTCGAAAACGCGACGGGTCCACCAGCAGTTTTTACCGTCGAAGCACGACGGGAACTGGTCACCACGAAAACACACCGTACGAGGTCCCCGATGGTGTCTCCGAGATCCCCCTGACACGGGGACTCCAACGCCGAGGTCGGCATGCCTCTAGGGCAAGCGGATCCGGAGATACGAAGACGTACCACGAGGAGTCCGTCAAAGCCACTTTTTTTATTGGAGGCCAAAAGGGGCTGCGGCCTCTGGCCTCGTTCCCTTTGGATGTCCGGGACTTCTGACTGGGGCATCGCGTCGGTGTGGTCTCGGGTCACCCGGGAACCCTCATTGGTCGACGTCGGACCACCGGTGCGCCCAGGATGCCGATGAACGTGGGAGCTGTGCCGCCATCCGGTTCGTCCGCCATCCGGCGACGCCGTGGACGACGACGCCGTGGACGACGACGCCCGACGCCGTGGCTGCCGATCCGTGGGCGGCGATAGGCTGCCGAGGTCGACGCCGTGGACGGCGACGCCGTGGCCGGCGACGCCGTGGCCGACGACGCCTGACGCCGTGGCCGGCGACGCCTGACGCCGTGGCCGGCGACGTCTGACGCCGTGGCCGGCGACGCCTGACGCCGTGGCCGGCGACGCCTGACGCCGTGGCCGGCGACGCCGTGGACGGCGACGCCCGACGCCGTGGACGGCGACGCCGTGGCGGCCGATCCGTGAGCGGCGATAGGCTGCCGAGGTCGACGCCGTGGACCTCGGCTGACCTCGGCGGCCACGGCGTGGACCTCGGCGGCCACGGCGTGGACCTCGGCGGCCAAGGCGCGGGCCTCGACCGCTACGGCGTGGACCTCGGCGGCCACGGCGTGGACCTCGGCGGCCAAGGCGCGGGCCTCGACCGCTACGGCGTGGACCTCGGCGGCCACGGCGTGGACCTCGGCGGCCAAGGCGCGGGCCTCGACCGCTACGGCGTGGACCTCGGCGGCCAAGGCGCGGGCCTCGACCGCTACGGCGTGGACCTCGGCGGCCACGGCGTGGACCTCGGCAGCCACGGCGTGGACCTCGGCGGGCACGGCGTGGACCTCGGCGGGCACGGCGTGGACCTCGGCGGGCACGGCGTGGACCTCGGCGGGCACGGCGTGGACCTCGGCGGCCACGGCGTGGAGCGTGGACCTCGGC
>CM060091.1:12060132-12065132 GCA_030522485.1 Stenchaetothrips biformis
GCCAGGATACACCGCCAGGACGCCGCCAGCCACGAATTATTGGTTTTGCCTAGTCCGATAAATCACCACAATGCCTCCGCCTCGCGCGCTGCTTACGATAGGGGGCGGCCGGACGCCGCCAGAGGTCGCACGTGCGCGGGTTGAGGGTTCGACTCCAGGCGTCGGCGTGAGTTAGAGCTATTTTTACACCCCTGTCCGGTATGAGAAATTTATAGCGGCCTATTTTAGCAAGGAGACCGAGACGGGTGAGCGCGGCGGAGAGGCGATGGAGGCGCTCCCTCCGTCCGCCGCGCTGCGACAACCCCGCCCTCCTGATGTGGTCAATTCATGAAAGCGGCCGATTGCGTTCAGACCAGGTCCAATCAACTTATCTCGTCGCCCCGATTCCAAAAATGCCCCCAAATGCCCCAAAAATGTCCCCGCGACGGGCGTGGTTAGCCTGCGCAGGCGTCGCCCGCCTCGCCCTTCGCGGCCTTGAGGGCCACGCAACAAGCGGCGCCACTTGTCTCTCGCCCCCTCCACCGTCCTCGCGATGCCGTGATCGCCCGCATTAAGGCAGTGGATCAGGAGGCCGTTGCAGGCCCTTCGGCCGTTGCAGGCCCTTCGGCCGTTGCAGGCCCTTCGGCCGTTGCAGGCCCTTCGGCCGTTGCAGGCCCTTCGGCCGTTGCAGGCCCTTCGGCCGTTGCAGGCCCTTCGGCCGTTGCAGGCCCTTCGGCCGTTGCAGGCCCTTCGGCCGTTGCAGGCCTTTCGGCCGTTGCAGGCCCTTCGGCCGTTTGCAGGCCCTTCGGCCGTTGCAGGCCCTTCGGCCGTTGCAGGCCCTTCGGCCGTTTGCAGGCCCTTCGGCCGTTGCAGGCCTTTCGGCCGTTGCAGGCCTTTCGGCCGTTGCAGGCCCTTCGGCCGTTGCAGGCCCTTCGGCCGTTGCAGGCCCTTCGGCCGTTGCAGGCCCTTCGGCCGTTGCAGGCCCTTCGGCCGTTGCAGGCCCTTCGGCCGTTGCAGGCCCTTCGGCCGTTGCAGGCCTTTCGGCCGTTGCAGGCCCTTCGGCCGTTGCAGGCCCTTCGGCCGTTGCAGGCCCTTCGGCCGTTGCAGGCCTTTCGGCCGTTGCAGGCCCTTCGGCCGTTGCAGGCCCTTCGGCCGTTGCAGGCCTTTCGGCCGTTGCAGGCCCTTCGGCCGTTGCAGGCCCTTCGGCCGTTGCAGGCCTTTCGGCCGTTGCAGGCCCTTCGGCCGTTGCAGGCCCTTCGGCCGTTGCAGGCCCTTCGGCCGTTGCAGGCCCTTCGGCCGTTGCAGGCCCTTCGGCCGTTGCAGGCCCTTCGGCCGTTGCAGGCCTTTCGGCCGTTGCAGGCCCTTCGGCCGTTGCAGGCCCTTCGGCCGTTGCAGGCCTTTCGGCCGTTGCAGGCCTTTCGGCCGTTGCAGGCCCTTCGGCCGTTGCAGGCCCTTCGGCCGTTGCAGGCCCTTCGGCCGTTGCAGGCCCTTCGGCCGTTGCAGGCCCTTCGGCCGTTGCAGGCCCTTCGGCCGTTGCAGGCCCTTCGGCCGTTGCAGGCCCTTCGGCCGTTGCAGGCCCTTCGGCCGTTGCAGGCCCTTCGGCCGTTGCAGGCCCTTCGGCCGTTGCAGGCCCTTCGGCCGTTGCAGGCCCTTCGGCCGTTGCAGGCCCTTCGGCCGTTGCAGGCCCTTCGGCCGTTGCAGGCCCTTCGGCCGTTGCAGGCCCTTCGGCCGTTGCAGGCCCTTCGGCCGTTGCAGGCCCTTCGGCCGTCGCGCCCCTCCCTCGGTACGAGACTCGGATCATATTGATCGGCGCGTCGAAGGCGTCGCTGCTACACTCGCTGCACTCGCCGTCCGCGGTGATTGGAGGGCCGCAGGGGGCCGCAGGGGGCCGCAGGGGGCCCGCGAGGAGGGCTTCTCGCTCTCTGGCAGGCCCCAACGGGGGTAGGTAAACTCTTATAATCGATGCCCGAGGCGTGTTTAATAATCCCGGTGGGCAGTTACACACGCGTGCGCCCACTTAATCACACACACACACACACACACACACACGTGCACCACCCCATGCGCCGTAGTGCGGGGAGTGCGCGCGTTGCCCAGCCGGCAGGTGATAACATACCGCGGGATTAGGGAGGGCGACGCGAAGGGGGACTTGCAGCAATTAGGCAAACAGCCACCACCTATGTGTGCTGAGGGAAGTTTCTCTGCCCCCCCCCCCCTCCTTTCCGCGTCCAGTGCATGACGGCGCGCCTCAAGGTCACGACCACACGCACCCTGTGCCCGCGTGTGCCGCCTGTGCTGCTGGCCGAACAACTTTTGCAAATTGATATGCGCCGCGGTCCGCCACAACTTCTCGCCGGCCTTCTGGCCCACTGTGCCGCGCCGCCACGCCCCATCTGCTATTTTTCCAGGGCAGAGCACGGCCAACAGCGGAGCATGGCGCAGCATGGCGAAGCATGGCGAAGCATGGCAAAGCCGCGTGGACGTGGCGGCGACGGGCGGAATAGGGGAAAGAAGGAGCCGAAAGATAAATGACGAGCCGCACTGCCGCATGCAGGGACAACCCGTGGCCACCACCGCCACTGGAAACGCCGCTCAGGAGTCCGAGGCGTCAAAAGATGCCATGCCGAAATTTTTTGAAATTTTTTAATTTTTTTAATTTTTTTTTTCTAAGTTTGTTGGAAAACTTGAATTGCGTGGCTTGTGGCTGTGGCGGTAAACAGGGAGGCCGCGAGGGGGGCGGTGAAGACACGACACGCCGGCGGAGCGGCCGGGGCTCCGCCAACTCGCTTCGGTTGGAACCCTAATGCCTTGCAGTCCAGCTGCCAGTCCGAAACTAACGACAAACTTTTTAACCAACAGCGTTATTTGTTGTTTCTTCTACGCGTGATGCGCGCGCAGCGAGAAGTTTCAACGCTCTTCCTAAGCTGTACTTTAAAGTCGTGTTCCGGAAGCCCGGGGGGGGGGGGGGAGGAGGGGGGAATTACGGCTCACCGGTATAGGGTGGCAGGGGAATAAAAAAAATGATATCTCTGGGATCTTATTTGCATGAGGCTGGGGCGCTAGCGGGTGCCGGTGGGAGGGGGTGGATGCTATTTCGCTTCGTCGTCGTCCCGGAGGAACTTTGGAGGCCGAGCCCCACGGGGATGCAGCACGCGTCGTTACTCGTATTGGGGATCACCGCCTCGGATTGCCGAACCCCTCCACGTGCCGCACCGCGCGGCCGGCCGGCCGTGAGGGTTAGTGGCTGCAGTGCTCGTGCACCGCGCGGCCACCGCACAGTGGAACAGTCACAGGACCGTTGAGGTGGACGAAATTCTAGACGGGTTTTGAGCTCCAGAGTCGCTAAATGGGACTCGAATCGAACGGGTGACCCCACCAATGGATTGATCTCCAAACGGGGAATCCATTGGTGGGGGTCTTACGTTTGATTTGAGTTTCATTTAGCGACTCTGGAGCTCAAAACCTGTCCGGGATTTTGGCCGCCCCAACGGTCTTCTGACCCACTGTGCACCGCAAAGTCGTGGCGCGTGTGGGCCCGGATGAGGGCGCGCGGCACGCGGCGGGACGTGACGCGTGCGATACGCATTGTTAAACTAAACGATGCCCTCAAAGGCTGGAGCCCGCTGCCACGCTGCCCGTTCGGCCGTCACTATTAGCGCCGCTAACGCCGGCCTGGCGCTTAACCCATTAATGTTTATTCCTCATGCCCTCGTTGACCCTTGTCCTTTCCTCTGCGGTTCTTGCGGTCTGCGCCGCCCCCCGCACCGCCCCAGCGCGGCTTAACCGCTCTCCAAACAAAGCAGAAATAACAATCTTCGATCTGGGAGGCGGAGGGAGGGAGGGAGGGAAGGCCGCTCCACAGCGGAGCTCCGCACAAGACCACCGCAATCCCGCTGCACGGCTGCGTGGCGTGGCGTGGCGTGGCGGGGCGGGGACGGGCGCGGGCGCACAGTTGGTCAGAAGGCCGGTTAGGCGGCCAAAATCCCGGACGCATTTGGAGCTCCAGAGTCGCTAAATAGGACTCGAACCGAACGCGTGACCCCACCTACAGATTGCTCTCCGAACGAGGAATCCATTGGTGGGGTCACACGTTCGATTCGAGTCCCATTTAGTGACTCTGGAGCTCCAAACGCGTCCGGGATTTTGGCCGCCAGCGGGGTCCTGGCCGCCACTGGGGGGGGGGGGGGGGGTCCGCATGTGTTTACGTCACAGCTGAGCCCATTACCGCCTCGCAGGAAGTTGGCGGCAAGTTTGCCCGTGACTTGACGCGGCGCCGCGTCGCAGAGCAGCTTGTTATTGGGGGAGCAGGTGGCTGCGTGGCAGAGAGTACCGCTGCGTGGCGGACGGCGGGGGGTGCTGGGTTGCTGGCGGTGATCAGAGCCGCCCCCGGCTGTGCGTGGCCGTGCGTTCCGACGCGACCCTTGCTCAGATCTCAGATGGTGTGCCGATACCCGCCTCTGCAGCACACCCCGCCCCGAATCCCGGCTCAAGGGGTGCCGCCCCACCCCGCCCCGCCCCCTCGGCAGCATAATGATATGGCAGCCCCGCGGCGCGGAGAAGCAGAAGCCCAGGGAGGACGCGGCAGCCAGCCCATAGGATGTAGCCAGGCTGCCTCCACCTTGGAGTGGGTCCGCGTAACAACCGCAAAGGTAGAGCCAGTCAAAATGTGAAAATGCCGGGAGTCGATCCCCCGATCCAATTGTCGAATACCGACGCCCTTCCGCACTCGGCCACTAAGGTCTGACGTATGAAGTTGGGTGAGGCAACGGGTTCGAGCCGCGGTTGGATAGCCAGTCTAAAAATGAAGAGATGAGTGAGGAATCGATCGCCCGACCCGACAGTAGAGAACCGGAGTAGTAAGCGGAGAATAAAGTGCGTCTATAGTTTGGCCCACGCCATCAGATGTGGATGTGTTTTTCTGGACAAGCGAGTTTAATTGGTGCGGTGCTCTGCGTGGGCTGGCTGCCTCCCCCCCTGCCTCCGTGGCCTGAGATTGGCTATCGGTGACGTCATCGGGCGGA
>CM060091.1:12067632-12090132 GCA_030522485.1 Stenchaetothrips biformis
GAAGAAGAAGAAGAAGAAGAAGAAGAAGAAGAAGAAGAAGAAGAAGAAGAAGAAGAAGAAGAAGAAGAAGAAGAAGAAGAAGAAGAAGAAGACTGCGGGCGGGGTGTTGCGCAATAGGGAGGCCGGCCGCTTCCGGGACACTGAAACCCGATCGCGCCTCCCCGCGCGGGCTGCCACTCCGTGCCACTCCTCACCGCACACCGACTCCCAGTGGCGTGTTTGTCGCTCTGTCTCTCTAGCACCCATACAGGCGCGTATCCGGGGAGGGGAGAGGGGAGGTCACGGGGGTCATGACCCCCCTTTTGCCCTCAATAAGACGCCTACAGGTAGGCAATTTGCAGCACAATCATCCTGTAAGTAGGCAAAAAACCGCGACATGACCCCCTCCTTTTTTCGAGTCTAGATACGCCTCTGCATGTGTGCGAGACACGAGACGGAGGGACAAGAGCGCTTCAGTCGCTTGTCAAAAAAGAAGAGAATCCGCAGCAGCAGCAGCAGGAATATTATTAAGGAGCATGCATTCTCAGCGATTTTCAGCTGGCAGGCTGGTGGAGACGGCAGGCGGGGAGTCCCGGTGTACATCACCGTCGTCCGGACGGAGTGCCCGCCGCCCGCCGCCGCCGCGCCACCGGAAATGATTTCCTTCTTTACGAGGCCAACGTGTCGGAGTGTGGCTGCAAAACGCCGCGCCTGGCCTTTTCCGGCATCTTTATGGGGGCCCGTGGCATTGAGGGGTAGCGGTTACGGGACCGCCGGGCAGGAGAGAGAGAGAGAGAGAGAGAGAGAGAGAGAGAGAGAGAGAGAGAGAGAGAGAGAGAGAGAGAGAGAGAGAGAGAGAGAGAGAGAGAGAGAGAGAGAGAGAGGGAGAGAAACAAGAGGGAGACGAGGAAAGGAGACGAAAAGAATTGGCGGAGGCATCCGACTGTCTGAGAGCGCGGGGCCGGGACGGCGCAGTGCAGCGGGTGCATCGTAGTAAAGCCCGAGCAAGGGGAGATTACTTCATCCAAATTTGTACACCAAAATTCACCTTAAATTTGAAATTCACTAAAATTCGTCAGAATGCTTCGAAATTCTTCTCAAAATTCAGTAGTTTTAGACCAAAATTCATCGAAATTCAACTGAAATTCATTGTATTTGTACACCGAAATTCAAACTAATTTCCTCTTTAGCCCGAAACCGGAAGGAAGGAGATAACTCAATTTTGATCAGAGGAATTACAACTGTTTGCAGGGAAGACTAGAACTCTGTACATGGATATAAGTACAAAAACATGAGTACTATGTTTGAAAATTTGAGATGTGTCAGGTCACTATTATCTATTTAAATGCAAGAGTCAAGTGATTTTGATGTAATGATAAACCATTCACGGGCTCAATTTATAACTCAAATTGGAGCTGAGTCAGACATTTCCGTCTTTCGCTTCCTGGCAACAGGCGGCCGGGTCGCGGCGTCGCGGCGCTGGGGTAGCAGGGCCTCATTCAGGTGGGTGGAAGTCGCCGATGGTAAACAGTGAACAAGTCCCCAAGTCCCGACGCGGAATAGCGAACGAAAAAGAATTGGCCGGAGCACGCGGGCGGCCGGCGTGCGCGCAGACTGAGCGCGACTCGGCCAAAGTGTCGCCAGACACGCCACGCAGGGCCACGGAGTGAATGACTCGCCGGGAATGTGAATGAGGGGAGAGTGGTGCAGGAATAGAGCGGCCCGAGAGGCAGGCTTCTCCACGGCCTCAGCCTGTGGACCTCGGGGTAGGCAACCCAGCGGGCACGCCTGGCCGGCGGGACTGGCTGCACCTCGCCGCCGTCAGGCCGTCAGGCCGTCAGGCCGTCAGGCCCAGCGGTCGCTCTGGTGCTCGCGGGCCGCCAACTTGGCAGATTAACCGAGCACAGCGCGCGCCGGGGTGTTGGGTGGCGGCGCGATGGATAGGCCCCGGGGGACGCCGTGGGAAGGGTCACGATGGTGGCCAGGACCGCGCTCGGATTATGGCGCGGCGGACGCCGGCCAGGCCGTGGGGCTCCACGCGGGTGGCGCGTGACGTCACCCCAGCGCGCACCGCGCCGGATTCAAACTAGGCGCGGGGCTGTCCACGATGCACCAAGGCGAACGCCACTCACGCCGCTCACGCACCGAGAGGACCAGGCCGACAAGAAAGGAGGCAGGGCCGCGCTGCGACGCACTGCGACGCGCTGCGACGCACGCGGCAACAGAGCAGGCCGGCGACGGCCGCGGCTGGGCTGTGTTGACCTGGAAGTCCTGGAAGAGCGAGGACGCGGTGGGCAGCCCGACAGACCCACTGCAAGTGGAGTGGTCCTACCTGCGGTTCGGAGAGTCGGGGGTCCTCGCAGTGGGCCTGCAGCACGACGCGTGCGGAGCGTGGTCAAGGGGTGGCGGTGCCCTGGCGGTGCTCTGGCGGTGCTCTGGCGGTGCCCTGGCGCGGCTGCCCTGGCTCGGCTCGGTTCCGTTCGGCCTGCCTTGGCTTGGCTCGGTCTGGCTGCGGCCTCGGCTCGGCACTCGGCTCGCTCGGGGGACTGCTGGCCCGGTTCTGGCGGCCCCTCGCGCCCCCCCGAGTGCCCCAGCCAGCCCCAGCACGCCAGCCGGGGGGTCGGCGTCGCGCGCCCGACGCTGCCCGCGCCCCCGCACCCCCAGCTCCCTGCTCGGCGGTCACGGTGGGGGGGCACGAAGAACCCACTTGACCCCCGCAAAACTGTGGCGTGGCATCTTAAAAACGTGCCACGAACCGCCCAGAAAATGACGAATCGAAAGAACTTGCACCACGGTGACTCGGAGAACCACGACGGAACCATCGTCGGTCCGCACAGCGATCGGGCAGGCGCGCCGACGCCGTGACCGCGACGCTACCCCCCACCCCGCCCCCACCCCACGCAGCACCATTCACCACGCCATTCCCTTCCCCACGCTGGCGGCCGCTGTCTCTCTCGCTCCTTCCGCCCCACCCCCCACCTCGACCTGGATCTATAAAACGGTAGGGTAGGGCTCGAGGGTGGGGCGGTGCAGCCCCTACCCCAGCGGGCCGTGCGCCCCATCCCACTCCACCCGACCCATCCCCGGGATCGCCTCCAGCTTTTTTGCGCGCGATCCCCGATCTCTGAATGGCGTCTCTGCTCCACTCCGGCGCGCTGCTCCCGCGCGGTTTGAATCTCTGCGGCCGGATTTGTATGCCCGCCAAAGCCCTTTGTTGTGAGCCGCGCATTGCCGCAGCAGAAGGCCTTCCTCGCCCGTTGTCGGCGGAGGTGGCCGACGAGGCCGCACTCTCAGCGCGTTGCTGACTGTTTCCTCATTAACTACGTACTCGTTTAAGCACGCATAACACTTGGTAATTTTTAAGTACGTATGACCAATTTGCTTTGTAAAATTATTAACAAAACCAAATGGTAAGTACACTAATTAACAGTTTATAAGTAGTTCTAGTATTTTTATTCATTTTTTTTTCAATATTTTTATCGGTCAAAAATAGGTAGGTCTAGTTTTTTTTGGTCTTCTTTAGGTAGGTCAAATGATATAGACCTATAACTATTGACAAATTGACGAAAACGTCAGTAGCGCGCTGAGAGTGCGACGAGGCGCCTGGCAGCGCGTGCCTTCCGCCGCGCCCCGCCGGGTAGGCAACCCTTCGGCCGGCACTGCCCGCTCGGCTGCCTGGCCGCGAGGCGAGCCGCCGCGGGTCGTCTACCGCACTCCCAGCCTCAGACTCACATTTTCGTCAATGAATTCACTCTTCCTCTCTCGCTCGGAAAGTATTTTTTGTACCTGTCACGTGAACTAATTTCTCTCTAGCTTATTTGCACGATTTTGTTCATTAAAATGAGTATTTATTCCTTTTAACTCGACCTGCTGCCGTCGTGATTGGTACTTTTTGAAATATTCATGACCCTGACAATTAAATGTGCAAGGATCAAAATTGTTTACTATAGCTAAAGAGAAATTAGTTCATTTCGCGTGTGCTCGAAACACTTGGTAAGCGAGAGACATAAACAGTCAATACGAGGCTGAGAGTGCGGCCTTCGACTACCGCGGCGGCCCCCGGACCTGGCCGTCGACCCTGATTGGCTGGGCGACGTGGTTAGGTCGGTTAGGTCGGTTTGGCGTGGGCGGCCATTGGGCGAGCAACACGCAAACTCGATTAGTTGACAGCAAGTTGAACAACGCGCGCTGGCCCGGACCAGGCCTGACCACGCCAAGGAGCATCCCTGTTTAGATGGCTCCCCTTCCCCTCCCCCACCACTCTGCGACCCCACGTCGCCCGCACCGCCTATTTCCCAACACAACACCGATTTTGTTGGGCCGGATTTTCCAATAAGAGGCCTTTCTCCCCCCGGTGACCTCACTGCGTTCGTTTCCTGCTTTTTCCCTTCTCGTAATTTATGGCGGGGAGTTCTTTTGGGGCGATTCGAGTGTAATGTTGTTTCGTTTTTATTTGGCCCATACATCGCGGATTTGGACAAAACGGGTATTTTCAAGTGACTCGTTCAACTGGCAACTTTTGCAAGCTTTGCCCCTGGCTTCGCGGGCAGAGTCACGCACGCGCCGAGCACACAACGAGAACCCGAGAACCAGAACGAAGGAGGCGGAAACGGACGAAAACGGTCTTGGAAGAAGAAAATGTTTGGCAGCGCGGCGTAGCACGGACACGGCGCTGCTGCTCTCCTCGTCTATAAGGTTCCCACCAGTGGTTTTCCCGGGCCATTCGCAGCTCTACGTAGTGACACACCACTGGGTGCCGCCCCCGCCGCCGTGGTCCATCCATCCATCCATCCGCTGAGGTGCACGCCGAGCTGACAGCCTGGACGGCGGGGGGCGGCGGGGGCCGGCGGGGGGCCGCGAGGGGGGCGTCACAGCCTGCCGATTCGTTGCCGCCCCCACGGGCCACACCACGGAAGGAAGCTTCCTCGCCGCCCCGTCCTGCGTTGCCTCACGAGGCTCCATCCGGCCGCCCCCACCCCAAGCTTTGCTCCACCCCCTGCCAAATTATTCAAGTTCTCGCAATGATAATAAATTACACGAGGCTCGTCCGCACCCTGCGGGGTGGCCCCGGGGCGCCGCACGTCCACTCCTAGCCCGCCTTGCCTACCACAACAACGCTGCACACCAGACCGCCGCAACCCCCATAACCCGCCGCGGGCCACCAAAAAAAAAACCGCTGTGCCGCCGTGGGCCCGAGGGGTGACTCACTTGCAGGGCGTGATAACATAACGGAAAATAATTTCACTTTTTCGACAATATCTCCTGATCGGTAAGAGTAATTTCAACAAACTAGGGTTCATTTGAAAGCTGAGAATGCACTGAATTTTCGTTACCTTATGACCCGATGTCATAAAAACACTCCTTGTGACCGATAATAATTTTTGTTACAAAATAACATTAACGGAAATAAATTTGTAACGAAAATTATTTTTGGCCACAAGGAGTGTTTTCATGACGTTGGGTCATAAGGTAACGAAAATTCAGTGCATTCTCAGCTTTCAAATGAACCCTAGTTTGTTGAAATTACTCTTACCGATCAGGAGATATTGTCGAAAAAGTGAAATTATTTTCCGTTATGTTATCACGCCCTGCTCACTTGAAGATTTTGTGTACAATGAATGTAGGAATGTGTTGGAGTGTGCAAGATTTCTGCTCTATTTGTCACACTTGTTGCCTATTTACAGGCGTTTTTGCCTCCAGAATGTGGGAAAGTGTTAAAATTTTGTACAATGAATGTGGGAAGTTGTTCCCCCTCGCGCGGGCCGCACTCGCCAAGCCCCGTGCGTAGGCGGCGCACAGTGGGCCAGAAAACCGGCGCAGGCGGCGGCGGTTCCGGTTTTGCTCTCCTCGCTGCAGGCTGGTTCCGAGAGTTCCGAGCAGCGCTTTCGCGTCGCTGTCCCACTCGCGCTTGTGGGTGGCGTCCCTGGTGGGCGCGAGAGTGACTGCTGCTTTGGCTGCGCCCCGCCCCCGCAGCAGGGACATTCCCATGGCCAGCTCGGCGTGCCCCCGCGGCCCCACTGGAATGATAAGCGCGGCGATGCACGTGGCCCCGCGGTGGGCAATAGGCCGACTTTCTGCTGCTCTGAAAATTAAATGAAAGGGCTCAGCGCGCCAAAATATGACAAGACTGAAGAAAGCTCCGCCAAATTTTGGTGAGAGGATGAGAGAGCAACACTGCTCCGATAGCGAGCAAGGGTGCCTTAGCGAAACACATGGCAGAGCGTGTGTCCTGCCCGACCTTGGCGTTGTTTGAGGGCGCGGCCTTTCCTCGGGAGGTGACCGCCGAGTAGAACTGATCCAGGTTGGAGCCTCCCCGCCACGCTCGCGGCCCACTTACTGACAGGTGTCCCCTGGGGTCGTGTCGCCTCGCCCAGGGCGCCGGGCCGGGCCGGGCCGGGCACCTGCCCCCGTGGTTCTCTCACAGTATCGCCCCCCTCCCTCCTAGCACTCATTTTATCGACGTGTGTGGGCGACGTCGCCGCAATACGGCTTCTGGACACGTCCGCCAGACGTGCTATCTATTTTTCGTCAAGCTGCCGCTGCGCTGCTGCGGGTGCTGGGGGAGGCTGGGAGGCCGTCCCAGGGCCCGGGCCCCGGCCCAGCCCCGGCCAACACCCCATCCATCTCATCGCCCCTGGCGCAGGCCTTGAACCCCGTGCCGCCTTGCCCGGTTCACAGCGCAGCGGACCCCGCGAGGGAAATGGCGGAGATTCTTTATTCCTCACAGCAGCCAGACAGGCCCGCCCCGCCGCACGCCCCGCGAGTGCACCCCGGCCCGCGACCCCGCCCCACCCCCACCCCCAGGCGATGCTGCGGACGCCCACGCCGTGACGTCACGCAGAGCCGCGCGGCGTGACGTCACCGCGGAGTGGGGCCGCCAGCGTACGTACACCCGACGGCCCGACCACACGGGTCAGCTTGCATGCACACACGGCCACGAGTTCCCGAGGGGATGCAGCCACCTTCGCCCGACGCTCCCACTCTACACTGAGAGAAATGTTTGGTGGCAGAGACTAAAATTTTAGACGCCAGAGCTAAAAAAATTGTTGGCTTTTTGATAATTTTGACAATTTCATAATTTTCGGGCTCTTGCCAAATGCGTTCAGCTGTGAGCATGACGCATGCATCTCCGCCCCTGGGTAATTGAACCCTAATCAGCGTAGGTGAGAAGTCTCTATCATAGTATCCTACCTTCCGACAAGGAGGACCTGGATTTTGCCTATTATTAATTTGAGTCACTAAGGCATGTGCCACTAAAATCACCCCTGTTAAATGAGCCAGCCCCTGTACCTACCGAAACGCCCAACCGTAGCTACGACCGAGAAGTCCGTTAGAACGACACTAGCGCCATCTAGCGGATGATCCGAAACACGGACAGACCACTACCCGTTCGCCACTAAACGTTAGTTTAGTCTCAACCGCCAAACATTTCTCTCAGTGTACTAACAACCGTATGCAGTCAGTCATTATACTAGGCACATTCTCAGAACCCCTCACCATAGGTGAAGTGTCGTCATAATACGAAGCTTTTTGTTCGCATTAAGAAGAAAAAGGTCAGTAGGATCCTGAGAGTCGCCTTCGTGCCAACGAAGGTGCACGCCTTTACTTGCATCCAGTTTCCATCTTTTCAAATTAATTTACCGCATCGCGTGGAGACGCGAATTGGAGTCCTCGTCGTCATCCTTATCTTGTGCCGACAGGATTTTCCAGGTCCTATAGGGAAACAAGAAGGGTGTAAATCAGTTTGGCAGCGGGGCCACCCCGAGGCCCGGGGCGCGGTCGCCATGCCGTCGCCATGCGGTCGCCATGCGGTCGCCGCGTCAGGGCGGCGCTTTGAAGGCCGGCGGACAGGCCGTCCCATCCCTTCCATAATTATTCGCGCACACGACAGAAAATAGCCGAGGGGCGCCGCGCCTCCCACCGAATATTACAAGAACCGATGTCCTTAATTTCCTGCTTACATCTCTCTCTCTCTCTCTCTCTCTCTCTCTCTCTCTCTCTCTCTCTCTCTCTCTCTCTCTCTCTCTCTCTCTCTCTCTCTCTCTCTCTCTCTGTCAACCCAATCGAGGGGCCAATTATGATGGCTCTCCCTTCCGCGCGCGCGGCTTAGAACCCCGTCGCGCGGAGCGAACGCAATTTCGCCGGCTTGGTCGACGCCGCTCTCCGCGAAGAAATGCGTGAAAAGTAAAGAGTGTGGAGTGCGTTTCCACTGCACGGGGCGCGCCTTGGCCGTCGCTGGCCGGGTCTATGTATCCCGCGACAACAACCAGACGAGCAGGCGGTGCATGGCGACGCCCCCGCGGCCGGCCTCCTGTTGGGATGCCCTGCCCTTGCAACGACTCTGGCATGCCCGGAACGATCCTGGAATGGCCTGGAACGACCCTGGAATGGCCCGGAGCGCTGCGAGCGCCGCTGGCGCTACGCACGGCTGCCGTGAAACCGCACAGCGAGCACCTCGGCCATCTGGACTCCATTTTCTTTTATTCGGTCTTTTCTCTTCATTTATCCCCGGGTTATCGAGTGTGGGCGCGGGGCGGACGCAGCGAGGCGTCAATGCCGGACAAAGGATAGCCGCTGGCTCGGCCGCTGGCTTGTTTGTTTTATCCTTTTCCTTCCCTCCTCGCCGCAGTGCTTCCTCTCGCTCTCGTTGTTGGCGGCCAGCGTTTCCAAAGCTGACCGCACGCCGCGCCTCGCCGTCAAACGCATCATCGGCCGCAGCAGGGGCAACTTTTCCCGCGCGAAGCCCCCGTCAGTCAAGCGGAAGCATCAGCCTATTTTCCGAGCAGCCGAACGTATGATTCGGGTGTTCGGCTTTCCACGGCCACGGCCCTCATCGCGAGCCCTGTCACGCCAACACACCGGCCGCTGACTGACGCCCCGCGGGGACCCCGCCAGCCAGACGCTGCTGTCGCACAGGCAAACTAGCCTTGCAAAACAATTTATTGTAAACGTTTTCACAACGTGGAGCAGCATAAAGCTTGCTTGGAACACTCTCATTCCAGGAACGTGACATCACGTTGAAACGAATGTGACAAAATGTCACGTTTCTTTGAACATTGTGTCACATTTGTTTGAATGTAAATCAGCCATAAATTAGCTTACTCACATTGCAAAGAATGTGACACAATGTTCAAAGGAACGTGACGTTTTGTCATATTCGTTTCAACGTGATGTCACGTTCCTGTAATGAGAGTGAAAATACTTCATAATCTACGAAACTGATTCCTTGTTATTGCATGGCAGCTTGAGTTTCTGACTTTCTTTAACCCTCGGGCGAATGTACCTTTACTTTCAACTGAATGAAGGCAAGGACTTCCCTCCCCGAAGTGCGACGCTGGGGGCGACGCGGCGTTCCGCGGCCCCCGCAATGTCCAGTGCGGTACGCGCTCTGCGGCGATCCGAGCGGAGCAGAGCGATTTGCGGTAAAAGAAACCGGCCATGAACGCCACTGAAACGGAAGCTGGAACTCGCTGTTGATGTCAAGTTTGTTCGAGCGGCGAGGCTGGCTCGCTGCACGATTAAGCGACAAAAACTGTCTTATTCAAGACTCCTGCGGTCGTGGTGCCTTTTTCTCCGCTTGTATTTCCATGTCCTCGAGGACCCCCCCGTGCCAGGCAGGCATGCCCCGCGGCGAGCAAAGGCTTTTCTGTTGGCGGTCCTGCCTGATGTCATTTTCACGCCGCTTCCCGCCCAATTCGTCACTGTTCTTTCGGCACATTCCACCACATTACCTCTTTTCTTCATCTCTTCTTTCCTCGGCAATTTCTCTTCTCCTTTCTCTTCCTGCCTGCTTGCTGCCTGCTTGCTGCCTGCTTGTGCGAGCGGCCGCTACCGGACGGGGCCTCTGCGACCGCTAGGCCCGCGTCCCGGCCTCCCCCCGAATCCGTCCGCTAGTTGCTGTTGTTCGATCTTACACATTTGCTGTAGGGGTAAGTTGGGGGAGAAAAGTACAGGGTAAGAATAGAACTCCCCTCTGGGAGAACAAACTATTTAGTTTCTTACACGAAGGAACCATTCGTAAATTACGAAGTATTTCCTTTGTAAGCTAATGTATGCTCAAAATACTTTGTTGCAAGCTACTTATCTCATTGTAAGGCCTAAAATAATGCACTCAAAAAAGTCTACGAAGAATCTGCTTCTTAACTACGAAGAAAATGAAGGCTTCGTAGAATCGCTGCGTATTATGTAGAAATGCTTGGTATTGCGAAGGATTTTGCTTCGTAATACGAATCATTTCTTCATAGATTTTACAATGCCTTCGGTTTCTTCGTATTACGCAGCGATGCTTCGTTCCACTGTGTGCGTAACACGGAAAAAAAGAATTTGTTGTACCGACGAATATGTATGTTGATTTTGGGACAGCAAAGAAAAAGTTGTGAGGTTTACTATGAATTTGTTGTCAAAACGAACACTTTGCTCTCACAACAAACAACATCGTCAGAGGGACTAAATAATCATTAAAATAAAAATATTCAAATGTTTGTACACCTTACGAATCATTTGTTGTGAGAGCAAAGTTTTCGTTCTGACAACAAATTAATAGTACACCTAACAACTTTTTCTTTGCTATCCCAAAACCAACATACATATTCGTTGTTACAACAAATTCTTTTTTTCCGTGAAGGTTTCGAGAGAGCGGAGCGCAGGTTTCCAGCATGCTTCGTGCGAGTCGTCGCTGAGGGTATCCGTGCCGCGATACTCCCAGCGCACTCCTTATCACCCCGGGGCAACGTGCCATTGGGCCTTGCCGCGCGGCTGCCGGCGGCTGCCTGCCTCGCAGGGGCACACAATCAAGGCGGGGCGTGCCGCCCAGCGCAACACGGCGGCAGAAAGAGAATTACTGCGCACCTGGCTGTAAAAGAACAGCTCGGCGGGGGCTGCCCTTGAGGCAACAGTGCCGCTCTCCCCCTCGCCGAGACTTCTTGAGATAAGCAAGCTGTCTGCCTGGTGGCGCTGGCCTGACCCTGCGGCGTGGGCGCGATGCGGGTGGTGAGGGGGGGGGGAGGATGTCCCCGGACGTGCGCCACCCCCAGCCACCCCCCCCCCCCCCCGGGCCGGCCTCCTCCGTTCTAGTGCGTGTCCGCCGAGGTGGTCCCGGGGGAACTTGGCCACAGCTTTTGCCCTTGATCTTGGCCCCCGGCCCGGCTTGGCCTGGACCCGCACCGACGGAGGAAGCTGCTCACCCCGGCCACGCTCGCTGCAGCGGAGGGAGGGCGGCCCAAAACGCAAAGTAGAGGAAGGGAAGCAAAACAAAATGAAGATCGATGCGCTTGCGGCTGGCGGCAAAAAGAGCACATTATTTCACCGCCCTGAACGTGTACTCCCGGGCGCGGCAAGCCACTTCGCACATGCATTATGCAGAGCAGGCGTGGTAATGAATTCTCTGAGAAAACGGACACGCACACACACGCCTTCCGCACACTCACAGCGGACGAAAACACACACACACAAACACACCCACAGCATCGCACGGCACACAGCGCAAGGCACACCTCCGGATTGGCTCGCAGTCGCCGCGGTCGGCCCGCTGCGAAGCAAGTGCCTCCACGACATTTCACTATCCGGCCCCGCCGCGTAACCTGCCCCCCCCCCTTCCCTTTCCCGGCCGTCCTGCGTCCTGCGACACGACACTTTCCAGTTGGTCTCATGCAAATTTCACGCTATTTCACTTTCGCGCCTCCCGGTTTACTGCTATTATACGAGTGTGTGTGTGTGTGTGTGTGTGTGTGTGTGTGTGTGTGTTTGCGAGTGCGCGTGTGAGTGTGTGCGTCGTCCGCGCACTTTCCACTGGCGGCGTTTTGTTCGGGGCATCCATCCGAACACGCGGCGCGCGTGTCGGGGACGGCTGTTGGCAATCAGGGGCCGGAAGGGGGCGACGGATGCTCCGATCGCGGGCCATCCCTGCCCCCGCTGCCGCCCCCGCTGCCGCCCCCGCTGCCGCCCCCAGCTCCACAAACACGAGTTCCAGGCCACCCTCTCCCGCTGTTTGCGCGGACAAGCGGACCGGGGCCCTCCGGTGACAAAGCCAAAGGGGCCGGCCCGTGTGCCCGGCCCCTTTGCTTTGACCGTGCGCGAGCAAACGGCCCAAACGGCGCGCTGCCGTCCGCCTGCTTGGAGTGGTGCGAGCACCGCCGCCGCCGCCGCCGCCGCCGCCGCCTCCCCCGCGCCCACACGTGGCGGGCCGTTTCCCGGAATGGCGTTGGTGTCGCCGACGCCAGCGCCGGGAAGATACGCTTCTTATCCGGTCCACGCGCGCCAGGCCAGCCTGCCTGCCTGCTCCACTTGGCGTGCTCCGCGAGGCTCTTCTTGGCGACGCGACGGCTCTATCTCCGGCCCGCCCCGCCCCGCCCCGCCCCGCCCCACCCCGCCCCACAGCCGCGCACCGCGCCCACGCTCACGCGATAATGTGTCCAAGTGCGCCGAAAAACAACGCGCGCGGCTGTTTGGAAAACAAGCACCGCGCGGGCGTGGGGCACTCCACTCGGGGCGCGCCTCCTTGGCCCCGCTGGGGGTTGCCGCGAATTTCAGGGGCGACTTTGCGTCTTTTACTGCGCGGGGGCGCCTGACGTCGGCACTGGGGTATAACGGCAGCACCGCGTTAGAATTTTTCGTCTCTTCACGATGCATTACCTTTTCATTACTTGAAAATGATGAGCATACAAAAGCTTACGTGGAAAAAAATTCGTTATTAACGAACTATTTCTTCGTATAACAAGCTGAATAGTTTGTACCTTACATATGCTCAAAATACTTTAAGGTTTTATCTGTGCGCCGCCGCGGTGGCCGTGCTCGCCGCGCGGAAGGCAAGTGCAGCCATTGCGTTCCTGCGCCGGGACGCGCGGGTTCAAGTCCCGCCAGAGGGAATTCTCTTTCCCGCGCGCTATAGGATGAGGCAGAGTGGCGGGCGAGGCTGCCGCGCGCGCATACATCAGCCAAGTTTCTCATTGCGACCCCACTTCCGGCGGGGCGGGGCGCCGCCGCCCCTTCGCGCCGCCCCTTCGCGCCGCCCCTTCGCGCCGCCCGAGGCCCTGCCCGCCCTGCCCCACTCCGAGCGGGCCATGCTGCGGTCGTGCAACACGGTTGTGTGAGCCAGCGCGCCACTATGCCTGATTTCATTTTCCCCCGGCCCTGAAAGTTACGTAACACGTTGACGGGGTGGACGGGGGCGGCAAGGCGGGGCCCCGCTCCGGCATGCCCGGCGTACCAATCACCTTGCTCAGTCCTACCGGTCCACCCCTTTGATCGGAGTCCCCTCGTCGACCTTGGCGCGGAAATCTCGGTGCTCGCTGTTCCTCGGCGCCGCCGATACGGATCACCGCGCGCCTCCCTTTCCGAGACCCTTTCGCCCCGGGTTCAAATACCGGCGGCGCCGAATTATTATTTTCTTTTTACTTTTCCCTGACCGCCGCAGCCATGGCCTGGGTCCTCACACAGAAGGGAGAAAGTCGCGCGGACAACGCTGTGCGGGTGAAGTGTTGTGGTCACCGCCCCGCCCCGCCCCGCCCCGCCCCGCCCCGCCCCGCCCCGCCCCGCCCCGCCCCGCCCCGCGGCGCCGCTTTGTGTTGCCATTTGATACGCCGCGAAAAGGACGGACTTGGTGATGGACATGTGTGGGTGTTCTGGAGGCACTGCTGAGAGTCCCGATGTCCCCAGGGAAGTCCTGCGAAGCCCCATGGAGAGTCCGAGAGTCCTTGAAGACCGAGGAAGTGTCCTGCAGGAACAGGCTCATCATGAAGAGTCTTACAAACATTTCTGGCCCCGGCCGTTTTTAGTATCCCGCAAAGTGCCTCCCAGACGGTAGGTCGGCAATGCCGCACTCTGTGTACATGGCCGCGAGCCCTCATCGCGTAAATGACTTTAAAGCGCTTAACCTAATTTGGTTGTTGCCGAATTTAAATGGGGTTTGAATGCTGCCTTGCCGGCTGGCGGGCTGCCGGCTGGTGGCACTTTCTGCGACCTTGGCCGCCTCATTTCCCTTTTACCTGCGTCACCGGCAGACACCTGTGCAGCGAGCGCCGCGCAACAGCTGGGCAGCTGCCGCCCCAAACCGCGCCGCCTGCCGTCGCTCTGTCTCTCTTGCACCCACGGCGTGTTCGTACGGCGCGTGAGAGAGACGGAGCTTGGAACCGCCGCCGTTGGGAATCATCAGCAGCAGGACTGCAGCGCCTGCGGCCTTGAACGCGACGAGGAAAATCTGGGCCGGCGGCGCGGAGAGTGAAAACAGAGAGGGATGATCGGCCCTTGTCATGCCTTGCACGGAGCGACCCGACGAGAAAGTCTCAGGCTAATTCACCGTTCAGAGAGGAGATACGTGAACGCGCTGCTGTCACCGCATGCGCGTGGCGGGCGGGGCGGGGCGGGGCGGGGTACGCCAACTAACCCTCTCTGATTCCCCATGCGTGTCGCAGCGCCGAGACACGGGGGCTTGTGGTCGCTGGAGCTTAGCGGCCTCGCTGGAGCCTGACTGGAGCCCCGGCTGCAGAGCGGCTGCGGAGCATGGCGAGGGCGAAGCATGGAGTCGTTCCTGGAAACGGCGCGGCAAAAGTGCTCCAGCCTCTGGTCGCGCTGGAGCGTCTGCCCGGGCCTCTGGAGGATGAATAGCAATGAGTAGCCACGCGGCGCTGATTGGCGCGTCGTCGGCAGCGCTGCTGTGTATGGCGATGTGGAGCGGCGCCGCGAGAAAGGGCGAGCCCATTCGCTGCCGATTCACTTTCAAATTGGAGCCTCCATGTCCGACGGCGCGGACGGGCGGTGCATCGGCGTCGTCCAGCCTCGCTTGGCGCGGCGTCGCGGCGTCGCGGCGCGGCCCGGGCGTGGCGGATGTCGTCAGCCAATAAACACATCGCACGCTGCGGCGCGCTCGCGGCGGAGACGAGCCGAGCGAGCGTGCGCACCGAGCGCGGCCCGGGTAGCACAGAGGGTCAGAAGACCGCCGAGGCGGCTAAAATCGCTGACACGTTTTTAGCTCCAGAGTCCGCTAAATGGGACTCGAATCGAACGTGTGACCCCTCCAATGGATTGCTCTCCGAACAAGGAATCCATTGGTGGGGTCTCACGTTCGATTCGAGTCCCATTTTGCGACTTTGGAGCTCGAAACGGGATTTTGGCCGCCTCAACGGTCTGGGCCGGCAGTGCAGTCCGCCGTCCTCGTCGTCCCGCACGCCATCCGGCCCCATAAACCCGCAAGGGCGGCCAGGCTCGGCAAGCTGATGACTCGTTACCCAGTCGACTTTCATTTTTATCGCCCAATGAGATGTCTTGAGGTGTTTTTAATGAGAACACGACAGCAGTATGGGACCCCCTGCCGGAAATGGCAGTCTACTTTTTTTGTGTTTCGTTTGGCACACCGCGGCCGCCACGTCAACGCCGTGACCCGGTCAACCCGACCGACTTGCCGTGCTCGGCGGGTCATTCGACAAATGTCGAAAAATGATGGGCTACGATCCGCCGACCCTGGGATTGAGTTTCGACGCCTCTGACACCTGGACCACCACGACACCTGGTTGGCGGGCGGGTGATGTCACGCCTTTGAACCGCACTGGGAGTGCGGCCCGCACTGCCGCAGCAACTTAGTTGGACGCGGCGAGGGATGCAGCGCGCGATGAGGATGCCAGTGAAAGCCGAGCGGAGGGTCGTTACTTCTCGATTGAGGAACCCCCGCCCCCGAGCCCGGCCCTGCCCCCTCCCCCTTCCCCTCCTCGAGTGCGGCTAATGGATCAGCGAGTGGCTCACGGCGGCCGTCACGTGATCATGATCAGATCAAACACACCCAGTCACCGACACGACGTTGCGCGGGGCTGCGCGGTGCGGTATACCACCGCACGCCCCACTTCCCGCACCGTCCCGGGTTCGAGTCCCGACAGGGCGGCGTTAAAAAAAAAAAAATAAGGCCCCATTTTCGGGAGGAAGCGGGGGAAGATACCCTGTAATTGGATTGGACCAGATGAGCTATAAGTACCCATATTTCTATTCTAGAAATCATGTAGATAGATAAATAACAGACCCAGCAAAAACTGTTCCTGATTTTTTTCAGGATCTCCCTGGAAATCACCTTTATGTCTTAACTATAGGCTACCTGAGAAAACCAGGAACCGTTTTACCCGTGAATCTGCGACGTCAAAAGCGCAGAGGTGTCTGCAACTGAACCTCGAGTCCGGTGTGCAACTCCCATCATTTTCTTACAGTTTTTTTTCTCTGCCTCTCCCAGTGCGGATCAAACCCGTGGCAAGTCGCATCACCCGCCTGGCGGTGGCTGGCGGGGCATCCTGTCTCTCTCGCACTCGTGCGAGAGAGAGACCCGCTCGGCCTGCTGGTGGCTGCTCTGCTGCGGTGGGGCCCTAATTGATGGAACGGTAGCGGCCGCGGTCCTGCAGCCTCAGCCAGACCTCAGCCAGGCCTCAGCCTCGGCACCGGTCCCCATCACGAGGAGGGCAGTGCAGAGCGGTGCTGAGAGCAATGCCGCACGGTTTACTCCGAAAACCGTATGTTCGCACGACGTTTCTAAAATTTGGACGCGAAAGGGTAAACGGTGCAGCGGCCCTTCCGCTCGCCTTTGCGCAGCACCCAACATTATTGGAAGCTAATGAATGACGCCCCGGCAATGGCCCCAGGCTGGCGTGGGGGCAGCCGAGCCGGGACCGGTTGGGATTGTTGTGTACTGGATCAGGGTTCGGTTCGAGGCGGCTGACCCTAATACTCGGGCCAGGGCCACGGCCAGGGCCACGGCCAGGGCCACGGCCAGGGCCCCGCCGGCCATCGGGCGGTACGGACTGGACTGTGTTATTGGATCCCGAGCCGCTGATCGCCGATCCGCGCGGCCACGGGCACCGCCGCCAGTCCGGCAGAGCCCGCCAAAGAAAGTGAAACACCGCCGCCGCCAACAACAACGGCAACAACGACAACAACAACAGCAGTAGCAGAGAAAACCCTTCCCGACGGAGTGAAATTAAAATTAAAACGCGGACGACTTCTTGACCATCACGACGGCGGAGAGGGCGCCGATTGAAAGAGCTGCCCGACGGTAGCGGTGCGATGCGCGCGCCTCTCCGGCGAAAAGGCTGACGCGACCAGTGACTGATGGCAGCGCGCGATGAGGAGGAAGGGAAGGCCACGTCCGCCATGGAGCGGACCGGGAGGGCCGAGCACCCCGTCATTACTTCGGAATTAATGGCGCTATAGAAGAGCGTTTCCGCGTGGCCGACGACGCCGCACGCCGCGCGCCTCTCGCGCCAACCTGTCGGCTTCTCGTCGCACGCGAGTCTGCCGGCGCCAAGTCGGACGCCGAGCGACGCCGCCCGGCCGTCCGCGCCGCCGCGTCTCTCGCGCTGCACTCGTTGGCGTCGCCGTCGTCCGTCCGCCATCTGCACCGCTTGCCGCTCTGCTTTGATGAGATATTATCTGCGGTGACCTCACTTTCTCATCGGCTTCCTCCTGAGATCGCAGTCGTCGTTGTCGTCCAGGCCACCGCCGCCGCGGTCTTTCCATTCACCAACATTAACGTTCCAATTTTTTTTTGCTTCGTGTCTTTTCGCCTCGTCTGAATGGAGGCCTCGTCCTGCATCTGGCGCCTCATCACCACCTCGACGGGCACCCTCGGCAAGGCGGGGCGGGGCGCGGCGGGGCGCGGCGGGGCCTCAGACCGCGGAGACCTAAACGCACGCAAACGGGCGGCGGCCGTGGGAGCGCGAGGCACTCCAACGAGGACCGCCGCTGAATCTCGACGACGGCGACACCGAGCAGCCACTTCCGGGGTCCGCGTGCTGGCATGGTGCTAGCAGAGCTGGCCGGGCAGCCAATTCCTGCGGTGCGGACGCGACCCGGCCAGCCAAGTCAGCCTCATGTAAAATGGGACAGGGACAGGCTCGTCGACCAAAAAAGTTGTCCCTGCGTTGAACGTGGGTCCCTGGCAGCCCAGCAGCCAGCAGGTCTGCGGATCGGCCCGGCGGAAGTACACCTGTAGTTGCCACTGCTGCGTGGAGCCTGGAGCGCGCCGCCGCGGCCACGCCCCGCATACAGACAGACCCAGGCGCCCTGCGTGCTCCGACTTGCCCACATGGTGGCCGTACTTTTGCCTTCAGGAACACACTTTGGGAGCCGGACCGGTTGGGTGGGCCGCGGACCGTGCGGCAGCTAAGCCAGAGCCACGCCGCCGCGCGCCGCGCCTCATGCATGAGCCACACCGCCCCGACTGACAGACAGAGAGACGGGCGGCGTGGCCTAAAAGGAGGGATAACAACCTGATTATTCCAGCAATTCTCATTTTCCGTTACTATTCCGTGTGTTGCGTGTGCAGCATTGCCGCGTCCAGCTTTACGCTGTGCTTGTCGCACTGGTAAAACAAAGGCAAAAAATTACGCCCTAAGGGCATAAATACTCTTTTACGCCCTTGCAAGGGCATAATTCATTTTATGCCCTTGGAAAGGGCGTAAATGGTATAGGAATTTCAAGCAAAATTTTAATGCCCTTCCCAAAGGCATTAACGATTTATGCCCTTTAAGGGCGTAAATCGTTAACGCCCTTTAAGGGTATAATTTTAATGCCTCTGTTTCACCAGTGTGGTCAGCGGAGGAGACTCTGGCCGCGCCGCAGACATGTCGCGTACTTTCGGTAACGGTAGGGCAGCAGTCGCCGGCGTCTTCGACGGCACGGCGTCCCCGACGGCCGCGGACGGCAGGGCCCCGTCCTGCGCCCCGCCCTGCGCCCCGTCCACCGCCACCGCCGTATCGGCACCCGGGCGACGAAGACGTCGCGACGCGCTAAAAGTCCCCTCCTCAAGAGGAAAAAGAGTCTGAGTGACGGAGAAAGGTACCCGTGGAGGGGGCCCGGCCGGGCCGGCGCGGCCTGCCGTGGGGGAAAGGGGGAGGGAGAGAGACGGAGAGAGACTGGCTTAGTAGGGCACAGTGTCAGCACGTCGCAGCGGCGGCTGCGGCGGCGGTGGTGGCTGAGGAGGAAGGCCAAGGTAAGGTGCGGCGAGGCGCGGCGGTGGGGCAGGTAGCGGACGGGACGGACAGACGCGCCAGCCCAGCCCGCCAGCCGCCAGGGCACCGCCAGGGCACCGCCAGGGCTACCAACGGAGTGCCCCGCCAGTCCCAGTCAGTCCACGCCTGGACGTGCCGCGCGCCGCCGTCGAGCACGTTGGCACCCCTGGTCCCTGTCGTGGCCGCACCCTGAGGCCGGCAGCGCCAGGTCCGCGCCGCCGAGCCGGCAGTCCAGTCAGTCGAACCTGTGCTCGCGCCGGGGAAGGGCAGGAGGACGACGCGCCCAGCTGCTGCTGCCGCCCTTGCTGCTGCACCTCGCCGTCGTCCTCGTCCTCGCGACAAGTGCATCCTAGAGTTACCCCCCGGCTAGTTTCCGTTCGTGACACGCGAGTGCGAAGTGGCAACCTGTGAACGTGCTGAGAGGTCCCGGCGAGGCGCCTGCAGGATGACGACGTGGTGCGAGTTGTGAGGATACGACAGTGGCAGCCCTACACCGCGCAGCGCCGCCGCCGTCGACGCCGCCGCCGCCACGACGAGGCTCGTCGGCGACCCGGCCTGGATTAACACGACGAACGCCGCCGATCACGCCGCGGCTCGCGATGGTAAGTCAAGTAGCGGTGACACGACGCCGGCGTCCACACGTGGAGTGGCAGCGCGCGTCGCGTTAACGGGTTGCGCGCATTCCGATGGCCGAGGCCTCGGCGGAGGCCCTCGGTGTGGCCAGAGACCCCCTCGGCAACCCTAGCAGACGGCGTCACCGTCACCGCAGTGACTGGAAGGCGGGCGCCACCTCACCATGCAGTCGGAAAGGGACAGCGGCAGTCAACGCCCCGCAGTGCACGCCGCAGCGCCGCGCGCCGCCAAGCCAGCTGTCACGGCGTCCGAGTCGTGATTCGCGGTTTTGTGTCCGGCGGCCGTGTCGTTAGTGGCGGGGTCAGGGTCGGCGTCAGCGCCAGAGTCCATTGATTCACGTCCGAACAACAACACGACGCCGTCAACGCCGTCCTGGAAGTATAAGGGGAAATGAATGACCAGGACATCAGCCGGGCGGACGGTCCGTGCGCGTTTGCGGATTTATAAAAGGCGTGAAAGTCCGCGAGCGGCCCCGCCTGGCCCCGCCTGGCTCGGCCCCTCTCTGCCGCGCCGCTCCGTCACCGCGGACACGGCCCAGTGGCTCGCCCGGCTCGGTGCGCGTCGCGTCGCGTCGCCTAGAGACCGTCGCCGTGCGTTGACACATGATAGGAGCCCCTCCGGCAGGGCCGGCCATGCCTGCCCCGCCGCCGCGTGAAGTGAAGGTCACGTAACGGGCTGCCACCAATTATTTGGTGCTGTTGGCCTGGTCAGGCTGGCGCGGCGGGGCGCGGCGGGGCGCGGCGGGGCGAGGCGACGCGCGTCGCCCCCTCCACCGGCTTGGCTGGCCGCCTCTACGTGCCTCTACACTCGGCGATGGAGCGCGCGGCGCGCAACGCGCCCCGAGCGCCGTGCTTGGCGGGGCAGGCACCCCGCGGTGCAGGCGTGCGCTGTGGCGGGCCGGCCTGCCTGCGCTGCAGGGGGCGAAGGCTGCGGGCCACGCTGGCTGGCCGGGAGGCTGGGGTCCGCTGTCACTTTCGGGGCCGCCAAAAACCGCAAAAGCGCAAACGCGCGGCATCCGCGCGAGAAAACGTTGGCGAAAACAGAGAAGAAAGGAAAACGAGATGCGAAAAATGATATTAATTTGACACTTGAGAGGGCAACTGGGGCAGACCGCGCGTCGCCCGTCAGGTCGCAGATCTGGCTTCTATCTGTCTGGGTAATCTGACAGTGCGGCCACGCTCCTGGGCCCGCCCCGCCCCGTCCCGCCTCGCCCCGCCCCGCCTCGCCCAGCCCCGCCCAGCCCCGCCCGGAGCGGCGCTTCTGCCGCGGCAAAGGCGTCACATTTCGCTCTTGATCTGATTGTTTACAACGCTCGGCCCGGCCGGCCTAGCCGGCCCTGCACCTTGTTCCCTCCGATGGCCCCAATTGATTCGGGTTCAAACCTCGCGCCCTTTTTTCTCGCCGCGGAAACGCATGAGCGCTATCCGTGCCGCGGCGTGCCCGGCGGACTGACTTGGCGTCATACGGAGAAAGTCGGGTTGTTAATCGTGGGGATGTTGACTGATGAAGACTATCTGCAGCCATCAATCAGCAGGACAATGCAGCTCGATCGGCTCGAGCCAAGCTCCGACACCGCTCGCACACACACGCTTGCACACGCCAACGCGGCATCTGCGTCCTCCACTCAGCAGGGCCAGGGCCGGCGAAAAGGGAGGCACAAGAAAATGGCCTCGGTGGGTTTCCGAACCCGAGCGGCAAATTTATGGACCCGCTAAAAAGGGAAAGCTGCGCGCTTCGGCCTTCGGCCTTCGGAAGCGGGGCGTCGAACCCTCCCGCGCCCCGTCCCGAGGAAAAAGCAGCGCACGGCGCCATCCCTTTCCATACCAGTCGGACTGTCCTGCGCTGTCGGCCGTTATTGGCAGAACAAACTGACACTGACTGCCGATAAGCGTGGCCAGCCAAGCCGAGCGGCATAGCGCGCCGCGCCGCCGCCCGCCCAGTGATGTCAGGCAGGCCGGGCTGCGTGGCTGCGTGGGTGACCGGCGTCGCCGAGGCACTTGTTGGCGGCCAAAGTGCTCGCGGACACTATCGCTTTCGAAACCACCGCCCTGGGCCTCGGCGCCTCGGCGCCTCGGGTCGGTCCAGGCTGTCAAGCCTACGCGCTGTGACGCCGCTGCGGACGCCGCCCAGCCGAGAGCGGGACCCGCTTCGGGTACCTCGTCCTTCTTCGGGTGGTCCGCGCGGACGCCGCCCAGCCGAGAGCGGGACCCGCTTCGGGTACCTCGTCCTTCTTCGGGTGGTCCGCACCGCACGCCGCTTGTGGCATGTGTGGTGAAAGTTCACACACCGCCGCCGGGGCGCCGGGACCCGAACCTTGGCCTTCTGCACCACATGTAAACGTCGTCAAAACAGCATTAAAGTTTATGATTTACTCGCGCGTCTGGAGGTGGGCTCGTTGGGAAAGGGCGTGGCGGGGCGTGGCGGGGCGTGGCGGGGCGTGGCAGGCGGGGCACGGCGGGGCACGGCGGGTGTGACTCGAGCAGTACTCGGCGGCACTCGCCACTGCCGGCTCCGTTCCGCGCCATAAACCCCGCTAACGCCCGGAAAGTGACTGTCTTCTGTCTGTCTGTCTGTCTGTCTGCCCGTCCGACTGTCCGTCTGTCTGCCCGTGGCGCTCGTGCCGGCCGCTAAGCCGGCCGCGCCATCGCACCCACCGTTCCGCGGTGCCAGCCGTATCAGCTGCAGAGCTGCAGCGACACACATCAGGGAAAGTGAACACCGCCCCGGTGGGATTCGAAGCCGCGACTCGGCCGGCCAGTGCAGTGCAGTGCTGTCCTGTCCCCTGGGACGCGGCGGATCGGCGCCGATACCATCAAAAGGTCAACACTGTTTTCTCCCTCGGTGCCGGGCCGCGGCCGAGCCGGTCGGTTGGCCGTCGCTCGGTGGGGCCCGGCGGGGCCCCGGGCTGCAT